>UESW01004101.1:150027-559751 GCA_900491605.1 Calamus simplicifolius
GCCGTCGAGCCGTACCACGGCTCTTCTGACCCAGACGACCATCTTAGCAGCTTCCGGTCAATAATGATGTTCCACGGAGCATCTGATGCGGTCCTCTGCCGCTTTCCCCCCACCCTCAGAGGATCTGCCCGAACCTGGTTCAATGCTTTGAAACCAGGTTCCATCGATTCATTTTGACGAGCTGAGCCCTTTTTATTGGCCAGTTCGTCAGCAGCCGCCGCCACCGACGAAGATCTGACTCCCCTCTCCGAAGTCAAGCAGAGAGAGGGGGAGTCCTTGAGAAATTATCTTGGCCGTTTTAATAAGGCCATGTTAGAGGTGGACCACCTTAATCATGAGGTGGCTATGTCCGCCCTGACGGGGGGAGTCTCGAAGGAAAGCGACTTCTACCTGGCTATGAAAGTCAGTTACCCCCCCTGCCTCTTGGATATGATGGCCCTGGCGGACAAGTACGCTAGGGTCGAAGAAATCGCGGAGAGTCGCCCGCGCTGAGCAGGCAAAGAAGAAGGAGCCCAAAGTCCCCGACAGGCACCATCCTGCCCATCGACCAAGTCCGCCTCGCCGCCAAAGAGTCCCTCCGCTGCCGCCAAGGAATCGCTCCCGGAGCCCCCCAGGCGATTCGATCACTACACTCCGCTGACCGTGCCCCAGGCGCAAATCCTCATGGAGATAGAATGCCAGCTCCCCCGGCCAGTACCTCTCCGAGGGAACCCGACCCGAAGAGATCCTACCAAGTACTGCCGCTACCATAGGGAGCACGGCCACGACACTGAAGAATGCTGGCAGCTAAAAAATGAAATCGAGAGACTGATCCAGCGGGGACGACTGAATCAGTTCAGGAGAGCGCCCGAGCCACCACAAGGAGGTGACCGCCAGCCCGAAACTTCAACAACCTCCTCCTCCACCGAATCCGCCCGTGATCGGCCGCATCAACATGATTGAAGAGGCCGGCGGATCGAGCCCCAGGGGCGACAGTGAAGGATCGGCGCCAAAGAAGGCACGGACGGGCGAGCTCTCCTTCTCCGATGATGATCTCCAAGGGATACAGCTTCCCCATGATGACGCACTAGTTGTATCCCTTAATTTGAATAACTATGATGTAAGCCGAATCCTAGTTGATAGTGGAAGTTCGGTGAATGTTTTGTACCTCGGTGTGTTTGCCAGGATGAAATTACTCATGGAAAACCTTCGAGCCGTGGATTCCACCTGATGGGATTCACAAGCGACGTCATCGTCCCAGAAGGGGTCGTCACCCTGAACGATCCGCGCGGGAACCTGGCCCCTTGTAACCATTGTCCAGACAGACTTCCTAGTAACCGACCTCAGATCTCCATACAACGCATATTCGGCAGGCCCGGTCTAATGTCCCTCAAGGCAGTTGTCTCCATCCCGCATCTATCCATGAAGTTTCCCCACCGAGCGAGGAGTTGGAGTTGTTCGGGGAAGTCAGGCCATGGCTCGGCAGTGCTTCGTTACAAGCCTTCAGTCTAAATGCCGGAGGTTGATGGGCTAGACGCTCGCGAGGACTTCGCCGAACAGCGGGGAGAACCGGCAGAGGAATTGGGAGGAGGTACCATTGGACGAGGCTCGACCCGACCGAACCATAAAATCGGGTCGCTGCTCAAGGAGAGCCTCGGCGCAAATTGATCAGGTTCCTCCGAAGCAATGCTGACATCTTCGCCTGGTCCGCCTCCGACATGCCAGGGATTAGCCCCGAGGTTCTCGTCCATCATCTCAATGTGGACGAGATGCACAGGCCCATCAAGCAGAAGAAGAGAAGCTTCGCCCCGGAACGACAAAAGGCCATTGAAGAAGAGGTAGACAAACTCATCAATGCCAATTTTGTCCGAAGGTAAATTATCTGAGCTGGCTATCAAATGTCGTCATGGTGAAGAAGTCGAACGGCAAATGGAGGATCTGCATCGACTTCACCGACCTCAACAAAGCCTGCCTGAAGGACAGCTTCCCCCTCCCTCGGATCGACAGCTCGTGGACGCCACCTCAGGCCACCAGATGCTGTCATTCATGGACGCCTATTCAGGCTACAATCAGATCCGAATGGCCCCTGAAGATGAAGAAAAGACCGCCTTCATAACCGACCGAGGTACTTACTGTTACCGCGTTATGCCTTTTGGTCTTAAAAATGCAGGTGCAACCTACCAGAGGCTGGTTAACAAAATATTCAAGGAGCAAATTGGCCGGAATATGGAGGTGTACGTGGACGACATGCTGGTCAAAAGCAAGGAAGCGTCACGGCATGTCGAGGACCTCTCAGAGAGCTTTGCAACGCTGCGCAAATATGGGATGAGACTCAACCCGACCAAATGTGCCTTCGGTGTTAACTCCGGGAAGTTTCTCGGCTTCATGGTCTCCCAGCGAGGTATCGAAGCTAACCCCCAGAAGATTCAAGCTCTCCAACAAATGGCGCCCCCGGCATCTGTTAAAGAGGTCCAGCGCCTAACCGGGAGGATAGCGGCCCTCAACCGCTTTGTGGCGCGGTCGCCGAGAGATGCCTCCCCTTCTTCAAAACTCTCCGATCGGCCAAAAACTTCCAGTGGACTCCGAATGCCAAAGGTCATTTCAAGATCTCAAGAAGTACCTCGGCTCGCCCCCACTCCTCAGCAGTCCGGCCCCGGGCGAGACCCTATTCTTGTACCTGGATATTTCGGAGGGCGCGTTTGTTCGGTGCTGATCAAAGAAGAAAGCAAAGTCCAGAAAGCCGATCTACTATGTCAGCAGGCTACTCCGCGATGCGGAGACAAGGTACAGCAGAATTGAGAAGATGGTGTGGCCTTAATCACCTCAGTTCGGAAGCTACGGCCATACTTCCAAGCACATTCATGACGGTTCTACCGACCAACCCATCAAGGCGGTAGTCCACCGTCCCGAGATGTCGGGGAGAATGACCAAGTGGGCCATCGAAGCTAAGCGAGCATGACATACATTTCAGCCTCGTCCAGCCATCAAAGCCCAAGTGCTAGCCGACTTCCTCCTCGAGTGTACCATCCCGGAGGACGGTTCTACCCCAGACTCCCCCGAAGAACCAAAAACTGAAGCCCGGTGGCTCCTCCATGTCGACGGGTCATCCAATGCCCATCGCTCCGGTGCGGGTCTGGTTCTCACCAGTCCGAAGGGGATAACCTTCGAATATGGCGTCCGATTCTCCTTCCCGGCCTCCAACAACGAAGCCGAGTACAAAGCCCTGTTAGCCGGCCTCCGAATCGCCCGCAATCTGAAGGTGGAGAAGCTTAATGCCTTCACCGACTCTCAGTGGTAGCCGGTCATGTGCGAGGAGAGTTTGAAGCCCGGGAACCGAACATGGTTCGATATCTCAGGAGGTGCGGAGCCTACTTCCCCATTTTTGCCGAATTTGAAATCATTCAGATTCCCAGATCTGAGAATGCCCGCGCCGACCTACTCTCCCGATTGGCGACCGCGGAGTCAATGGATGCCAAGCAAAAGTTCCACCTGGAGACTCTGGAAAAGCCCAGCATCGCGAAAGCCGACCGAATAATGCAAGTTGAGCCGAACCATCATGGTTCGACCCTATCCTCAAATATCTCAAAGAGGGGTCGCTTCCACCGACCGGAGAGAAGCTAGAAAGCTGAAGCTATAGGCCACCCACTACGTGCTGATCGACAGCCAGCTTTACAAACGGTCCTTCTCCATGCCGCTGCTAGGTGCCTTCGCCCGTCTGAAGCAGATTATGCTCTGCGCGAGGTACATGAAGGGATTTGCGGCAACCATCTGGGAAGTCGGTCCCTATGCCACAAAGTGCTGCGACAAGGCTACTATTGGCCGACCATGCAGAAGGACGCGGACGACCTAGTCCGAGCCTGCGACCCATGCCAGAGGCATTCAAGCATCCAAAGGCTCCCCTTGCCGAACTAGTTTCTATATCCTCCGCCTGGCCTTTGCCAAATGGGGGATGGACATCCTCGGCCCATTCCCGCTTGCCACTGGGACAGCGGAAATTTATTTGTCGCCATTGACTACTTCACTAAATGGGTCGAGGCGGAAGCTGTTGCACAAATAACCGAAGCACGGGCCAGAGATTTTGTATGGAGGTCCATCATCTGCCGATTCGGCCTTCCGCACACCATAATCACCGATAACGGTAAGCAGTTTGATAACTCCAAATTCTGTCCAATTCTGTGAGGAGCATGGAATCCGTCACCACCTCACCTTAGTCGGGCATCCACAAGCCAACGGAGCGGCCGAAGTGACCAATTGGACCCTCCTTCAGGGGATCAAAGCTCGCCTTTCCAGGGCTCAAGGTAGGTGGGCGGATGAGCTGCATTATGTTCTATGGGCCTACCGCACCACCCGAGAATCCCGATAGGTGAAACCCCATTCCGGATGGCCTTCGGCACGGAGGCCGTTATCCCTGTGGAAATAGGTCTCCCATCGTTGCGGGTGGAAAGCTACTCAGAGGAAGCTAGCAACGATCAGCTCCGCACTAACCTCAACTTGGTGGAGGAGATGAGAAAGGCTCGGATCAGAGTGGCTGCATATCAACAAGGGTGGCCCGTTACCACGCCTCCAGAGTCAAAGGAAAAGCCTTCCTGCCTGGCGACCTTGTTCTTCGAAAGCCTCTTTTCCAAACCGCTGGGAACAAGGAAAGCTGGTGCCAAACTGGGAAGGCCTGTACCAGGTGGCGGAGACCATTGGATCGGGAACCTACAAGCTACAAGATTTGAATGGGAAATCCATCCCCCGGACATGGAATTCGGACAATCTCCAAAAATATTATCAATAGGGTACGTCCTCTCTAAGTCATTTTCATATGCCTCATTATATCTTCCTGTCCACATTTTTTCAATGCAAATCATTATGCACTACATTGCCAAAGGTTGCAAAAAGAAATAGTTGCTGCTTACCAATCCTCGGCACGACCGAGCTTCTTGTCTGGACAGGAATTCTCCGAACCTTGGCAGGGCCAAGTAAAATATTCTCCGAACCTCGGCTGGGCCGAGCAATAAATTCTCCGAACCTTGGCAGGGCCAAGTAAAAATTCTCCGAACCTCGGCTAGGCCGAGCAACAAATTCTCCGAACCTTGGCAGGGCCAAGTAAAAATTCTCCGAACCTCGGCTGGGCCGACAATAAATTCTCCGAACCTTGGCAGGGCCAAGTAAATATTCTCCGAACCTCGGCGGGCCGAGCAACAAATTCTCCGAACCTTGGCAGGGCCAAGTAAAATATTCTCCGAACCTCGGCTGGGCCGAGCAACAAATTCTCCGAACCTTGGCAGGGCCAAGTAAAATATTCTCCAACTTGGCTGGGCCGAGCAACAAATTCTCGAACCTTGGCAGGGCCAAGTAAAAATTCTCCGAACCTCGGCTGGGCTGAGCAACAAATTCTCCGAACCTTGGCAGGGCCAAGTAAAATATTCTCGAACCTCGGCTGGGCCGAGCAACAAATTCTCCGAACCTTGGCAGGGCTAAGTAAAATTCTCCGAACCTCGGCTGGCCGAGCAACAAATTCTCCGAGCCTTGGCAGGGCCAAGTAAAAATTTCTGAATCTCGGCTAGGCCGAGCAACAAATTCTCTGAACCTTGGCAGGGCCAAGTAAAATTCTCGAACCTCGGCTGGGCCGAGCAACAAATTCTCCGAACCTTGCAGGGCCAAATAAAAGAATTCCCGAACTCGGCTGGGCCGAGCAATAAGTTCTCCGAACCTTGGCAGGGCCAAGATTCTTCGAGCTAAAATCCCAGCGGAAAGTCGAAGTGTGCGGCCCATGGTTAAAACCGAAGGACTCTTAAGTAGTCCCCAAAACCTCGGTCGATCTGAAAAAGGCACGCTACGCGAAAAACTATCAGCACGCACAAAGGATGTGCCTCCGGCAAACCCCTAAAGGGTCAATAAGCCCCACAAAACCGACCGCGGACCCCGAGCAAAAGCCGGGAAGGTCCCCCTCTTCGTTACTAAAGCTTTTTGGCAACACCCCTATAACTTGCCGAACAAAGCGCCTATCCCAAACCGAGCCATGACTCGGCCGTGAACCAGTGGAGCCACACCGACTCCCCAACTATTATGCGAATGGCATTTTTAAAGCTAAAAACTCTGAGATAAGAAAATTATCCAAACAACCACTTTCATTGATGGAGGAAAGGGAGTACAAAAAGAAACAGAAAAAGTAAAAACAAGAAGCAAAGGAGGCCCCATCTAAGATTCGGTGTCGCTCCCGACGCCAGTAGGTCCTCCAGCCGCTCGGTGAGGTCAGCGACCTGCTGGCGGAGCGACGCAATCTCCTCCCTCTCCGGTCCACCACCCGGCGCAGGGCCTCCGTCTCCCGAGTAGAGACATCCACGTACTCCTCGACGACCCTTACGAGCTGCTGTTGGCTCGCAAGGGTCGATGCCAGACCCAACCCGTCAACAGTGATTGTGGTACCCTTTGCGGGTGTAACAGACCGTCGAGTGATGCACGTAACTCTTCGGAGATCGCCCTTGAGAAGCCATGATCTAATGCTATTTCAAGACCTAAAACGAGGGATGGCTAAGGCCAACATCCCTCGGTCATATTTATACTTGCCAGGCGGGTATCTCGATCGGACGCACCGCAGCAACCGACCTACGAGAACTCGCCACGTGTCATCGCTTTATTGCCTGCGGAATCCGAAGGGTCGTGCCCATCCCGAGAGAGATCGGTAAGCACGTACGGATTGTTCGGGAACCCCCCTGAACAGGATATTTTCCGATCTGCCGGCCCCCCATAATAAATGCTCCCAACACTTTCCCCAAGCTCTTTTAAGGCTGGCCCCCCTTCTCGGGAAGAACAAAAAAGAAAGAAATCAGCGCCTGGCGGTGACTCGTCCCCTCGGGAGGGATCGTCATAAATAAAGAGTGTGACCATGTACCGCCCATCCTGACACCCCTCACCAAGCACCGCGGACCTAACACTACGGCTCATAGTGGCAACTAAGTCATTTCTCCGAGCCCCGAATTTCCGAACCTCGGCTGAGCCGAGTCAAATTCTCCGAACCTTGGCAGGGCCAAGTAAAAAGTTCTCCGAACCTCGGCTGCGCCGAGCTACAATTTCTCCGAACCTTGGCAGGGCCAAGTAAAAAGTTCTCCGAACCTCGGCTGCGCCGAGCTAAAACTCTCCGAACCTTGGCAAGGCCAAGTAAAATTCTTTCGAGCTCGCAAGGCCAAGCCACGATATTCGAGTGAGACATAAATCACCAAGTGTCGAACGAGATAAGAACGTGTTCCGCCGAACAATCTCCAGACCGTCGCTTGCGAACCTACTAGTTCGGATAGCGCGGGATCCTCGCTTAAGAATGAGCGGGACGCCTTTGTACCCCATACCGACAACAACAAGCTCGGCACAAAAGAGATAAGATTAGAAATAGAACAGAACTCTCTTTATTTCATTGCCATCAAAACCAATTATAAATGCCTGAAAGGCATTACAAGAGCATCGAAATGCATAAAATAAAGACAAGTACAAAGCTCGGGCAACTGCTCCAAAGCAGATCTGGCAACTGTGATGCTCCGGCGTCCGACTGCCGAACCAGATAAGCCGCATCCAGTCAGCTCGAGCCGATAATGGCCGGGCGACATGGACAATAGTTGCGGTCAGCTTAGTCAATAATGATATCTCGGTGACCCAACCGAGATATCAGGGTGGCCATCCCAGACCACCCCATCGAGGGACCCCCGGCGAGCAGGGGAAGCCAGCGGACCCTGGCGTCGGAGCGCTCTCCCAAACCGAATGTGCGCCGCCCTACCTTGCCATGGCTCA
Source organism: Calamus simplicifolius (assembly GCA_900491605.1). Taxonomy (NCBI): domain Eukaryota; kingdom Viridiplantae; phylum Streptophyta; class Magnoliopsida; order Arecales; family Arecaceae; genus Calamus; species Calamus simplicifolius. Next base: position 157,774 of record UESW01004101.1, read on the forward strand.
AGGACAAGGCATCGGCGGGCGGCACACTTTCACCTCCTCCCCATGTGGCAAAAGATTCCCCAGGCGGATGAGCCCAGGGATCCAAATCAAGGGAGGAGGAGAAGTTCAAGCGAGCCATGGGGAGCCCGCGTGCACTCCCTACCATGCGTCCCCAAAGGGGAACCACAAAGGTCACACGGGAAGAGTATGTGTGCTCTCCGTGTGATCTCTGCGCCCTCCATGTGCGCTCTCCATATGATCTCCGGACTCATCCCCTAAGGGCGAGCCATCCTTCGGCAGCTCCTTCATCGCCCCAACTATCCGGAGGCAAAGCTTGCAAGAGAAAAGCTCAGTCCTCCCACTCGCAGCAGCAGAGAAACGAGCATGATGAAAGCTCTAGTGGAAAAGAACTTTTGGGGATGACTTAACACTACCCCACTTTCCCTTTTTATAGGCCAAAAATGGACCGGGAGTAATTACCAAGGCTATAGGCCCCGAGATTCAAACACCTGGGTCACACCCCCATGTGGCCTCCCAGGATGAAAGCGGCGCCCTAGTGCGCGCTGAGCCCACCGCCCGAACTATGACGCATGCGAAGATTCCTCTTAATCCCGAATCGCGATCATTAAATGCAGAGAACCATCCACCAGCATTACAAGAGATCGTCCTACGAAAATAATGTCCCCTAATGATAAACGGCTGCGTGCGCCGTACGCCAAAATGACCCGCATGGGAAAGGAACACTTTCCAGAAGGCACCAGAACAGCTTTATGTTCCCCACAGTGCCGTATCATCAATTTCGGTGAAATAAAAACCGATTTACCTGCAGAACGGTAGGGCGCTGGCAGGATAGCAAAAAGCACGAAAACCAACTATCCGTCGACTGCTTCCCAGCGAGGTTAGTTGCTCGAGGAATTCGTGCGACAAAACCGGACGTCTCAAAATGAAACAAGCACGAAGGATACAAAAATATTCCTTCATTCAGCGAAAAATGAAGTGACCGAAGGAAGAAAAAATACTTCGGCAACTACCCTCATATGTTGGCCTTAGCCGACCTACTTTGCTCGTCGGCCCTGCCGACCTACTTCGCTCGTCGGTCCTGACCGACCTATCGGCCCTAGCCGACCTACTTGGCTCGTCGCCCTAGCCGACCTACTTCGCTCGTCGGCCCTGACCGACCTACTTCGCTCGTTGGCCCTAGCCGACCTACTTCGCTCGTCGGCCCTAGCCGACATACTTTGCCTATCGGCCCTAGCCGACCTACTTTGCTCGTCGGCCCTAGCCGACCTACTTCGCTCGTCAGCCCTAGCCGATCTACCCTGTCCATCGGTCTTAACCGGCTGGTTTCATGTCTCGAGTTTTAATTAAGACTCAAACCGGACCAGATCGTCTATCGGTTCGCCAGTCAAGGCTATCGCCCTGCCTGGGGCCAAGCCAATGCATTTCCTCAATCCCGGACAAAGATGACCGAAGAACATCAACGAGCCATAAGTCACTCGCGATTGAGGCAAGACTGGGCGGCAACAGGGCCATACAAGGAAAAACACTTAAATGAAAATAGAGGGTCATTCATTAAGAGACATCAGTCAGACTTTCAAAAACCAAAATACAGGGGTGGCTCCTAAGGGCCGGGAACCACGTCAGTTTTGGAGGAGCCTTCGTTACATCCGCAGAGGTGTGACTAGATTCGCCTTTTTCTAATACCTTTGCCCCTTCAGCGGCAGTTTGCGATCGTTCCTCAGAAGCTGTGGCTTCGCTGGGACCCGGGGCGGCACCAGGATCGGTATCGGAGACGTCGACATATTCATCCTCCTCTTCTCCTTCGGACTCACCGTCATCGGGAGCTTCAGTATCCAGAAAAGAGAGATCCCATTCTGGGTGCTCACTGGATATCTTGTCTTTGCACTCTTCCATTCCGAGTTGGAAGGAGTCAACGCCGATCGCGTCCCGTTCTCCCTTGAGTATGGTGAGCTGCACTTTTATATCAGCAACCTGCTTCTCAGCCTCTGCAACTTGAGCCCGCAAAATAACATTTTGCTCCTCGAACTCGCCGGCCCGCGTCTCGAGTTCTAAACTCTTATTGCGGCTGGACACGAGCTCGCCTTGGAGAGCCCGATTCTCCAACCCTAACTTCGCCATCTGAAAAACCAAAGTTAGTCGGCATCATAAGAGATCAACAGAAGAAGCTAAAAAGGGGGAATGAGATCGTACCTCCTCCTCTCGTCTGGCCAACCTCTTGGTCAGCTCCTCAGCCTCACCCCTGGCTCTTGTTCTGTCAGCCCCGATCAGCTCAACTCTCTCCTGCAGAGTATTGATCCTTAACGTTTGGCTCTGACCTCCTCCCGGGCTTGAGATAATTCGTTGCTCACCCGAGCTATCGTCCCTTGGTGCCATTTAGCGCCTCCCTCAAGTGAGCAATTTCGCCATCGCGCCGCTTCAACTTCTCCTCCACTTCGCCGAGCATTCTGGTCAGGCGTTTTCTCTCGTCGGCAGCTTCCCTTCCCAGCCGACCCAAACTTTCACTATGTTCCCGCCGCATCGCCGCCACCTCCGCGGAATGTTTCGACTCAACTCTAGCCAGCTCCAAGCACGCGTCTTCATTCTTCGCCAGGAGTCCCTGCAACTCCTCCGCTCTGCCTTTCTGCTTGGAAGCTTCGGCTAGAGCGGCCTGATACGCCGCCTTCATCCCCTCCAAACCTCTGTTGCTACTGGCCAGAAGTTCCTCGAACTTCTCAGACACCACCACTCACGATCGAAGTTCAGCGTTGTCTCTCCTGGCCTGAATGCCGGCCCCTGTCGCCAAACTCAGATGCCAGCACATCGCCCGAGAAAGCAGGACGCCCTGCAGGACAAAAGATGAGTAAAAATCCACGATCAGGTCAATCAGAAAGCATCCGCTACCAAAGAACAGTAACTCACCCGAGATGCATTGGCCCGCATCATCTTCATGAGGGTCGGATTGTCGATATCGGGGAGAAGGTGAATGCTTTCGGCCACTCCCTGCTGCCCAAACGTGGCATCAACCAGTTCTAAATCCGCGAATCTATCCGCCGAAGGATCAGCACCCGGGTACAAGGCCGACCTCATCATGGCAGAAAACGCCTTCTCAACACCAGCGCTCGAGCTACTGGGTTGACCATCCCCACCTGAGGGACCAACCTGGGCGACCTCCGCCTGAGAGGCCTTCAACCTTCCAGCCTCTTCTATCAGTGCCCTAGCCTAGGTTTCTTCGGATGGCTCGGCCAACCCAAGCGCCAGCCTCCCCAAAATCCTTCTCGGAGGAGTTTCTATCGCGGGACCCTTTTCCCGCTGAGATCCCACTTCCATCGCGCCTCCTTCCGTCGCTGTCACTTGCGCCTCCCCTGCAGGCTCCGCCGAAGCCTCTATCTGGCCCGCTTCTTGAACTACCGCGAGCGACCCGGCATCACTACCACCGGACTCCCCCGCAGAGAGACCAAGAGGGAGCTCTCCCTGAACCTCATCGGCTGCAGCTGTCCCGTCTCCCTCTCCTGCTGGAGCCAGTAGTGGTCCCGCGGAGACGGAAGGCCCCCCTGAAACGACCGCTTTCGCCAGATCCGTCGCCGGTTCCTCTTTCATAGGGGACGTGGTCAGATGAACCAACGGAGCCTCGTCTGAACTATCTGATATCTCCAACACGAGAGGGCAAGGGATCATAGCTGTTCTCCCTGGATCCTCCTTCGCCCCCGGCGCTCCTGTCGTGACCGCTCCGACGTCCGACGGGCTTCTTGCGGAGGTATGAGCCCTTTTCTCAGGCCTACCACTATCCGCGCCGCTGCTCTCCCCTGGGCATTTTCCTCTCTTCCTCTTGGCGAGGCTCGACAATGCCAACCTCTTGGCGATCAGATCCAAACACACTCATTCAGAAAACACACAGTGAAAAAGGTAAAAGGGAGGACTCACCTTGCGGGTCTAGGGGGCTGAGCCCGGCTGCGAAGAGGGCTCCCTCCGATAATAGGTCGTTGGCCGAAAATACTTGGCCATTGCGAAGGACGTCTAAATCCCTCTCCTCATGCGCTGACAAAATTGGATGTGTTTCCGCATCCCTAACAAAGTTCCCCCATTTCCGAGGGAAGTCGGAACCAATGTTCCCCTCTGCGATAACAAACCGGCTCTTCCATCCCTTTATAGAGGAAGGCTTATCCACAATAACGTTGAAGGACCTCCAGGGTCCAATGTAGGGCCACTCCGATTTCCTCCCAGGTATCAGATGGTAGCAAGTACGGAAAAGGGGAAGAGTGGCGACAATTTGAATTTGGTGGCACATTGAGATAAATTCGATGATGCTTCGCCAACTGTTTGGGGCCACCATCTCGGGCAGATGTTATAATGAGTCATGATTTCCTTCACCAAGGGATGGAGAGGAAAGCGGAAGCCTGCTTTCAAGCTGTCTTCATAAACGAAGACCCCAGACTCCAGATCTCGTGAGACCCTATCTCCAGACTCCGGCACCCGCAGAATGACATCTGAGGGCATGCCATACCACTAATGAATCCTTCCCAATCCTCAGCGATGATCTCTGAAACCACGTCATCGGAACTCATCGTCATCTTAACTGAGAAAAACTCCAGGAAAATGACAGGTGTCGCGAAGGACAAAAGACGAAACTCTTCAAAAAAAAACGAAAGGATGCTGCAAACATGCATATATATAGTGCGGCTATCGCTTTGATTCCCCGCTAAGGAAGCCGCCTTGAGAAGACGGGGCGTCCGCCCGAGGCGTCCGGAACCGCCTCGACAAATGCCGGATCGATCGGGATTCGCGACGTGGCATATTCCCAACCGTCACTCTTAGGGGAGCCTTACCCCCGAAGGCACGATGACCCTGTCGCATTAATTAGGGCATCATTGCAAGGGCTGTCTAAACCAAACTGTCCCATCCGGAGCGTGCCACCTGGACTTATACTCCCTATGCCCGAACCTACGCTTCGAACTAGGGAGTGGAGGGCATGTGTTGGGGGGTAAAATCGTTATTGCATCAATATCCGTGCGAGGAGGCTAAGACCAACCTCCTCCCCTCGGCTTTCCCGGGCTTTCGTAGCTCAGCCTTCCCGGGCTTCCATAGCTCGGCCTCCCGGGCTCCCGTAGCTCGGCCTTCCCGGGCTTCCGTAGCTCGGCCTCCCGGGGCTTCCGTAGCTCGGCCTTTCCGGGCTTCCGTAGCTCGGCCTTCCCGGGCTTCCATAGCTCGGTCTCCCCGAGCTCCCGTAGCTCGGCCTCCTCGGGTTTCCATAGCTCGGTCTTCCCGAGCTTCTGTAGCTCAGCCTTCCCGAGCTTCTATAGCTCGGCCTCCCCGAGCTCCCGTAGCTCGGCTCTTCCGAACTTCCTGTAGTTCGTTTCCCCCGAGCCTCCATGACCCGGCTTCACTGAACGACCCACGATCCAATACCCACCTCTGCGGAACCTGACGCGGGAGAGCCTCAGCCTACTGTAATGGCACCCTAGGCAAGGAATCATGCTGAGAAGTGGTCTAGAACCTATCAAGGCTACCTGAGACCTACACATCTACCAGATCTCAAGCCATCAAGGAGCTCTCCCAGCCGTCGATCCCCTAACGGACAAGATACGGATCCCAACAGCCCCACAACAGCCTGATTCGATCCACTCCCGTATCCTAACAATCTCTGAACCTTCCAGAAGACGCTCGAGATCCAGGCGACAGCCTATAAGTATCATGCTCACAGATTTCCTCAGGTATGCGCGCGCTCACACCCTCACTCCCCACTCTCCTGCGGCTCGTCGGTGCTCTCACCCTCTAGAGCTTCCAATTGGCCGTCCCCCGGAGAGACTCCCCAGAGGGATCCACCTCTCCGTTTTCTGATTGATCGCCGATTTCCTCTCACTGACTTGAGCGTCGGAGGGTCTTCCGTGGAGGGCCACCCCCAACGCCTCTTGCGCGAGAACTTGTGTGCAGGTCTGCCTTCCTGGAGATCGACTGCATCCGAGTCAGAGGACGGATCCCGGCAGCAACACATACCAAACACAATTATCTGATGAATATTTTTTAAATTATTAATAATCTAAATAAATTATCTGTCCGTGAGTATCTGCTATCTATTTGAAGATGGCTAGCGAAGAGCATGTTATAAATATTTATTATTATTATTATTATTATTTAAACTAACCGAGCCTAGTCCATTGCCATCCGTTATCGATTTGAACTTTTCGTACCAAAGCCTGACTTCGCCTCCCGTGCATGCATGGTGATTGTGCTAGAAGACAAAGCTTCAAACACGTCAGGCCATTGACGCTACCTGCCGATGTTTAGAATGGAATTAATGAACAGTACCCAGCCATCGGGATGCATGGGGGTGAAAGACCCTCCGTTTTCTCATATCTCGATGCACTGTCAAAGTTTTATTGCCAAGGAGCAGCAGTTGATCATGAAGCTATAAGGTTGATCGATCACGAGCTCATCGGTTTGAAGCAGGGCTCAGATCGAGATAGATTGTAATACATCTTAATTTAGTATACATTATTTAAAATTAAAGAAAATTTTGCTGAAAATAATTTATTTAATTAAAACTTTTAGTAAATTATATTGTACGTGTTAGCTTTTCAATGCATTTGGATTATTCAAGATGAAAATTATATAAGTTATGAGCAATTTTATAAATATTTCCCTGAAAAGCTTCTAAAATTTACAAAAATGCTATTTATGGGACATAATTTAGGAAAGATTCCTAATTTTTATATTTTTTCCCCCAAAAACTCATATTAGATGAGTTAAAAATCTAGGGAATTTTTTTTTTTTGTATAAATAAACTTTAGCTGAAATCTTTTGATATAAAAGGTTTATATAGAGGTTTAATCATTATCGAATAAACAATAAGGTGGTAATATATATTTCATTTTATCAAGATAAAATATATATTACTACCTTATGATTTAAGCATTATCAGATTGCACCTATATAATTTGTGATGTTACACTTAATTACAATATATTTTAAATTCTATCAAATTATGCTTATGGTATCAAATTATAGCTATAAAGTTATTTAATTATTATATATTTTAAATGTTATCAAATTATATCCCTATGAATGTTTGAGCATATTAAATAAAGTTTTAGTAGATTTAAAACACATGAGTATTAATTATAACATTTCAAGCCACATAGGTATAATTTGATAATATGGGTATAATTCGATAGTTCTTGATGGGGCCAGTTGACCCCCATGAAAAAATAAAATTTTTTGGACGGCCCCAAAGGCCGATGGCTCCAAGACCGACGGCCCCAAAGGTCGACACCCGACGGCCCCAAAGGCCGACAACTTCAAGACCAACGGCCCCAAAGGCCGACACCCGACGGCCCTAAAGGCCGACGGCTCCAAGACAGTTGGCCCCAAAGGCCGACACCTCCAAGACCGGCACCTCCAAGGCCGGCACCTCCAAGACAGTCGGCCCCAAAGGTCGACACCTCCAAGACCGGCACCTCCAAGGCCGGCACCTCCAAGATCGACGCCCGACGGCCCCAAAGACCGACACCCGATGGCCCCAAAGGCCGACATCTCCAAGACCGACGACCGACGGCCGCAAAGGCCGACGGCTCCAAGACAGTCGGCCCCAAAGGCCGACACCTCTAAGACCGGCACCTCCAAGACCGACGGCCCCAAAGGCCGACGGCTCCAAAGGTCGACATCTCCAAGACCGACACCTCCAAGATCGGCACCTCCAGGCCGGCACCTCAAAGGCCGACGGCCCCAAGGGCCGACATCTCCAAGACCGACGACCGACAGCCCCAAAGGCCGACGGCTCCAAGACAGTCGGCCCCAAAGGCCGACACCTCCAAGACCGGCACCTCCAAGGCCGGCACCTCCAAGACCGACGACCCCAAAGGCCGACACCCGATACCCGACGGCCCCAAAGGCCGACACCTGACGCCCGACGGCCCCAAAGGCCGACATCTCCAAGACCGACGACCGACGGCCGCAAAGGACGACAGCTCCAAGACAGTCGGCCCCAAAGGCCGACACCTCCAAGACCGGCACCTCCAAGGCCGGCACCTCCAAGACCGACGGCCCCAAAGACCGATGGCTCCAAGACAGTCGGTCCAAAGACTGACACCTCCAAGACCGGCACCTCCAAGGCCGGCACCTCCAAGACCGACGGCCCCAAAGGCCGACGCCCGACGGCCCCAAAGGCCGACACCCGATGGCCTCAAAGGCCGACATCTCCAAGACCGACGACCGACGGCCGCAAAGGCCGACGGCTCCAAGACAGTCGGCCCCAAAGGCCGACACCTCCAAGACCGGCACCTCCAAGGCCGGCACCTCCAAGACCGACGGCCCCAAAGGCTGATATCTCCAAGACCGACGATCGACAGCCCCAAAGGCCGACGGCTCCAAAATAGTCGGCCCCAAAGTCCGACACCTCCAAGATCGGCACCTCCAAGGCCGGCACCTCCAAGACCGACGGCCCCAAAGGCCGACACCCGATGCCCGACGGCCCTAAAGGCTGACACCCGATGGCCTAAAAGGCCGACATCTCCAAGACCGACGACCGATGGCCCTAAAGGCCGACACCGACGGCCCCAAAGGCCGACATCTCCAAGACCGACGGCCCCAAAGGCCGACACCCGATGGCCCCAAAGGCCACATCTCTAAGACCGACGGCCCCAAAGGCCGACGGCCCCAAAGACCGGCGTGTCCAAGCTAGGCGGCCTCGGCACTTCCCAGCCGGCCCCGGCGTGTCCAAGCTAGGCGGCCCGGCACCTCCCAGGTGGCCCTGGCACCTTCCTAGCCGGCCCCCTACGTCTCCAAGCAAGGCGGCTCGGCACCTCCCAGACGGCCCCGGCATCTTTCTAGCCGGCCCTCTACGTCTCCAAGCTAGGCGGCGCGGCACCTCCCAGACGGCCCCGGCGTGTCCAAGCTAGGCAGCCCAGCACCTTCCAGCCGGCCCCGACGTGTCCAAGCTAGCCGACCCGGCACCTCCCAGGCGGCCCCGACATCTTCCTAGCCAGCCCTCTACGTCTCCAAGCAAGGCGGCCCGGCACCTCCCAGGCGGCCCCGACACCTTCCTAGCCGGCCCTCTATGTCTCCAAGGTAGGCGGCCCGGCACCTCCCAGACGGCCCCGACACCTTCCTAGCCGGCCCCCTACGTCTCCAAGCAAGGCGGTCCGGCACCTCCCAGGCGGCCCCGACACCTTCCTAGCCGGCCCCCTACGTCTCCAAGCAAGGCGGCCCGGCACCTCCCAGGTGGCCCCGGCAACTTCCTTGCCAGCCCTCTACGTCTCCAAGCTAGGCGGCCCCGGCACTTCCCAGCCGGCCCTGGCGTGTCCAAGCTAGGCGGCCCCGGCATCTTCCTAGCCGGCATCTACTTCTCCAAGCAAGTCGGCCCTGACGCCTTCTCCACGTCCCCAGTCCCGCCGAGTCGGCCAAGGCCATCCCCGGCCGGCCTGACTCGGCCCCGGCGTCTCCAGTCCCGCCGAGTCGGCCAAGGCCATCCCAGGCCGGCCCGACTCGGCCCCGGCGTCTCCAAATCCATCGATTCGGCCCTGCCCCAGCACTGCCTCGCCAGCGGGATGGGCCCCATCCATCTCGGGTCGACCCGGCTCGGCCCTGACAAGACGAGATTTCCCAGTTCCCGCCAGATCAACCCCCAGCGGTTCAAGAAACCGCCTCTCTGACGCGCGCCACCCGATAGCGCCAGACACGCGCCGCCCGATAGCGCCGACGCGTGCCGCCCGACAGCGCCGACGTGCGCTGCCCAACAGCCCCCCGGCTGATGGGACGTGGCCCACTAACTGGCCCAGATTCACGCGAGGGCTCAGCAGAGCTTCTGATTCACGCAATCCCATGTGATCATGCCAGGATCAACCCCTATAAAAAGGTGAATCCACCCGGTAAACAGGTACGCGCGATAACCCCCAAAATTGCCATCTCAACTCTAAAAGGGATTCCTCCTCTAGGAGACCCCTCTTTTCCACACAAAACAGGCCTCATTCGAGCCCTTCTTCAGCTGTGACCTCAGTCACTAACTTGGCCATCGGAGGGTCCCGCCGGAGACCCCCTCCGGTCCTGGGACTTCTTTGCAGGCACCCGGCGAAGCGAGGATTCGAGAAACACCTCCGTTCTCGACGTCCAGGAGAGGTGATCGAGCGTCATCAGATTGGCGCGGCAGGAAGGAGGGCATAAGAAAAAAGTAGCGAACGTTCTTCCTGAGCTACATCTTTCGTCCCCTCTCTTCTTCCAGAAGCCATGGCGGTGACCCGAGCTCAGGACGCCTCCATCAGCTGCCCAGCGGGATTTCCCTTGCCAACTAGACAGTAGGAGGCCAATCCCCCTGCTGTCGACCCTCCGGTCGCCTGCCTACCGCCGGACGCCGCTGTCCAAACAGTAGAGCAGCTGGCAACCCTCTCCCAGCAAGTCCAGAATCTCACTGCCATGGTCCATGGGCTCCAGCAGCAGCAGTCTGTGGCCACCCAGCACCAGATCGCTTTTCCCGCCAGTCAGCAGTCGGCGAGGGGAGGCTCCCCCCGGCGGGAGGCCAGTCGGCAAGAGACTGGCCGACGTCAAGCTTCCCCTAGGAAGCCTCGGTGCGAACCCTCCAAGCGGCCACGGTCCCCTGACCACGGCCCCAATGAGTTTCCTCCCAAGCCACATCATCACGAGGAACCCAGACGAAAGTCCCGACTTCCGTCTCCATCTCCTTCTGCCTCCTCTTCTTCTTCTTCCTCCGAGCCATCTCGGAGGGCTCCGACGATCAACCACCAGGCAGAGGAACGCCTGGAGGAGTACAACCGATGCCTTGACGAGCTCGCCAGGAAGATCAACCATCAGCCGGAGGAAGAGTTCGACACTCGTCCTCCTTACACTCGCTGCATACTGGAGGAACCGGTTCCCTCCAGTTCCGCTTCCCCCAGGTGGACCCGTACGACGGTACGACCGACCCCCTCGACCACCTTGAGAGTTACAAGGCTATGATGCAAGTCCAGGGCGCCTCAGACGCCCTTCTCTGTAAGGCCTTCCCTGCAACTCTGCGGAAGGCCGCCCGTGCATGGCACTCGCGCCTGTCCCCCCACAGCATAGACTCCTTCCGGGAGCTGGAGAGGGCATTTTTGGCCCACTTTGACACTTGCTGCCGGATCCAAAGGGTGACAGACAGCCTCTTCTCCATCCGCCAGAAGGAAGGAGAGTCACTGCGGGACTTTGTGTCCCGATTCAAAACCGCCGCCCTCGAGGTCTACCATCTCGATGATGCGGTGGCCACCCTGGCGCTGAAGCGGGGACTCCTTCCATCCCGCTTCACCTTCTCCCTGGATAAGAAGCCCCCGAGCTCTTACTCCGACCTCCTCCTCCAAGCCCAGAAGTACATCCGGCGGATGAAGCCGACCTCACCCGCCGGGAGTCTTCGAAGAGCTCCAGCCACAAATCCGCTCACCCTGAGCCGAGCGGACCTCCCTGACATCGCCGATCCGACCCACCTCACCGGTCCGACAACAGGCGCCGAAGCCCTGTCCCCGACAAGAGTAAGCTCACTCCTCTCCTTGCCCCTTGATCCCACATCCTGATGGAGATCGAGGGCGAGCCCTACCTTCAACGTCCTCCCCCCATGAAGAAAGGTGTACCCCGCGACAGAAGCCGCTATTGTCGATTCCACCGGGACTACGACCACGACACCGATAACTGCTACAGCTTGAAGCGGGCCATCGAGGAGCTCATCCAACGGGGCTACCTCGGCAAGTACATCCAGAAGACACCACAGCCGCTGCCGGCCATCATGGGGCCTCCACCTGCTCAAGCCACCGTCGACAACACTCCCACGAGCGGACTGTTGGGATGGTGTCCTGGGGATCAGCCCCTGCGTCCAAGCGGCCGAGGGGGGGAGGCACCAAATAATGTAATGCCCCGGGGGAGACTGCTGTAATGGAAAATGTAAACAATGAAGGCATAGTCGTCGCTATGACGATCGCCAAACACCCTGTAAAAAGGATATTAGTTGATAGTGGCAGCTCAGCTGACATCCTTACTTACGACGCCTTTATTCGGATGGGATTATCTTTTGACTCTCTTCAGCCCATGGCAACCCCGCTGGTCGGATTCACTGGAGATTCTGTGAGGGTTGAGGACGAAATATCCTTGCCTGTGACGGCCGAACCCCACCATGCCAAAGCACCGTGATCATGAAATTCCTAGTCATGAGGGTCCCTTTGGCATACAACACCATTCTTGGGCATCCCGGCCTGAATCTATTGGACGCGGTTATCTCCACCCGACGTCTACTGGTGCAGTTCCCCACTAGTGCGGGAGTTGGAGAGATGCGCGGGGAGATAAGCCCGGTCTTACCTTGCTATCATACGGCGTCAAGCCCTTTGGAGGCCGACCCGGCCCTGGAGGCATCCGATCCTAGAGATTCCGCCAAAGAAGGAGAGCCCGCCGAGCACCTCCTGACTTTCCCTCTCAAAGATGACCCAACAAGGACCATCCGTGTGGGCGGACTCCTTCCCCTGGAAGACCGGGAGCGCCTCTTAGCTTTCCTGCGGGCTAACTCGAACATCTTCGCCTGGTCAGCGTCTGACATGCCCGACATCCCTCCGAAGGTCATCACCCACAAGCTCAACATCGACCTACGCACCGTCCAATCCGTCAAAAGAAGAGGAGCTTTGCCCCCGACCGACAAAAGGCAATTGATGAAGAAGTCAACAAGCTGATCAGTGCCGGCCACATCCGAGAGGCGCACTACCCAAGCTGGCTGGCCAACGTAGTCATGGTGCGCAAGGCAAACGGGAGCTGGAGGATCTGTATAGACTTCACCGACCTCAATAAGGCGTGCCCAAAAGACAGCTTTCCCTTGCGATAATTGATCAGCTGGTCGATTCCACCTCTGGTCACGAGCTTCTCAGCTTCATGGATGCCTTCTCGGATATAATTAGATAAGGATGGACCCCAGCGACGAGGAGCACACCTCCTTCGTGACAGAGAAAGGCATTTACTGTTACAAGGTGATGCCTTTCGGCCTCAAGAACGTAGGAGCGACCTATCAAAGGCTGATGAACAAGGTGTTCCAGGACCAGCTCGGCCGGAACATGGAAGTCTATGTGGACGACATGCTGACAAAGAGCACCCATGCCACCGACCACATCTCCGACCTGGAAGAAACTTTTAACAACCTCCGTCGCTTCCAAGTCAAGCTGAACCCTAAGAAGTATGCTTTTGGGGTCACGCAGGAAAATTTCTGGGCTTTATGGTGACCCAGCGCGGAATCGAGGCGAACCCAGAGAAGATCAGTGCCATACTCGACATGAGGCCGCCATCCAACAAGAAGGAAGTGCAACGGCTAACGGGAAGGATAGCGGCTCTGAGTCGTTTCCTCTCCAGATCGCGGAAAGGTGCTTGCCTTTCTTCAAGGCCCTGCGGAAGGTGAATGGTTTTGCGTGGACGGATGACTGCCAGGAAGCTTTCGATGGCTTAAAGGCGTTCCTGTCCTCCCCACCGCTCCTCTCCAAGCCGAGAGATGGGGAGAGTCTTTTCCTTTACTTAGCCGCCTCCTCAGAAGCCGTCAGCTCAGTCCTGGTGCGCCTTGACGCTGACGAACCCAAAGGCCAGTCTACTACGTGAGCAAGGTCCTACACGACGCCGAGGTCAGGTATTCCAAAATAGAGAAAGTCATTTTCGCCTTGATAGTCTTTGCCCGCGTTTTCGCCCGTATTTCCAAGCCCATCCTATCGTGGTGCTCACGGACCAACCTCTCCGAGCCATCCTGGCCCGTCCGGATACTTCGGGTCGACTCGCCAAATGGGCCATCAAGCTAGGAGAATTCGACATCTCTTTCCAAGCACGACCGGCCTTGAAGTCCCAAGTCCTGGCCGACTTCCTGGTCGAGTGCACTTGGGCGGAAGAAGATCTCAAAGAGGTTCCTGGGGAGCAGCCGAGGCTAGAGCCGAGCGGTGATGGAGAGACCTGGATCCTCCATGTGGATGGCGCATCAAATTCTTAAGGGAGCGGCGCCGGCCTCATTCTTGCCGGGCCGGACGGAGAAAGAACCGAGTGCGCCCTGAGATTTCTTTTTGAAGCACCAACAACCAAGCGGAGTACGAAGCCCTGCTGGCCGGATTAAGGCTAGCCCGGGAGATTGGAGCAAAGCACCTCAGAGCTTACACAGACTCGCAACTCGTCTCGGGCAAATCAACGGAGAGTATGAGGCGCGCAACCCCGTTATGGCACAGTATCTGAAAAAGGTTCAACTCTTGACCTCCCACTGCCCTACTTCAGTATCAGTTACATCCACTGAAGTAAAAACGCCGAGGCCGACGTCCTCTCTCGACTGGCTACCTTCGCCGACGGCTTGGAAAGGGACGCCTACATTGAATATCTAGAAAGGCCCAGCATAGAGGACAGGGAGGAAGTCCTCCGCTCACCCCGGAACCTACGTGGATGGACGCCTATGTACGCTACCTTACCGACGGCACCCTCCCTGATGACCGCAATGAAGCCAGATTGCTCAAGTGGAGGGCCTCCAAGTTCATCCTCCTCGACGGGCGCCTATACAGAAGGTCATTCTCCTACCCGTTGCTTAAGTGCGTAGGCCCCGCCGATACCGACTACATCCTCAGAGAAATCCACGAAGGCATTTGTGGGAACCATCTGGGGGGCAGATCCTTAGCCCAGAAGGCTCTCTGTTAGGGGTACTTCTGGATCACTATGAAGGAGGATGCGGCCAAGCTAGTTCAAAGGTGTGATGGCTGCCAGTGCCATGCGCACATCCAGCATCAGCCGCCTGCCCCGCTGAGCCCGCTCTTGGCTTCATGGCCCTTTGCCCAGTGGGGAATGGACATCCTCGGGCCATTCCCCCCAGTTTCAGGGCAACGAAGATTTTGTTAGTCGCCATCGACTATTTCACCAAGTGGGTCGAGGTCGAGGCGTTGGCCAAAATCACTGAGAATAAAGTTAAGGCTTTCTTCTGGAAGTCGATCATACGCCGTTTTGGCTTTCCTCACACCCTTGTCACGAACAACGGCCGCCAATTCAACAACGAGGCATTCAGAGCCTTCTATGAGGAGCTAGGCATTCACCACCGATTCACCTCTGTCGGCCACCCCCAGACCAACGGGGAGGCTGAGGTCATGAACTGCACCATCCTCAGAGGGCTCAGGACTCGCCTAGATGGTTCCAAGGACGCTGGATAGAAGAGCTCCCCAGTGTGATATGGGCTTACCACACAACTCCCAGAGCTCCGACGGGTGAAACTCCTTTCAGCCTCTCCTTCGGATCCGAGGCCGTCATCCCCGTCGAGATCGGATTGCCCAGTCCACATGTGGAGTCCTTCAGTGAGGAAGGCAACTCCGCACTGCTTCGGGCCAACCTAGACTTTATCGACGAGGCGCATGATAGAGCGAGACTGTGCATGGTGACCTTTCGCTAGTGAGCGACCAAGTACTACAACGCCCAGGTTCGTCCTGTTGGGAATTGTATCCTAAAGCCAATCATTTGATGATTGTGCTGATGTAAATTGTATATAAATTGATATATTAATAAAAGTTATTTGGCAGTTTATTCATTACAAGAACATCTTCTTAATACTCCTGAAAGTAATGAAGCCCTTAGGATCTTCCTCACGATAAAGGAGGATTTATCTTAGAAGGTCCTTAAAAGAGTTCGCGACCAAATGATATACTATGACAGGGCCATAGTACTATCAATTATAGGACGTTGTATATCATATTTGTTGGTTATCCTCTTAACCAAGGAGTGTAGAGACACTATGACATACAGGTGAAAGTGTAGGAGTACATTTCACCGAACGTGACTCATTTCCGGATACTCTGCTGTCAAGAGTTAATCCGAGAAGATATAGGTATAAGTATCCTTCAGACCTGAAGATCACAACCAGTGGCTTACAAGCAACTCATTGTACTTAGGTGCCGGACCACCTGGATTTCTAATCCAGCTACGAAAGGTTACTGGGTGCAGTCAAGTACTTGTGGTAGTCAGTTGTGGATCAAGATGGAATTTGACCTATCCCATTAAAAGGAGAAATGCTTGTGTTTCAATTTAGCAAGA
Organism: Calamus simplicifolius; assembly: GCA_900491605.1. Taxonomy (NCBI): domain Eukaryota; kingdom Viridiplantae; phylum Streptophyta; class Magnoliopsida; order Arecales; family Arecaceae; genus Calamus; species Calamus simplicifolius. Next base: position 173,770 of record UESW01004101.1, read on the forward strand.
CCTTGGCCAAGGCACTTCATGTGAAAGTCACATGATCACTAAAGTTGAAATCACTTTATGGATTTGCTATTTAGAGTTGACAGGCTCTTAAGCCATCCTTAGCATTTGTGGTCAAGAGGATGAATTATACGGTAACTATTTCTTAGGGTTCTTGGAGTTTGCTCGGCAACTCTTCGACCTATCCGGACGTCGGGTTCCATTGCTAGATGGGCACATCGATTAGTATAGAAAGTTGTTTCTATGCTACCGGCTTAGGTTCGAACCTAGAGAGTCACACGCATAGAAGTTTCCTAGGATGATCTATTTGCTGATCAACGATTGAGAATCGTATATGATTTAATTAATCAATTTGATTGATTGAATTATCTCAATTGGGTTAAGTACAATTGAATAAGATTCAATTTGGTTTAAGTCTATTAGAAGGACAAGTCAATTTCAAATATTGATTTGAAATTAGACTTGATTTGAATTTAAATAGATTCAGGACTAGCCAAATTTGATTTGGGCTTGGACCATGATCTATGTGGGTTAAGTCAAATAAATTCAGATCAGAACCCAAACCTCTCGAATATGGATCTCATATGATGAGATGGCTAAAATCTCATCTCATGAGATAGAATTTAATGCATGACATTTATTTACCGAACGTCGGATTTATCCCTCGTCTCTTTGGTTTTCTCCGAACGACGGAACTAAACCAAACGCCGCGACTCCTTGGTTTTCTCCGAACGTCGGAATTAAACCAAGCGCCGCGCCTTCGGCGTCTCTTCGCTTTTGCCAAACGACGGATTCTTAAATGTCAGAATTAAATGTCAAGGCTAAATCGAGACTATAAATAGAGGGCATTCCCTCACCAGAGAACACAGAACAAAAATAGAACAACAATACACGATTTGTCGTGGATTGTAATTCTAAATTGTCGTGGATTGTAATTCTAAAATGTTAGAATAGAAAATCCTGGTGATTCTGGTGTTAGCGGAAGCCTGGTGGATCTTGGAGGAAGATTCAAGTGAGAGGATTCAAGATCAGCAAAGCTATTTTTCCGCGAGCTAGCACTCCCAAAAATCTGATCATTCGGGGCTTCGCGTGGACGATACTAGAGGCCGGACGATTGAACGGCTGCAGAGCAATAAGGATTTACCTACTGTTCTTAAGGTAAGTGATTTGATCCCTAGATCTTAAGGCAGGCTTCAAGATAATAGTGTGACTAGTCATCTTGAAGATCAAGATATGATCTTGATGTTTTTATATGCATATTTTAGATCAAACGACCCTGAATATATAGGCAAAGATATGATCTTGATGCATATTAGATAGATTAATATGTAATCTTTTAATTTCCGCAATGATAATAGTTATCAATTTTTAAAAATATGCATGCCTCGGAGACTATTTCTCCCAACAAATGGTATCAGAGCCATGGTTTCGTTAATGATCTAATTTATTGCATGTAAATTAATATTCTCATTAATTGTGTAATTATGGCTAAAACTTATCACAAGGCCATATGGTCACAGGTGGATTGAAAATTAGAATTACCCATTCAATGAGGTATTCTGTGACATATTGTCGTGCGATTGTTTTATCGTTGATGCTTTATTTAAAGAAAATTTAAATTATGCTTTGGCATCAAAACATAGATTACACACACTCTCAAAAGATATTTTATATTTGATACATATTGATGTTGTATAAAACCATAATATTTGCATGTTTAGTATAAAAACATAGATATGATATATGATGGCATGATGTCTATGTTATAAAACATACAAATATTTATGAGAGTTTTATTTGAATGTCAAATATTAGTTCATAATTTTTTTAGATATGATCTAAATATAGGAATTATGAGTAGTAACATTATGCTTGATTGAAATATATGACATGTTAACATGAAATATATTTAATCATTTGGGTTAGCTAAATCGGGTCCATAAAGGGTTAGACTCTAAGGTTTAAATCAACTGGACTAAAAGAGTATTTGTTCAAATCTAATTAGATTAGGTTAAGAATGCTCTAAATCAAACAATAGTTGTAGTTGATCAAGTCCTTCTCTTTGATTAAACCAAATGGAAGTAGATTAGGCTCCGTGGTTGAGCATGAATCTATTAGATGGTCAAATCAGAATTGGTTAACCATATGATGTCAAGGTGGGATGGCAAGTTGCTCTAGGATCAACGATCGAATGGTTTTTAATTGGGAGCTACTCGTATGATGCGTCTTTAACGAGTTAATGGCATATCCCTCCCATCGATCTCTCTCACCTGGTCATTGTGGTGAACCATTTATGATTCAGATCATTTACCTGATTCGGGTTGACCCATGCCTGTAAGGATATCAGTATGACTGATTTAGGTGCCACTTAACCTGACTTAATCTTGTTTCATTCTACCGATTTCATAGATTCAGTGGGAGAACTTGATTAGTCAATTTATCTTCATATTATTAAAATCCTCTAAAATTATTAGGTCCTTAAAATGAAATAGTTATATGATAACTAGATCATAGCCTCCCATTAAGGTGGGTGATAATGAGTCCGATGTCTTGATAATCATTGGAGGCACTCCATGCCTGGTGCTTGTCAACCATCGAATTATCATTCATTATATGATAAGTCAGCGTAACTATTAAATAAACAGTCAGGTGAGCCGAGCTTCACTCGGGCTTGGTTGTCTATTGATAGGTTACACTGATTATATCATTTAATGGTTGGACCTAACCAGAACTTTCAGTGGAGGCACTTCATGCCTGCTGAAGAGGTACATGGGGCAAAACTGAACACTAAGAATTGTTTGGGGAAACAATTGGTTTTGAACCTACTCTTAGATGCATATGGGTTAGCCAAGCTTCACTTGGGCCTGTATGTAGTTTATGTAGATCTTAGTGCCCGCTAAAGAATTAAGAATAATTCTTCGAATTGGGGTGTAGAGGCTGCCAATTTGAACAAAATAGTGGAAGAATCTTTAGACTAAAGTCCAAGTCTTTAGACTGAATCAATTTATATACTAATAAACTTTAGTTTTTCCTTATGCAGAACATGGCCACTAATTTATCATTAAGGTCCCTATTGGATAGTGACAAATTGAATGGTTCCAATTTCAATAGCTGGTTCAGAAAACTTAAGATCGTCCTTGAGCATGAGAGGATTCTATATATTCTGAATAATCCTGCACCAAAGATACCTGATGCAAACACCCAAAGTTCTGAGAGAGACACTTATCAGAAGTGGCTCAATGATAGAACTAGCGTGCGTTGTATCATGTTAGCAGCAATGAACGATGAATTCGGTCGCCGGTTCGAGAATGCTCAGCCAGAAGAAATCATTCAAGCGTTGAATGAATCTTTCGGCACACCCGACGATGTTGAAAGGCACAAGACTAGTTGTGCTATTTTCAATGCTCGAATGAGGATGGATCTCCTGTCACTGATCATGTATTGTACATGATCGAGAAGATAGAACTCCTAAGCAAGCTCGGCTTTCCCTTACATGAGCAGTTGGGAAAAGATGCGATCCTGAATTCCTTGCCTCCATCCTTCCGACCTTTCCTTACTCATTTTCGAATGACAAAGCCTGCAGTCAACTACCACGGTTTGTTGGGGTTGTTACAGAACTTTGAGAAGGATAACCAGCTCTCTAAGGGTTTGGTTAATGTGGTTGAAGGATCTAAGGTAGGGCGTAAACCCTTTGGGAAAGGGAAGAAGAAAAAGAATAATAAAAGGGTGCAACATGCTAGGACATCTATAAGGGGTCAGATGCAGAAGAAGAAAGTTGATAAAAGTCAAGCTGAATGCTTTCACTGCAAGATGCAAGGGCACTGGAAGAGGAACTGTCCTCTTTACATTGCCACACTTGATCCAAACAGGCCAAAGAAGAAAAAGGAGCAAGATGTTGCTCAACAAGGTATTTATATGATAACACCTTGTAATTTTTCTATATATGATAATCAGACCTGGGTATTGGATACCGGGAGTCCTTTTAACATTTGCAATTCATTGCAGGGACTACAGGTCACCAGAAGATTTGAGGACAATGAAAGATTCCTAAATGTCGGCGATGGAAGATTAGTTCCAGTACTGGCATTAGGAGTTCTTGAAATAGTTTTCAATAGAAATGTCATTATACTAAATGATTGTCATTTTTGCCCAACGTTCTTATTGAACGTAATTTCTGTAGGCCTTCTGGCCAAAAGTCATTATGAAATTTCAATAAAGGATGTTACTTTGAATATCATTATGAATGGAGTCACTGTAATGACTGGGCATTTATCTAATGGCATTTATATATTATCACAGCCTGTGAATGTAGTGTACAATCAAGTAAGCGCCCTAGAACAACTGATGTCACAGATATTTATCTTTGGCACCATCGGCTGGGTCATATCAATAAGAACAGATTAAACAGGTTAACTCAGGAGGGCATCCTTCGAGTTGATGATTGTGAATCATTAACTACCTGTGAATCATGTCTTCTTGGTAAAATGACCAAGTCATCTTTTACTGGAAAAGGTGAAAGAGCCAAAGAGCTATTGGGTCTAGTACATACTGATGTATGTGGACCAATGAGCACTTGTGCCAAAGGTGGATATTACTACTTCATTACTTTTACAGACGACCTTTCTAGGTTCGGTTATGTCTATCTTATGCGACATAAATCTGAATCGTTTGAAATGTTCAAACTATATCATAAAGAAGTAGAAAAACAAACAGGAAAATGTATTAAGACCCTTCGATCAGATCGAGGAGGCGAATACCTTTCCAATGAATTTGTGACATATTTAAAGGAGAATGGATTCTCTCCCAATGGACTCCTCCTGGAACACCGCAACATAACGTGTGTCGGAAAGAAGGAATCGAACTCTGTTAGACATGGTTCGGTCCATGATGGGTTTTGCAAGCTTGCCAATATCATTTTGGGGATACGCATTAGAATCAGCTTGTCATATTCTTAATAAGGTTCCAAGTAAGTCTGTTTCTAAAACTCCACATGAGATGTGGTATGGACATAAACCGGTTATTACCTATCTGAGAGTCTGGGGGTGTCCGGCTTATGTGAAACGTGCAAAATCAGACAAACTTGAACCCAAATCTGACAAATATTTTTTCATCGGCTATCCGAAAGAAACCAAAGGATATTACTTCTACAATACTGAAGAACAAAAGTTGTTCATTAGTAATAGAGCANGAAAGAAACAAAGGATATTACTTCTACAATACTGAAGAACAAAAGTTGTTCATTAGTAATAGAGCAGTTTTTCTTGAAAAGGAGTTCCTTAGTGAAGGAACAAATAGCTCTAATGTTGAACTTGAGGAAGTTCATCAAGTAGAAGGAACAACACAAACCAGTGAACCCTTAGAATCTGAGTTGATTAGATCAAACTCAAAACCCATTTTAGATGCACCATTAAGGCGATCTGGTAGAGTACCACATCAACCGACAGATACTTAGGTTTCTTGGTCCAGAACGATGATCCTGTTGAACTCGATGAGAACAACGAGGATCCGATCACCTATATGGATGCTATGCAAAGGACTGACTCTAATAAATGGCTTGATGCCATGAAATCCGAACTTGATTCCATGAAGGACAATAATGTATGGACATTAGTTGACCCACCCGAAGGGATAAAACCCATAGGGTGTAAGTGGGTTTTCAAGAGGAAAAGAGGCGCAGACGGAAAGGTTGAGACCTATAAAGCACGTCTGGTTGCCAAGGGGTATCGTCAACGTTATGGTATTGACTATGACGAAACGTTTTCTCCTGTGGCAATGCTGAAATCCATTCGGATTATGCTAGCTATAGCAGCACACTTCGATTATGAGATTTGGCAGATGGATGTTAAAACCGCTTTTCTAAATGGTGATTTAGAAGAACAGGTGTATATGATACAGCCTGAAGGTTTTATATCTGAAGACGAGTCTAAAGTGTGCAGGCTACAGAAGTCTATTTATGGACTTAAGCAAGCATCTAGGAGTTGGAACATACGATTTGATAAAGTGATCAAATCTTATGGCTTTATTAAGAATAAAGAAGAACCTTGCATTTATAAATGGGCTAACGATTCGTTATTGTATTTCTTGTATTATATGTGGATGATATTCTCTTAATCGGGAATGATATCCCTGCATTACAAGGAATAAAGACATGGTTATCATCACAATTCTCCATGAAAGATCTGGGAGAAGCATCATACATCCTAGGGATGAAGATCTATAGAGATAGATCTAAGAGGATGCTTGGTTTATCCCAATCTACGTACATTGACACAGTGCTAAAGAGGTTTAGCATGGAGAATTCCAAGAAAGGCTATCTTCCGATAGGCCATGGAATTCATCTTTCTAAGAAGGATTGTCCGACAACTCCTAATGAAAGAGAACGTATGAGTCGAATTCCATATGCTTCGGCAGTAGGATCGATTATGTACACCATGACATGTACAAGACCAGATGTGGCATACTCACTAGGAGTAGTGAGTAGATACCAATCTGATCCAGGAGAAAAACACTGGCAAGTTGTTAAGACAATCCTTAAGTATTTGAGAAATACTAAGGACCAGTGGTTAGTCTATGGAGAGTCTGATTTGAAACTTGTTGGATATACTGATTCCAGTTTTCAATCAGATCATGATGATAGCAAAATAGTTTCGTGTTTATCCTAAATGGTGGAGCTGTTTGCTGGAAAAGTTCCAAGCAACATACAGTGGCAGATTCGGTGTGCGAGGCAGAGTACATCGCTGCATCAGATGCTGCGAAAGAAGCTGTGTGGCTGCGAAAGTTCATCTCCGAGCTTGGAGTGACACCTTCCATAGATGGACCAGTCCTGTTATACAGTGACAGCACTGGTGCCATAGCTCAAGCAAAGGAACCACGAGCACATCAGCGCACCAAGCACATACTGCGCCGGTTTCATCTTATTCGAGAGATTAGTAGACCGAGGTGACATAAATCTTCAGAAGATTGATGGAAAGGAAAACCTAGGTGACCCATTTACTAAAGCACTCAGCATCAAGGAGTTTGACAACTATAAGTTGAAGATGGGTATTAGATACTGTAATGAGTGGCTTTAGGCTAAGTGGGAGTTTGTTGGGAATTGTATCCTAAAGCCAATCATTTGATGATTGTGCTGATGTAAATTGTATATAAATTGATATATTAATAAAAGTTATTTGGCAGTTTATTCATTACAAGAACATCTTCTTAATACTCCTGAAAGTAATGAAGCCCTTAGGATCTTCCTCACGATAAAGGAGGATTTATCTTAGAAGGTCCTTAAAAGAGTTCGCGACCAAATGATATACTATGACAGGGCCATAGTACTATCAATTATAGGACGTTGTATATCATATTTGTTGGTTATCCTCTTAACCAAGGAGTGTAGAGACACTGGTATGACATACAGGTGAAAGTGTAGGAGTACATTTCACCGAACGTGACTCATTTTCGGATACTCTGCTGTCAAGAGTTAATCCGAGAAGATATAGGTATAAGTATCCTTCAGACCTGAAGATCACAACCAGTGGCTTACAAGCAACTCATTGTACTTAGGTGCCGGACCACCTGGATTTCTAATCCAGCTACGAAAGGTTACTGGGTGCAGTCAAGTACTTGTGGTAGTCAGTTGTGGATCAAGATGGAATTTGACCTATCCCATTAAAAGGAGAAATGCTTGTGTTTCAATTTAGCAAGACCTTGGCCAAGGCACTTCATGTGAAAGTCACATGATCACTAAAGTTGAAATCACTTTATGGATTTGCTATTTAGAGTTGACAGGCTCTTAAGCCATCCTTAGCATTTGTGGTCAAGAGGATGAATTATACGGTAACTGTTTCTTAGGGTTCTTGGAGTTTGCTCGGCAACTCTTCGACCTATCCGGACGTCGGGTTCCATTGCTAGATGGGCACATCGATTAGTATAGAAAGTTGTTTCTATGCTACCGGCTTAGGTTCGAACCTAGAGAGTCACACGCATAGAAGTTTCCTAGGATGATCTATTTGCTGATCAACGATTGAGAATCGTATATGATTTAATTAATCAATTTGATTGATTGAATTATCTCAATTGGGTTAAGTACAATTGAATAAGATTCAATTTGGTTTAAGTCTATTAGAAGGACAAGTCAATTTCAAATATTGATTTGAAATTAGACTTGATTTGAATTTAAATAGATTCAGGACTAGCCAAATTTGATTTGGGCTTGGACCATGATCTATGTGGGTTAAGTCAAATAAATTCAGATCAGAACCCAAACCTCTCGAATATGGATCTCATATGATGAGATGGCTAAAATCTCATCTCATGAGATAGAATTTAATGCATGACATTTATTTACCGAACGTCGGATTTATCCCTCGTCTCTTTGGTTTTCACTAAACCAAACGCCGCGACTCCTTGGTTTTCTCCGAACGTCGGAATTAAACCAAGCGCCGCGCCTTCGGCGTCTCTTCGCTTTTGCCAAACGACGGATTCTTAAATGTCAGAATTAAATGTCAAGGCTAAATGAGACTATAAATAGAGGGCATTCCCTCACCAGAGAACACAGAACAAAATAGAACAACAATACACGATTTGTCGTGGATTGTAATTCTAAAGATTGTAATTCTAAAATGTTAGAATAGAAAATCCTGGTGATTCTGGTGTTAGCGGAAGCCTGGTGGATCTTGGAGGAAGATTCAAGTGAGAGGATTCAAGATCAGCAAAGCTATTTTTCCGCGAGCTAGCACTCCCGGAAATCTGATCATTCGGGGCTTCGCGTGGACGATACTAGAGGCCGGACGATTGAACGGCTGCAGAGCAATAAGGATTTACCTACTGTTCTTAAGGTAAGTGATTTGATCCCTAGATCTTAAGGCAGGCTTCAAGATAATAGTGTGACTAGTCATCTTGAAGATCAAGATATGATCTTGATGTTTTTATATGCATATTTTAGATCAAACGACCCTGAATATAGGCAAAGATATGATCTTGATGCATATTAGATAGATTAATATGTAATCTTTTAATTTCCGCAATGATAATAGTTATCAATTTTTAAAAATATGCATGCCTCTGAGACTATTTCTCCCTTCACATCCGTCGTGCTCTCTTTCATGCCAAAGAGTACACTCGCTGTCATTCTGGAGTTCATAATGATGGGCCTGACCACTAGGACTCCCCTATTGCTTTGGCAGCTACCGTTCTACGGTATTCATCTTGGGAGCCCCACCCCCGGGTTACATCAAAGTAAACTTTGATTGCTCTATCTCTGATCGTACTGCTGGATCTGGGTTTGTTTCAGGGTCTGAGGGTCAGTTACTTGCGGCTTGGGGTCACAGCTCTATTGATATTTCGGTCCTATGGCAGAACTTCAGGCTGCATGGGCTGGCATCACTCATATTGTCAGACATTTGGGCTATCGCTGGTTGATTATTGAGGGAGACTCCCTAACGATTATCCGGTGGCTTAGGCGGGATGGGGATTCTTATTCTCTTTTGAATCCCCTGATCAGGGATATCATTGTCTCTTTTCAGGCTACATGTGCCCTTGAGATTCATCATATTTATCGTGAAGCCAATGCTACGGCCGATTGGGTCGCTTCCGCCGTTGCCCGCCATCCCAGCCAGTGGGTTTGGTCGTCTGATGTCCCTTGCCCTATTATTTTGCAGCAAATTTTGTACTCTGATCTTTCGGGTTTGACTCGCGCCAGAGTGGTGTGATCGTCTGCCTGTAACAAAAAAAAAAAAAAAGAATACGCAAAATTGGTTGATATGGCAGCATGCATGGTGCATGCATTTGAAAATGATTGATAGATGGTAATTAATTTCCCACCGTGCATACAAGAAAAATGACTTTTGCCTACGATTTTCGTATCTACGATTTTAAAATCATAGGCAAAAGATATTTTTCCCTACGATTTTAAAAACATAGACAAAAGATAGTCGTAAGGTTAGAACCTATGATTTTTAAAAATAGTAGGGAAAGGTCTAGATCTTTCCCTATGATTTTTGAAAATCGTAGGGAAAAGCTATACCAAAAATTTGGAGGCAAAATCTCCCTCCAAAATTTTTCTTAAAAATCTTTCCCTATGATTTTTTGAAAATCGTAGGGAGAGGCTCTTGATCTTTTCCTACGATTTTTTAAAAATTGTAGGGAAAAGCTATACCAAAAATTTGTAGGCAAAATCTCCCTCCAAAATTTTTCTAAAAAATATTTCCCTACGATTTTTTGAAAATCATAGGGAAAGGTCCAAAGTCTTTCATGGAAAGGATGCAGACTTTTACCTACAATTTTCACAAAGATCGTAGGGAAAGACATCCAACCTTTCCCTATGAATTTAATAAAAATCGTAGGAAAAACCCCTTTTCAGAAATCCAACCCTTTCCCTACGATTTTCACGAAAATCATAGGGAAAGGCTATATACCTTTCCCAAAATCAAATTTTATAATTATATTGTTATTATTATACTGTTAACATGTTATATATTATAATATTCTTAGTAATATATTACTATAGTTTCTTTAATACTATATTATTATTTACATATATTATATAAATATATATTTATATAATACATAAAAATAAAATATATTATATAATATTTTTTATATAATAAAATAATTACTTATCATAATATTGTAGTATACTATAATTATTATGTATTATCATATTGTTAAAATTATTAATCTTATATTGTAATACATAATGTATATAGAACATGTTATAAAGTTATTATAATAATATAGAATATATATATATTATAATCAATATTATTATGCAATATAATATTAAATAAAAATATTATTATGTATATATCTTTTTTTAGTTATCCTTTTAAAAGATTTTTTATAATAAATATAAGAAATAAAAAAAGTAATTTTTATTTCTATTTAATTACCAAACTTAATTTGTAAAGATAAAAAAATAGAAAATGAAATCTATTTTTTATAAAATAAAGAAAAAAACTGTTGTTAGAAATCAAATGCAGTCAATGCAGCGAACGAAGGGATATCATTCGTGAATTATTGCTATCGATCTCTAGGACGGTCGATTTAATTTAATTAAATTTAATTCAATGATGCAGATGAGGTGACCGGGGCCCATTACCCGAGCTTGGTGGTTTGTGCACCAGAGTCCATTGTACAAAGACTTTTCCTATCTCTTGATGGTCCTTTTCGATTATTCATAACTTCCCTCGTTACGCCTCCCTTCGTCAGTAAGCTCCCAATCCAGAGCTTACCTAATCCTTTCCCAATGAACGACTTAGGCCAAGGCTTCGCCAAAGCCACAACGCTCGAAAGCCTCCAATTGGTCTCCCAAGATCCTTCATCTCTTCCCCCTCCTTCCTCTACTCTTCCTTCTGTACATCTTTTTCGATTCTTCACATCTTCCCTCATTCTGCCTCCCTTCGTCCGTGAGCTCCCAATCCAGAGCTTACCTGATCCTTACTTAATGAAGGACTTAGGCCAAGGCTTCGCCAAAGCCCCAACACCCATAAGCTACCAATTGGCCTCCCAAGATTTTTCCTTTCTTCCCCCTCTTTCCTCCACTCTTTCTTCCACCACCATCATCGAAAACCCTAACCCAAATCTACCTCTGAATACTAATCCTAACCCCAACTTCAATCTAAACCCCACCGTTGTGACACTGCCGCCTCTATCGATTTCAACCTTTGCCCCTTCGTTCCGGCCCATGGGCGCCCCTCCCATGCTCCAGTACTTCATCCCAAATTCTAGCTTCCAAGGCCCGATGGTGCAAAACCCTGGCATCCAGCCTTCTAGGGTCTTGGATCCGGTTTTGATCATGCTGCTATTAAAATCGTTCTGGATGGGTTTAGTTAGGCCATATTCTTTATGCAATTATTTTTTTCTTACAGTGATATTGCCTGCAATTATCTGAGTTGTTGATGTTGACCCAATTGATGATTTTGATGATTAATAAAACTACTTGAGTATAACTATTGGAGGCTCTAATGATTTTGATTTAGTGTTTCAGATTATTAGACTGTTGAATGATCAAAATTAGGAGTTACATAGTGTTCTGGATCGAATCTAATGTCTAGGTAAGAATTGCAGACATTAGAGTCGACTCCGAGAATCACAAGCCGACTCCGGAACTGGCACGGACGTTAGAGTCGACTCCGAGACTGTTAGAGTCGACTCTCACAGACGAAGCAGAAAGTCGATTTTTCTGGCCCCGACCTAGAGTCGACTCCGGGTAAGTTAGAGTCGACTCCGGAAAAATTTCTTGTCGACCCCAGAAAAGTCAGAGACGACTCCAGAAATATCGTTTTGAGATGCCTCGAGCTAGAGCCGACTCCAGAAAAGTTAGAGTCGACTCCAACCCACCTGGAACGAAAAATCAAGTTGCCAATCAGCTCTAACGGTAATATTCTATTTTACCTTATTTCTAACGGATATATTTTGATACAAGGTACACTCCAACGGATAGTTTTCTTCAAAAATGGTGTGAAAGAAATCTATAAAAAGGGAAGACTATTGTTCAAAAATAAGAACGGAAAATAGAAGGAAAAAGAGAGAAAATCTGAGATAGACAAATCCCATTTCAAAAATCCGAGAGCTTGAATCTTAAGAGGAAAACCTTCTAGCTCAAATCCACTCCACTCCAAAAGGCTCAAGAGGAATCCAAAGCATTCAAATCAAAGTCTTGGTGGATTTCCCAACTTGGAGAAAGGAGATTCGTTTCTTGCTTTTCAACTCTTCTCAACTGCTTCAACTGTGAAGAATCGGAGCTGAGGCTTGATTCAATCCAGCAAGGAGAAGAAGAAAAGAAGAAAAGCTCAAAAGCCAACCAATCCACAAATCAGGCTTTTCTAAACCTTGTTATTCTTAATTTGTATATTTGCTCATTGAGGAGCTTTGTATTTCAAAAACAATACTTATTTTGTTTGTGCCTAGTTCAATCTGGGGGATTGAACTAGAGGAGGTAGTTTTACCTCGGTTCAAGCTTGGTTAAGCTTGGGTTAGGGTTTTTGTGCTGGTGAGCCCTTGAAAACCAGCTGGGTTCGTTGTGCGCCCGAAAACAACAAGTTCGAGTTGTGAGCTTGTAAAACAACTCTGCTGTAATCTAGGGTGATTATAGTGTGGACCCAAGTGAATCTTGGGAGTGGACGTAGGTGTTGGATACACCGAACCACTATAAAATCTTTGTGTTTGCCGTGTTCTATTGTCTCTCTCTATCTCTATTTTATTCATGCACTTTATAGTTACCTTGCATCTGCCTTCATTAATCTCAAGCAAACTATTTAAAAAAGGCTAATTTTTTAAAGAACCCAATTCACCCCCCCCCCTCTTGGGTTGTCATCTGGGCCAACAATTGGTATCAGAGCTAGTGCTCATTAGATTTTGATCACACGATCAAGAGCTAAAGTTCCAAATGGCAACACAAGTTGGTTCTTTTGCTGAAGGTCATTCTACGAATAGACCTCCACTTTTTAATGGCTCAAACTATTCTTATTGGAAAGCTAGAATGAGGATATTCATTCAAGCTTCTGATTATGAGCTTTGGGGTGTTATAATTAATGGACCTAGTACACCCACACACGTTATTGAGCACTATTGTTCCTAAGCCGAAAGGGACTGGAATGATAATGATAGGAAAATGGCACAGCTTAACGCTAAAGCCATGAATGTACTATATTGCTCATTAGACGCTAATGAATTCAATAGAATCTCCACTTGTAATTCCGCAAAGGAGATTTGGGATAGATTAGAGGTTACCCATGAGGGTACCAATCAAGTGAAAGAATCCAAAATAAATATTCTTGTTCACAAATATGAGTTATTTAATATGGAACAATCTGAAACCATTGCATGCATGTACACTAGATTCACTGACATTGTAAATGGTTTGAAAAGTCTTGGTAAGACATATACTAACTCTGAACTTGTTCAAAAATTCTTAGGTCTTTACCAAGATCATGGGAAGCAAAGATGACTGCAATCCAAGAAGCTAAGGACCTCAATACTTTACCCTTAGAGGAGCTTCTAGGATCCCTAATGACCCATGAGCTGACTATGAGGCAGCATGTTGAGGAGGATTCAAAGAAAAAGAAAATGATTGCCCTCAAAGCTGCAAAAGATGAAGAGAGCAGCAGCAATGATGATGATGATGATGATGATGAGACTGCTCTCTTAGCAAAGAAATTTAAGAGATTTATGAGGAAAAAGAAACCCTTCCACAAGAAAAAATTTGGAGTTAAGTGGGAAGGAGAAAAGGATAAGATTAAGGACAAGGACAAGGAAAAAAGAAAGACCCCTTGACATGCTATGAATGTAATAAACCGGGGCACTTTAGAAATGAATGTCCTAGATTGAAGAAAGCCTACAAAAAGAAGAAGAAGGCTTATATGGCGACTTGGAGTGATAGCGAGGAATCTTCTTCCGAAGAAGAAGAGCAAAAGGAAGTCGCAAACGTATGCTTTATGGCGGACGACAATGACGAGGTAGTTCCGACAACCCTTGCGATGAATTTGCTTTGATGAACTTTTTGATGCCTTTAATGAACTTGTTGGGGATTTTAAAATCTTGAAAAAGAAATACAAGTTTTTGAAAAATGAAAACTTAGCCTTCATTCATGAAAAAGAAAATCTTAACAATGAAATTAAGAAACTTAAATCTGAAAATAAAATTTTAATGAATGAAAAGAATCAATCTCTAATGAAAAAGATAAATTAAAGAATGAGGTTGAAAAACATAAAAATATAGTTGACAAGTTTACATTAAGTTCACTTAAATTAGACATGTTATTAAATAGTCAAAAAGCAGTTTTTGACAAAGCCGGATTAGGATATAACACGTTAAGAAAAAAATCACTTAAAAATATTTTTGTAAGTGCTGGCCAAAGTAATCTAACATGCTTTAAATGTAATCAAAAAAATCATATGAATGTAAAAATCTGAAACCTAATAAAAACTTAAATGTTAAAGGAAAGAAAATATGGGTTCCGAAAGGAACAATATTTGTTGCTACTAACCATGAAGGACCCAAGAAAGCTTGGGTACCTAAACATAAAGTCTGATTTTATTGCAGGAATGTCTTGTGGCCAAGAGATCAAAAAGAAAGTGGTATCTTGATAGTGGCTGCTCAAGACATATGACGGGTGACAAAGAAGAATTCATCACCCTTAAGAAAAGAAAGGAGGAGTAGTTACTTTTGGCGACAATGGCAAAGGCCAAATCTTGGGGTTTGGTAACATTCAAATAACTCCCTCCACATTTATTGAAAATGTACTTTATGTTGATGGTTTAAAACACAACTTAATTAGTATAAGTCAATTATGTGATAAAGGTTTTAAAGTATCTTTTGAATCTTCTTTATGCACAGTAGCTAATCCCATTGATAATAGCATTGTTTTTATTGGAAATAGAAATGGCAATGTATATATGATTGACTTAGACAATTTGTCTACTAATAATCATTGCTTAGTTGCTAATAATGCTAATATGAATGAGATTGGTTGGTTGTGGCATCGAAGATTAGGTCACGCAAGCACACACTTGATTTCAAAACTAATTAGAATGGATTTAGTAAAAGGTTTACCTAAATTAGATTTTGAAAATAACAAAATATGTGATGCATGTCAGTTTGGAAAACAAACTAGAAGTTCTTTCAAATCTAAAAACATTGTTTCAACTTCTAGGCCATTAGAGCTACTCACATGGACCTTTTTGGACCAACTAGAACCACAAGTCTAGGAGGAAAGAAATATGGTCTTGTGATAGTAGATGATTACTCTAGATTCACTTGGGTAATTTTTAGCTCACAAAGATGAGACTTTCTCGATATTCATGAAATTCTTCAAGAAAGTAACAAATGAGAAAAACACTACCATAGTGTCTCTAAGAAGTGATCATGGAACTGAATTTGAAAATCACTTATTTGAAAGTTTTTGCAATGAAAATGGAATTAATCATAATTTTTCTGCACCTAGGACCCCACAACAAAATGGTGTAGTTGAAAGGAAAAATAGGACTCTAGAAGACATGGCCCGTACCATGCTATGTGAAAGTAAACTCCCGAAATACTTTTGGGCGGAAGCTATTAACACAGCATGTTACATCTTAAATAGAGCCTTAATAAGACCTATTTTAAAGAAAACACCTTATGAATTATGGCATAATAGAAAACCAAACATTAAATATTTTCATGCATTTGGTTGTAAATGTTTTATTCATAATAATGGTAAAAACAACTTAGGTAAATTTGATGCAAAATCAGATGAAGGAATATTCTTAGGTTATTCAACAACTAGTAAAGCATATAGAGTGTTCAATAAAAGAAGCCTAATTGTTGAAGAATCTATTCATGTAGTTTTTGATGAATCTTTAGCATCAAGTTCCAAAAGGATTGATGATGAGGAAGATACAAACATTCTCGAAAACAATCTTGAAAAACTTAATATGATGTATCTTCAGATCATGAACAAGAAGCTAAAGATAATGATTCGCCTAATGATGATATTAATACTAATCATAATGATATAGATCTACCAAGAGATTGGAGATACGCTTATAGTCATCCCAAGGAATTGATTATAGGTGATCCATCTCAAGGAATAAGAACTAGATCATCTATGAGAAATATTAGTAATCACTTGCATTTGTTCTCAAATTGAACCTAAAACCATTGAAGAAGCTGAAAAAGATAATAATTGGATGCTAGCTATGCAAGAAGAATTAAACCAATTCACTAGAAATAATGTATGGACATTAGTGAAAGACCTAAAAATCATTCTGTAATAGGATCAAAATGGGTATTTAGAAATAAACTAGATGAAAATGGCATAGTAATTAGAAACAAAGCTAGATTAGTTGCAAAAGGATATAATCAAGAAGAAGGCATTGATTTTGATGAAACTTTGCACCTGTAGCTAGATTAGAAGCCATTAGGCTATTACTAGCATTTGCATGTCACATGAACATTAATTTATTTCAAATGGATGTCAAAAGTGCATTTTTAAATGGATTAATAAATGAAGAAGTTTATGTAGAACAACCACCAGGTTTTGAAGATCACGAATTTTCAAATCACGTTTTTAAATTGCACAAGCATTATATGGTTTGAAACAAGCACCTAGAGCTTGGTATGATAGACTAAGTAAATTTTTGATTGAAAATGAATTTACAAGAGGAAATGTTGATAAAACATTGTTTTTGAAAAGAAAAATAAAGATTTACTTGTAGTTCAAATTTATGTTGATGACATTGTATTTGGTGCTACTAACGATCTTCTATGTCAAGAGTTTGCTAAGTTAATGCAGGGAGAATTTGAAATGAGCATGATGGGAGAACTCAATTTCTTCCTTGGACTCCAAATCAAACAAAGCAAAGAGGGTATCTTTATCAACCAAACAAAGTACACAAGAGAAATTCTAAAGAAGTTTGGTATGGAATCAATTAAACCCCTCGGAACACCAATGAGCCCTTCATGCAAGCTGGACAAAGATGAAGAAGGTAAGAAGTTGATCAAAATATTATCGAGGTATAATCGGATCCCTACTTTATTTAACTGCAAGTAGACCAGACATTATGTTTGCTGTTTGCTTATGTGCTAGATTTCAATCAGAACCTAAAGAATCACATTTAATTGCTGTTAAAAGAATACTAAGATACTTAAGTGGAACAAAAAATGTAGGTTTATGGTATTCTAGAGACTCCACATTAAATCTGATTGCATACACTGATTCTGATTATGCTGGATGCAAGTTAGATAGAAAAAGCACAAGTGGTGCATGCCAATTTTTAGGAAGTAACTTAATCTCTTGGTTTAGCAAAAAGCAAAATTCGGTTGCATTATCTACTGCTGAAGCAGAATATGTTGCAGCTGGAAGTTGCTGTGCTCAAATCCTATGGATTAAGAGACAACTTGAAGACTATGGTATCACACTTGATAAGACACCTATAAGATGTGATAATACAAGTGCAATAAATCTAACTAAAAATCCAATTCAACATTCAAGAACAAAGCATATTGAAATAGATATCACTTTATAAGAGAACATGTAGCCAATAATGAAATTTGTCTTGATTATGTGAATACTGAAGAACAACTAGCAGATATATTAACAAAACCCTTAAGTGAAGAGAGATTTTGTTATCTTAGAGGAGAATTAGGAGTTTGTGATCCTTTGGAATAGTTTTCTGAAACTCTTAAGGACATCTATCTAGATTTCATCATTTTCTTGAAAAATCTTGATATTTCAATAAGGAAATCTATCTAGATCTTGATTCATTGTTTCCCCAATTGCTAAGGAACATTAATCTATAATTTGATGATTAATTTGAATATTTTCAAATCCTTGAAACTTAATTTTTTATCTTGGAACTGTTAGAGTCGACTCTGACAGTTTGTGGAGTCGACACCTGAGTTTTTGATGTTCTGTCTAAGCGATTAGAGCCGACTCTGGCTTTTGTGGAGCCGACTCTAATACGAGCGCTGACAGATTTTCTGGTTCGGAGCCGACACCCAGTTTTCGGGAGTCGACTCTAAGTCGAGCTAGGTCAAAAATAAAAAGGCGGAGTCGACCCCCAATCATTCCATTCGTCTCCAAAACCTAACCAAAAAGCTCCAAAGCCTTTCCAACTTCCCCAATCTACTCAAAACCTTGATTAATCTTCCAATCTTCTCAATGGCACCTAAGAGGCGGATTTGTCGGTGGAGCATCCGTTCCAACGAAGAGACGCACTGTTCGGAGGCAACCCTCGCCTTCTTCCTCTTCGGCCACTCAAGAGGATTCACCTCCTTCACCATCTTCACCCAAGGTTGATCATTTAGCCGGTAAGACCATTACCACTGGGAGAAAGGTGAATTTTGATTTCTTTGAGTCGGAAGGTTTCTCTATTGGAAGAAATTTGAAGGAAATGGGATGGGAAAAAATCTGTTCACTTGATATACCCACATATCCAGCCTTAGTAAGAGAGTTTTACAACGGTTTAAGCAGAGGAGAAGGTGGATTAATAAGTATAGTAAGAGGAACAAGAGTGACAATAACCTCTGAGATTCTTGGAAACTTATTGGAAATGCCCACAATCGGATTAATGGAATATCAACATGAGGATAGAAGTGGAGCATTGACAAGAATGCTAGGGAGAGATGTGACTGAGTTTGAAGAAATCTTTGCAAATCAATTGAATCTAGAACTCAGATTACTATAATATCTGTGGAAGAATCTTGTTTCCAAAAATTGGTAGATTCGAGTATGTCTCGGAGCGAGACGTTCTGTTAATGGATTGTATAATTACTGGAAGGCCAGTCAATTTAGCTGGCATGATGATTGGATACATGGCAGAGGCAGCTACAAAGAAGAGATCAACACTGCCATACGGTATGATTCTGACACTTATCTTTAGAAGCCAAGGTGTGCTCATTATGGAGAATGAACCTTTAAGAAAACTGAGACACTGATTACTATAGCATATCTACTATTCATCGGATGGGCTTCAAGAAATTGAATGGTGTTTGGATAAAAGGAGGAAGAGAGGAAAGAGCAGAAGAGATAGAGCAGAAGAAACCAGAGTAGAAGACATCCCAGGACCATCTACTGAGGGACCATCTGTCCCTGATCCATCTATTGCGGGACCTTCTTCAGCTGGACCTTCAGAGGCCGGACCTAGTACTATTCCCTCACCTCCACATCAGCCTATAACAAATTCTGAGAGATTCTCTGATGAACAAATTGATCAGTTAAGAGGTTTACTTGCTGAGTATGATAGTCAGAGATCTCAAGAAATTTCACAATTAAAAGAAGACATTAATCAGTTGAAGGAAGAATTTAATTCGAGACTGGACATGATCTCCTTTACCTTAAGCAATTCAGTTGAATCCTTTGGGGCTGATCTTCATAAAATCTTCGAAAGGATGGAAGGTATTGCTGATGGGTCAGGATCTTATGTTCATGCAACGGGTCAATTGAAGAAGGACATTGACCTTGCAGTCTCAAATCGAAGCTTGCCTTGAAAACTTTAAGAAATCACAAAAGGATGATGTAATGGAAATCATAGGTCATTTGAAGAAAATTGTATTCAAACATATCTGACCTTGATTTTGATTTTGATAGTTTGTACTTAGGAAGTTTTTGAATATCTAATGTATTTCATTTTGAAATGTATATGAATCAACTAATGTAATGGTTCTTGCTTATGAAATGCAATTTCACATTTTCAAATATTGATTGCTTGGATCCCTATGCTTTATTGAGTCTACAAATTTTTTTTAATAGCTTTCTTTATCTAATACTCTCCTTATTGCTGATAACAAAAAAGGGGGAGAGATGGTTGAGATGGTTGAATATGCAAAGAAAGAAAGACTTGAAAATTTCAATGAAAGATGGTTGTATGCAAAGAAAGATTGAATATGAATATTGAATATGAATAAGCGAAGACTTGAAAATTTTAATGAAGGGAGAGATGGTTGTATATGCATAAAGAAAGAAAGAAAGGGGGAGAAATAATTGCTTATGCAAAATGACTTGAAATGTTAATCAGTTAAAATTTGATGCTATATATAGGGGGAGCTATTCAATGCAGGGGGAGCTTAACAAAAAGCTCAATTGCTATTTTATGCACATTAAGATTAAATATTCATAATTGATGGATTATATTGAACTCATGCATAATTTTAAAAGCTTACTTTGAATATTGGCATCAAATCCTTCATTTAAAATGTTTAAGTTTCAAAATGACGATAATCTTTAGTTTGAATGAATTTTTGAATGCATATACTCAAAGTTTTTGTTATCATCAAAAAGGGGGAGATTGTTGACCCAATTGATGATTTTGATGATTAAAAAACTACTTGAGTATAACTATTGGAGGCTCTAATGATTTTGATTTAGTGTTTCAGATTATTAGACTGTTGAATGATCAAAATCAGGAGTTACATAGTGTTCTGGATCGAATCTAATGTCTAGGTAAGAATTGCAGACATTAGAGTCGACTCCAGAATCACAGAGCCGACTCCGGAACTGGCACGGACGTTAGAGTCGACTCCGAGACTGTTAGAGTCGACTCTCACAGATGAAGCAGAAAGTCGATTTTTCTGGCCCCGACCTAGAGTCGACTCCGGGTAAGTTAGAGTCGACTCCGGAAAAGTTTCTTGTCGACCCCAGAAAAGTCAGAGACGACTCCAGAAATATCGTTTTGAGATGCCTCGAGCTAGAGCCGACTCCAGAAAAGTTAGAGTCGACTCCAACCCACCTGGAACGAAAAATCAAGTTGCCAGATCAGCTCTAACGGTAATATTTCTATTTTACCTTATTTCTAACGGATATATTTTGATACAAGGTACACTCCAACGGATAGTTTTCTTCCAAAAATGGTGTGAAAGAAATCTATAAAAAGGGAAGACTATTGTTCAAAATAAGAACGGAAAATAGAAGGAAAAAGAGAGAAAATCTGAGATAGACAAATCCCATTTCAAAAATCCGAGAGCTTGAATCTTAAGAGGAAAACCTTCTAGCTCAAATCCACTCCACTCCAAAAGGCTCAAGAGGAATCCAAAGCATTCAAATCAAAGTCTTGGTGGATTTCCCAACTTGGAGAAAGGAGATTCGTTTCTTGCTTTTCAACTCTTCTCAACTGCTTCAACTGTGAAGAATCGGAGCTGAGGCTTGATTCAATCCAGCAAGGAGAAGAAGAAAAGAAGAAAAGCTCAAAAGCCAACCAATCCACAAATCAGGCTTTTCTAAACCTTGTTATTCTTAATTTGTATATTTGCTCATTGAGGAGCTTTGTATTTCAAAAACAATACTTATTTTGTTTGTGCCTAGTTCAATCTGGGGGATTGAACTAGAGGAGGTAGTTTTACCTCGGTTCAAGCTTGGTTAAGCTTGGGTTAGGGTTTTTGTGCTGGTGAGCCCTTGAAAACCAGCTGGGTTCGTTGTGCGCCCGGAAAAAAACAAGTTCGAGTTGTAAGCTTGTAAAACAACTCTGTTGTAATCTAGGGTGATTATAGTGTGGACCCAAGTGAATCTTGGGAGTGGACGTAGGTGTTGGATACACCGAATCACTATAAAATCTTTTATATTTGCCGTGTTCTATTGTCTCTCTCTCTATCTCTATTTTATTCACTGCACTTTATAGTTACCTTGCATCTGCCTTCATTAATCTCAAGCAAACTATTTTAAAAAAGGCTAATTTTTTAAAGAACCCAATTCATCTCCCCTCTCTTGGGTTGTCATCTGGGCCAACAGTTGACAAAATAGAAATGGCTAAGCATGCTTATTATTATACCATCGAGTAAAACTTCCTTACCATCCATGTGGTTAGAATATGGACAATCCATCTAAGATTGTAATTTGGGGTGATTGTTATTTTTTAAAAGAAATAAAAATATAATTTTTTTTTTTTTAAAAAAATTGTAATAAAAAATATCATTGATCATCATCGTTACTTTTATTTTTTATAATTTTGATAACAAATATATATTTGATAACTATTATTATTATTTTTTATTTTTTTATACAATAAGAAATACTTTTAAGAAGCTTTTTTTTTCATAAAGTTATTTTTATTTTGAAGAAAAAATCATCTGCAAATATTTTTTCTAAAAAAGCCTTTCTTTATAATTTTCACGAAAGTCGTAAAGGAAAATCATCCGTCAAAATTTTTTTCACGAGAAGCTTTTCCTTGGTTTAATGAATTTTTTAATTTTTTTAAAATCATAAAAAAGGCTCAACAAATTTTTTAAAAATAAAAACATCAAACAAAATTTTTAATTAAAAGCACTTTCTTATCTTTCCCTACGATTTTCATAAAGCTATCTTTCCCTATGAAAATCGTAGGGAAAGCAACTTTTTTCTTTCGTGTGCGCAAAGCCCTTTGCCTACGAGTTTAATTAACTCGTAGGCAAAGGTAGGGAAAGGCAAACAAAATAAAACTCCACCCGACACCTCACTTCCGTCCTTATGGCCTAACTCCCTCCCTTCCGCTCTGCCCTAACTCCCGAGTTCCACCCTAAAATGAGGCATTGGAGGCGGCGGAGGAGCGCTCGACTGCGCAGGAGGTCCAGCAGAAGGGTACACCGTGGAAGGAGTCGACGGCGGTGTGGGAAGAGGGGAGATCTCCGAGATGCCGATGCCTAGTCGTCTTCGTCGTCAGGGGAGATCTCCGAGATGCCCTAACTCCCATCATCGCCGGGTCCCTGGCCCTCGGAATACCTGGTGCGAGAAGGGTTTGCAAACCTAGCTCGCTGCGCTCCCATCGCCCCCACATTGTCGGAAGCTGGCGGCGAGGCGGTGTGGAAGGGCGGCAGCCACGACAGCGGCGGCGAGCAGAGACCCCGATCCAACGTTCGCGAGCAGGATCGCTTCCTCCCCATCGCTAACATCAGCCGAATCATGAAGAAGGCCCTCCCTGCGAACCGACTCCGACCTCTCGCTCTCTATAAATCCCATCGGATCCCGTTCGGTTGTTTCGGAGTCTTCGCTCATGCTCTCTCTCCATCGCACGCTCGCTTGTCGTAGGGGTCTCTCGTATCGTCAGCGAAAGGTGAGAGAAATTAACTAATATTTCTCTCGATTTCTTTTTTTTTTTCTCCTTACCTTTGATGAACGCTTTTATGATCGAATCCATCTTGGATTGCTTTTATGATCGAATCCATCTTGGATTCTTCATTCTGCTTCGTTTTCTTTTTTGGTTGATTCGATTGGTTTTTCATATTGAAAAGGGAGTATTCAGATGGATTCTGTGAATTGAAAAGGGAGCGTCCCTGGCTATTCCTTGACTTCTAAAAGAAGTCATGATCCGAATATTCAGATGGATTCTGTGAATGAGTCCAAGGACGCTCATCCCTCCATATTACAGGTCAGTTACAATCTTGCAGTGATAAATTTTACTTGCCATTTTTGGTCTCTACAGAAAACCATTTCATCAATCCGTAATATAACAGGTAAAGATGAACGGAGGTGTACTGCACAACATAAAATAGATAGATGAAGAGTGAATTCCTGGAGATTTTCCATCTTCTGTTTCTTGGTTATTCAACTGTTTCTTTATGCTTGTTTAGCCAAAAAAATGGTGGAGGGTGTTGTTTCATTTGCATGGCAAAGTGTTCTCTCACATTGGATGATTTCATTTTTGGATTTATGTGCTACTTTTGGAAACTTTCATTGATGATGGTCCTTTTCTTGTGGTTCTAATGTTGGATTATTGAATACAGACTGTTCTAATGATTCATTCCTCATGTGTGACCTGTTTTCTTTGTTTTTTTTTGTCTTTTCCTGTGTTTTTCTGCCTTCACTTCTTGCTTTTCTAGAGGATTTCAAGAGTTCACATAGTGTTATACAGGCTTCTTCCTTGTTTTACATTAAGCATGTGATATTAGGAATTTTTTAACTTGAAAACATCCATTCTATTATTTTCTAGCTGTTATTTTCTGTAATATCTTTTCCTGTACCATGGAGTATAAATCTAAGATGCTTAGTTATGTAATTTTTAATTTGTAGAACCTGTATAACATAATAAATATCATTATATTTCAGGTTCAAAGGCTGCAAAAATTGCTTTTTCTTGACATTCATAGTTTCATATTCAGCTTATTCATATCTTGTTAAAAGACTTATGAGTGCATATTCTTTAAGTTCATTTATCATTTCAATCAACCAATTCTATACTTTATTGTTTGGAATAACCTTTATTTCTTCAACATTAATTATGATCTATTTTATCTTGCCACCATAGAATGCTTTTTAAGATCCTCAAAACCATCTTTTTATAACAATACACAGCTTTTGTGATATTGTTACTTATGTTATGTATGCTCACAAAAGTATCTGGTTGCTTGATTATTTAAAAGCATTTCGAGTTCTCATTATTTTGTTTGGTTCTGTTACACCCTAATTTCATTATTTCTTAGGAGATGGAGTTGCAAAATGACAACATGTACCTAAGGAGCAAGATCTCTCCGTCTCTCTCTCTCACACACACACTGACCTCAATAAATTGAGAAGCTGCTGATGTTGAAACAGATTGCTGAGAATGATAACAAATAAGCATGAGTCTGCATTGGCTCATGCATACCATCTGTATGCTACTACATCATTCCATGCATTTGATCCTCAATCATTTTTGTTTCTGTTAACAAGAATTGACATTAATTTGTTTCATTTATCTTTTGTTTTTGGGTAGATGAGACCAAGAAATGATCCATTATTGGTGGTTCTGCAATGTCAAACCAGTAGGTGTAGAGAAGGAATTAATGCTCGATTGTAGTTTGTGGTAAGTTATGCAATGTCAAATCCAATCGATGTTTACTCCTTGCAACTCAAGTTTCTTCTTTTCCTTGTCATGCCTTATGAAGGATTGTGCCCTATCCTCCAATACTTTACATGTTAAGTGCATGCGTATGCTTTTCCAGCAATATTGGTTAACAAAGGTATGGTGGTTTATTTTGTCAACAATGACACAACATAATGCCAACATAAAGTGAACTTTGAGCAATAATATGTTGTTAGATTTTCATTATTATTAATTAGTCTTTCATCTCCAATTTCTTGCCTTCTCTATTTCTGGTTCCAAGTTGACAGTAAGAGCATGTTGTAGATTGCGTGGGATCCACTCCAGAAGCCTTAGATATTGCTATTTAAATTTTTTCTATATATTTGTATATTTATTTATGTATACATTTATAGATATTTAGGTGAGAGTCCTTGGACTCAAGACACTCAACTCTGCATTTTGTGATGCAGTTTTTGTGCACTCAATAACATGCCTCCTTTTGGATCTCATTCTTACAGTAACAGGCCACAATATATTTTTTCACATGAATGTGTATTGAGCTTACAAAACCTACCTCTCCTATCCTACATTGGATCTTAATACATTCATAAGTTGTAGACTATAATCCTATGCATTCGTAAGTTGTTCAATGACCTGCATGCTTATCTCTTAATTGATTTTATTTTTATCAAACAACCTTCACCGACCCAACGATATTATTATATTTTCGAGAATTGGATATCGATCCTGTCTCATTGAAGTTATTGTAACTCCAGCAGTAGCAGCATCAATCACAGCAAAATTGTCAATCACCTCCAGCGGCTCCTCCTCCCCAACCAGCAGACTCTTAGCAATCTCAACGGCCATCACAAGCACCTCCCAGCCCTTGCAAGAGCCAGCAGCAAATAGAACCCACGAAGGCTGGTGGTCTTCCACCGGCTGCTTGGCCAGCCAAACAGCAATAGGCATCATCAGCTCCCAGCGTGGCTGCTTCAAGACTCAGCCATACAAAATTCCAAGTAAAGAACCAAAACAAGTCAACACCGCCACCTCTGCAGCCAAGAAATTAAGACCAGAATCCTCCACCACCATAGCATAGGAGTCTGTCATGGAGGGCGCGATTCGGATGCATGACGCGCAGAAGATTGAAAAGATGAGCTGTCGTCGATCCTTTGGGTGTGATTGCTTTTATTTCATTGTATGTGTTGAGAGGTAAAATCGTTATTACATTGATAATCGTGCGAAGGGACTAAGATCAGCCCCATCCCTCCGCCCGTTACATTACGCCCATAAAGAATGAGCTAACTAATATGATCCGACGGATCGAGCAACCCATAGTTCGGCTTTCCACGAGCTTCCCATAACTCGGCTTTCCACGAGCTTCCTATAACTCGGCTTCCTCCGAGCTTCCCATAGCTCGGCTTCCTCCGAGCTTCCCATAGCTCGGCTTCCTCCGAGCTACCTGTAGCTCGGTTTCCCCGAGCTTCCCATAGATCGGCTTCCCCGAGCTACCTATAGCTCGTTTTCCCCGAGCTTCCCATAGCTCGGCTTCCATGAGCTTCCCATAGCTCGGCTTCCCGAGCTTCCCATAGATCGGTTTTCCCAAGCTACCTATAGCTTGTTTTCCCTTAGCTTCCCATAGTTCGGCCTCCCCCGAGCTTCCCATAGCTCGGCCTCTCCGAGCTACCTATAGCTCGGCTTCCCCGAGCCACCCATAGCTTGGCTTTCCCGAGCCACCCATAGCTCGGCTTCCCCGAACTTCCATAGCTTGGCTTCCCCGAGTTTCCCATAGCTCAGCTTCCCCGAACTTCCGTAGCTCGGCTTCCCCGAGCTACCCTTGACCTCCCCGAGCCACCCATAGCTCGGCTTCCCCGAACTTCCATAGCTCGGCTTCCCCGAGCTACCCATAGCTCGGCTTCTCCGAACTTCCATAGCTCGATTCCCCCCGAGCTACCCATAGCCCGGTTCTTCAAGTAACCCTCGAGCAATCCATGGCTCGATACACACCTCCGTGGAACCCGACGCGGGAGAGCCCAGGCCTAGCGTAACAGAATCCCAAACAAAGAATCATATCGAGGAGTGGCCTAGGATCTACAATAACGACCTAAATCCTACGCACTCATCAGATTTCAAGCCATCAGAGAGACCTCCCAGCCATCGATCCTTCAACGAACAAGATACGGATCCCACTAGCCTTACAACAGCTTGATTCGAGTCATCTCCGTATCCTAACAATCTTCGAACCTTCCAGAAGGCGCTCAAGATCTAGATGATTACTTATAAATATAACACTCCCAGATTCTCTCAGGTATGTGCACAGGCCCCCGTACATAGCTCTTGGCACACTCTCACTCTCACTGACTCTCTCTTTCACTGCTTATCGGCGCTCCTCAAGAGCTCCCGATTGGCCACCCCTAGAGGGACTCCCCAGAGAGATCCTTCTCCTCATTTCTGTTGATCGTCGATCCCCACTGACTTGAGCGTCAGAGGGTCTTCCGCGGAGGGCCACCCCTAACGCCTCTCGCATAAGGACTTTTGTGCAGGTCCATCCAGGAGGAAGCCCGATCAGGAGACCGATCGCGCTCGAGTCGGAGGACAGATCCCGGCAGCAACAGATTGGCGCTAGAGGAAGGGTCTCAAGTCTCGTTAAAACTTGAAGAAAGGAGATAAGGATCTCGATCTGGAGTAGAACCTCTCCAATGACTAATCGGAGAAGAGCAACCTCTGAAGCCTAGGACCAGGTCGTCTCCCAAAGACCAGATTCGACAAGCAATGCGGCGCCGCAGCCGCCACCAATTGAGACCCCGTCACCGCAAGCCATTCTGGTGACCCAGGATCAATTCACCACGCTGGTCCAGCAGGTCCAAGCCCTGACTCATCTGGTTCAGGAGCGCCTCGCAACTGCCCCTGCTCCACGCCTTCCTGAGGAGGCCGCAGCCCCTTTTTCTCCAGCCACCTCTTCTTTTGGCCCGCATGGAGTCGCGGACCCCCCACACCGATCCAAGGAGGACAAACTAGTCCCACGAGGTGGCTACAACAGGGATCTCCCCATATCTCGGCGGGCCCGATCCCTCTCTTTGGAGTCCTCCCGCCATGATTCAACGCCCTCCCCGTGCTCTCCTCGCCCGGCTCCTCCTCTTACATCTGAAGAGGAGATTCGTCGATAGCTCTAGGAGATGCATCAAGAGCTGGACGCCGCCAAGCACGCTCATCCGCCTCAGCCCAAGGTGGAGCAGGGCATCCCCTTCACCAAAGGGATCATGGAGGAAGTGATTCCCTCCCATGTCAAGCTACCCGCCATCGAGCCCTACCATGGCTCTTCCGATCCGGATGATCATCTCAGTAGCTTCCGGTTAATAATGATGTTCCACGGAGCATCAGACGCAATCCTCTGCCACGCCTTCCCTTCCACCCTCAGAGGATCTACCCGAACCTGGTTTAACGCCTTGAAAACGGGTTCCGTTGATTCATTAGACGAGCTGAGCTGCCTTTTTATTGGCCAGTTCGTCAGTAGTCGCCGTCACCGACGGAGATCCGACTCCTTCTCCGAAGTAAAGTAGAGAGAAGGGGAGTCCTTGAGAAATTACCTTGGCCGTTTCAACAAGGCCATGCTGGAGGTGGACCACCTTAATCATGAGGTGGCTATGTCCGTCCTAGCAGGGGGAGTCTTGAAGGAGAGCGACTTCTACCTGGCGATGGAGGTCAGCTACATCCCGAACCTCTTCGATATGATGGCCCTGGCAGATAAATATGCCAGGGTCGAAGAATCGCGGAGAGCTGCCCGCGCCGAGCTGGCGAAGAAGAAAGAACCTAAAGGTTCCGACAGGCACCGACCCGTCCGTCAGCCAAGCCCGCCTCGTCGCCGAAGAGCTCCCCCGTCGCCGCTGAGAAATCGCTTCCGGAGCCCACCCAGGCGATTCAACTGGTACACTCCACTCACTGTACCCAGGACGCAAATCCTCATGGAGATAGAGCGCCAGCTCCCCTGACCAACTCCTCTCCGAGGGAACCCAACTCGGAGGGACCCCACCAAATACTGCCGCTATCACCGGGAGCATGGCCACGACACCAAGGAATGCTGGCAGTTGAAGAATGAGATTGAGAGGCTGATCCAACGGGGCCGACTGAACCAGTTCAGGAGGGCACCCGAGCCGGGTCAAGGGGGCAATCGCCAGCCCGAACTTCAGCAGCCTCCTCCTCCTCCAAATCCGCCCGTAATCGGCCACATCAACATGATTGAAAAAGTCGGTGGCTCGAGCTCTAGAAATGATGATGAAGGCTCGGCGCCAAAGAAAGCACAAACGGGTGAGCTCTCCTTCTCCGACAACGATCTCCGAGGGATACAGTTCCCACATGACGATGCACTGGTTGTATCCCTCAATTTAAATGACTACGATGTAAGCCGGATCCTCATTAATAGTGGAAGCTCTATGAATATTTTGTACCTCAATGTGTTTGCCAAGATGAGATTGCTCATGGAAAACCTCCGAGTCGTGGACTCCACCCTAATGGGGTTCACAGGCAACGTCATCATCCCAGAGGGGGTCGTAACCTTAATGGTTCGGGCAGAAACCTGGCCCCTTATGGCCAATGTTCACATGAACTTCCTAGTAACTAAGCTCAGGTCGCCCTACAATGTGATATTTGAAAGACCTGGCCTGATGTCTCTCAAAGCTGTTGTCTTCATCCCACACCTATCTATGAAATTCCCCACCGGGCGAGGAATTGGTGTCATCCGGGGGAGCCAAACTATGGCTCGGTAGTGTTTTGTCACCAGCCTTCAATCGAGAATGCCTGAAGTCAATGGGCTGGACGCTCGGAAGGAATTCGCTGAGCAACGAGGGGAACCAACCAAAGAACTGGAGGAAGTACCACTGGATGAGGCTCGTCCCGACCGAACCATAAAAATCGGGTCGCTGCTGGAAGGCGAATCCCGGCAAGAGCTGATCGACTTCCTCCGAAGCAACGCCAATGTATTCGCTTGGTCCGCCTTCGACATGCCAGGAATCAGCCCCGAAGTTCTTGTCCACCGCCTTAACGCGGATGACATGTACCGGCCCGTCAAGCAAAAGAAGATAAGTTTCGCTCCGGAGCGGCAGAAAGCTATTGAGGAGGTTGATAAACTTCTCAAGGCAAACTTCATTCGGGAGGTGAATTACCCAAGCTGGCTGTCGAATGTCATCATGGTAAAGAAGTCGAGCGGTAAGTGGCAGATCTACATCGACTTCACCGACCTCAACAAGGCGTGCCCGAAGGACAGCTTCCCCCTCCTCCGAATCGATCAGCTTGTGGATGCCACCTTGGGTCACCAAATGCTGACGTTTATGGACGCCTACTCGGGATACAACCAGATCCGGATGGCCCCCGAAGATGAAGAAAAGACCGCCTTCATAACCGACCGAGGTACTTACTATTACCGTGTTATGCCTTTCGGTCTTAAAAATGTAGGTGCCACCTACCAAAGGCTGGTCAATAAAGTCTTCAAGGAACAAATCTGTCGGAACATGGAGGTATACGTCGACGACATGCCGATCAAAAGCAAAGAAGCATCACAGCACGTCGAGGATCTCTCGGAGAGCTTTGCGACACTCCGCAAATATCAGATGAAGCTCAATCCGACTAAGTGCGCCTTCGGCCTTAACTCTGGGAAGTTCCTCGGCTTCATGGTCTCCCAGCGGGGTATCGAAGCTAACCCCCAGAAGATTCAAGTTCTCCAGCAGATGGCACCCCCGACGTCTATTAAAGAAGTCCAGCGCTGTTGACCCAATTGATGATTTTGATGATTAACAAAACTATGTGAGTATAATTTTTTGAAGGCTCTAATGATTTTGATTTAGTGTTTCAGCCAATAAGACTATTGAAAGATCAAAATCAAGGGTTACAATGTGTTCTGGATCGAATCTAATGTCTAGGTAAGAAATGCAGACATTAGAGTCGNTGACGCGGAGACGAGGTATAGCCGGATTGAGAAGATGGTGTTGGCCTTGATCACCTCAGTTCGGAAGTTGCGGCCATACTTCCAGGCACATTCTGTGACAGTCCTGACTGACCAACCCATCAAGGCGGTGGTCCACCGCCCGGAGACATCAGGGAGAATGACTAAGTGGGCCGTCGAGCTGAGCGAGCACGACATCCGATTTCAGCCTCGCCCGGCCATCAAAGCTCAGGTGCTAGCCGACTTCCTCCTCGAATGTACCATCCCAGAGGATGGCTCCACCCCTGACTCCTCCGAGGAACCAAAATCTGGCGCCCGGTGGCTCCTCCATGTCGACGGGTCATCCAACGCCCATCGCTCCGGTGCGGGTTTGGTCTCACCAGTCCGGAGGGGGCACTTTTGAATATGGCGTCCGCTTCTCCTTCCCGGCCTCCAACAACGAAGCTGAATATGAAGCCTGCTGGCCGGTCTCCGGATCGCCCGCAGCCTTAAGGTGGAGAAACTGAATGCCTTCACCGACTCCCAGCTGGTGGCAGGTCACGTGCGAGGGGAGTTTGAGGCCCGGGAACCGAACATGATCCGATATCTCCAAGAGGTTCGGAGCCTACTCTCCCATTTCCCCGAATTTGAGATCATTCAGATTCCTAGATCTGAAAATGCCCGTGCCGACCTGCTATCTCGACTGGCGACCGCGGAATCAATGGACGCCGAACGAAAATTCCACCTGGAGACTTTGGAAAGACCTAGTATCGCGGAAGCTGACCGTGTAATGCAAGTTGAGGCCGAACCATCATGGTTCGACCCCATCCTGAAGTACCTCAAAGAAGGGTCACTCCCGGCCGATCGAAGGGAAGCTAGAAGGCTAAAACTGCAAGCCATCCACTATGTGCTAATTGATGACCAGCTCTACAAGCGGTCCTTCTCTATGCCATTGCTCAGATGCCTCCGCCCATCTGAAGCTGATTATGCCCTTCGGGAGGTGCACGAGGGGATTTGCGGCAACCATTTGGGGAGCCGGTCCCTGTGCCACAAGGTGCTGCGTCAAGGTTACTATTGGCCAACCATGCAAAAGGATGCAGACGACCTTGTCCGAGCTTGCGACCCATGCCAAAGGCACTCAAGCATTCAGAGGCTCCCCTCCGCCAGCCTGGTCCCCATATCCTCCGCTTGGCCCTTCGCCAAGTGGGGAATGGACATTCTCGGCCCATTTCCGCTCGCCACGGGGCAACGGAAGTTCTTGTTCGTCGCCATAGATTACTTCACCAAATGGGTCGAGGCGGAGGCAGTTGCACAAATAACCGAGGCTCGGGCCAAGGATTTCGTATGGAAGTCCATCATCTGCCGCTTCGGCCTCCCGCACACTATCATCACTGACAACGGCAGGCAATTCGACAATCCGAAGTTTCGCCAGTTCTGCGAGGAGCACGGGATCCACCACCACCTTACCTCGGTCGGGCATCCACAGGCCAACGGAGCAGCCGAAGTAACCAACCGGACCTTGCTTCAAGGGATCAAAGCTCGACTCTCCAGAGCCCGAGGCAGGTGGGCAGACGAATTGCACCATGTCCTGTGGGCCTACCGCACCACCCCGAGAGTACCCACAGGCGAAACCCCATTCCGAATGGCTTTCGGCACAGAGGCCGTCATCCCCGTGGAGATAGGGCTCCCTTCTCTGCGGTGGAAAGCTACTCGGAGGAAGCCAGCGATGAGCAGCTCCGCACCAACCTTGACCTGGTAGAGGAGATCAGAGAAAAAGCTCGGATCAGAGTGGCTGCCTATCAGCAAAGAGTGGCCCGCTACCACGCCTCCAGAGTCAAAGGGAAAGCTTTCTTGCCTGGCGACCTCGTTCTCCAAAAGCATCTGTCTCCAAACCGCTGGAGCAAGGAAAGCTGGCCCCAAACTGGGAAGGCCCTTACCAAGTAGCGGAGATCGTCGGACCTGGGACCTACAAGCTGCAAGATCTAAGCGGAAGATCCATCCCTCGGACGTGGAATTCGGACAATCTCCGCAAGTATCACCAGTAGGGTACGCCCTCTACAGGCTCGCCTTCTTAAATTTTTGTCGGCACAATGTTTCATAATTCATGACATAAATCACCACAAATTATATCACCAAAAATCGTGAAAGAAACAGATGCTGCTTACTAATCCTCGGCACGACCGAGTTACCTATTTAAGCAGGAAAATCTCGAACCTTGTGCAGAACCTTTCTCCGAACCTCGGGCAGGGAGGAACCTCGGCTGAACCTTGAAGGAGGAACCTCTGGGAGGAAAGCAAACAGGAACCTCTAACCTCTTCTCCGAACCTCGGCAGGGAGGATTGAACCTCGGCTCGAACCTTTCTCCGAACCTCGGCAGGGTGGTGGCGAACCTCGAGGAAGCAGTCTGAACCTCTAAAAGCAGTTAGAACCTTGAACAAACTGGGAAACCTCCGAAAAAGTCAAAATGAAAAAGCCCCGGCAAAAACCAAGCACGCAAACCTCGATTAAAGCCGAAGGACTCCCGAACAGTCCCCAGAACTTCGGCCAGTTCGAAAATGCACACCGTGCAAAACCGCCAACAGACACAAAGTCTGCGCCTTTAGCAAATTCCTAAAGGCCTCGGCAGGCCCTACACGGCCGCCCACGAACCCCAGACAAAATCGGGAAATCCCCCCTACTGCTAAATCCTCGGATGATATCCCTGTATCTTACCGCCCAAGCGCCTGTCTCGCTCCGCAAACAAGACCATGACTTAGCGCGTAAGCCCACGGGACCACCCAGGTCCCCCATCGGTTCAAACAGAAGCGAGCGGTTTTACCTCTTTTATGAACTAAACGACGATCTCATCAGAGAACAATAAATTGCCAAAAAAGACCTTTTTCTTTATTTATTGAAAGAAAAAAGTACAGAAAGAAAGAAAAAAGAAAAAAGAAAAATGGCCTTCGCAGAGGCCTAACGTCTCCCAGGAGCTGCCGGGTCTTCCACACGCCGGGACAGCTCGGCGACTCGCTGGCGGAGGGATGCAATCTCCCCTCCTGCCGGCGTACGACCCGGCGAAGGGCCTCGGTCTCCCTCGTGGAAACGGCGAGGTACTCCTCGACCGCCTTCTCAAGCTGCTCGTGGCTTGCGAAGGCTGACGCCAAGGCCAGGCCGTCAACCATGACGGTGGAACGGCTCCCTCGGAGCCCCCACGACCGTTGTTCGCTACGCCTGATCCATTGGATGATTGCTCTCCACCCTGAGAAGCCATGTCGAGAGCTGTTGAGAGGCTAACCAAAGGAATGGTAACGCTGGCATCCCTCTCATCCGTATTTATACCCCTCAGGAGCATCTCGATCAGTCGGGTCATAAATACCGACCCATGAGAATTCGGCCGCGTGTCGCCGCTTTGACAGGCGCCCACAGGACGCGAGGGGTCGTGCTCCTTCCCGAGGGAAATCGGTAAACGTCGACGAATTACTCGGGAACCCCCCTCCTTCTCTAGAAACTGGGTTCCTCCCGATCTGCCGGGCCCTGCGGAGTAAATGCCCTCGAAACTCCTCCAATTGCCTTAAATCGGCCGCCCTTTGGAAAGCGAAAAAGAAAAAAGAGCAGCAGCCGACGATGACTCGCTTCCCTCGGAAGTAGCCAAATCATAAATGTCGGGCGTACCCATGCGCCGCCCGTTCCGCTTTGGCGCTCCGCGATGAATCTCGCAGGAACCAAACATCATGAGTCTCGGTGGCGACCAAGTCATCCCTCCGAGCTATAAATCTCCGAACCTCGCTGGGAGCAACTAAACCTCTCCAACCTTGGCCGAGTGGGCTGAAGCCTCGAACCTCGGCTGGGCCGAGGAACCTCGGCAGGAGCAGAACCTCGCCGAGCAAAATCTCCGAACCTCGGCTGGGCCGAGCGGCCCGAAGTGAGTCTCCGAAAGGGCCCATAAATAACTCTGAGCTTCGGCCAAAGTTAAGGAATATGTTCCACTGCCGAACAATCTCCAGGGTTCCACTGAATTCGGGCAGCTTATGAGCCCCGACTAGGTCGGATAGCGCGGGATCCTCGGCCAAGAACGAACGATATCCCTGCGCCTCGTTTCATCGCCAACAACAACTCTCGGCACAAAAGAAACAGAAACTAGAGAAAGAACAAAACTTTCTTTATTTCATTGAAACCAATTACAACCGCCTGAGAGGCATTACAAGTGCATTGAAATGCATGAAATAAAAACGGGTACATAACTCGGGCAAACTGCTCCAAAGCAGCTTCGGGCGACTATGATGCTTCGGCATCCGGTCCAACAAATCAGGCAAACCACGAACCAGTCAGCTCGAGCCGATAATGAGCGGACGACATGGCCCAACCGTTGCGACCAGCTTCGGTTAATAATGATATCTCGGCGTCCCAACCGAGATATCAGAGAAATCAGAAAGGGTGGACGGGTTTTTACCCCAAACCACCCAACTGAAGGGCCCCCGACGAGTAGGAAGGAAGCTCGCGGACCCTGATACCAGGGCACTCCCCCAAATCTAGTGTGTACAGCTAGCCATTGCCCAAGTCGAAAGGCAATGTACCAGCGAGCGACACACCATCACCCCCTCCTCACGTGGCAAAAGATTCCCGGCGGACGAGCCCAGGGATCCGGGCCAGGGGAGGAGGAGAAGTTCACGCAAGCCATGGGGAGCCCGCGTACACTTCCTACCCTACGTCCCCAAGGTGAACCGCAAAGGTCACACGGGAAGCGTATATGTGCGCTCTCCATGCGATCTCTGCGGACCTCCTGTGCGCTCTCCATACGATCTCCGGAGCTCCTTTCTTGAGGGCAAGCCACCCCCCACGGCTCCTTCGTCACCCCAACTGTCCGGAGGACGACGACTTGCAGGAGGAAAAGCTCGGTCCTCCCGCTCTAAACCTCAAAGAAACAGGCATTGTGCACCTCCATAGTTTACAGAAAAGAAAACTTTGGGATGGCCCAACACAGCCCTCTTCCCCCTTTTTATAGGCGAGACGAACCGGGAACAGCTATCAGAAAGCCCCGAGATTCGAAACGCCAAACCCGCGCCACCACGTGGCCTCCTGAAATAAAACAGCGCCCCACATGCGCGCCAAACGCATCGCTCGAGCCATGACGCATACCAAAAGATTATCTCTGATCCCGGATCACGAGCTTTAAATGCAGAAAATCGTCCGCCGATCTTGCAGATACTGGCGGATCCGAGGGATCGCTCTGCGAAAACGACATCCTCCAATGGCAAATAAGCACCTGCACCACACGCCAAAGCAGCCCGCGTCGGAAAAGATCAACACAACAAAGGTTCGGAGGGTGCCAGGCGACCTTTTGCTGGCCAGAGCCGTACCACCTACTTCGGTGAAACGAAAATCGACCTGCCTTGGAAAGGACAAAACGCTGACAGGGGTAATAAATGGATGCAAAGGCCAAACCCTCTTTACCAGAAAGAATAAAGGGGTGACAGCGAAGGTTCAACAAACCCCCCTCTTTTCGTCGAAGGCACGACCACAGTCTGGCCACTGGTAAGGTGGATTACCTCGGCCTAGCCGAGCTACTTCCCTCGCCCTAGCCGAGCTACTTTGTCCCTCGGCCCTAGCCGAGCTACTTCCCTCGGCCCTAGCCGAGCTATTTCATTCTTCGGACCTAGTCGAACCACTGTGTCATTCGGCCTAAGCCGAATTGAATCGTCTCTCAACCTCCCTTTGTACCAGGCTATGTTGTCGCTCGACTCTTTCGTCGGGGCTATCCCTATGCCTTGGCCTCGACTAGGATGTTCTTTCAAAATTCGAGACAGGAAACCATCCAGGGAAGACAAACAAATGAAAAACGGTTGATCCGTTTATTGATTTCCAGTCAAACTACAAAACAAAAGAAAGAAAAAAACATATAGCCCCCAAAGGGTCAAGACTTGGGATCAGGCCCAGCATCTCCTGCGGCAGCGCCAGCGGGGCGTCGCTTGGACCCCCCTTCTCGATGGTGTCTTGCCGGGGTACCTCGGCGGCAACGTCAACTCCCAGAACAGCTTCGAGATCGACGTCAGAAATTTCTCCATATTCGTCTTCCTCGGCCCCCGGGGTGCGTGCCTCATAATACTCGGCCTCCAAACAGACAGGTCCAGGTCAGGATAAGTCTGGGCAATCTTAGCCCGCGCCTCCTCTTCGCCGAGCTGGAATGCATCGGCGCAGGCCGCCCTGCGTTCATCGGCAAACTCGGTAGAGTTCTTGTACTCCTCCACCGCTGAAGAGGCCCGCGCGTTTGCCTCGGCTAATTGTTTCTCCAATTCGGAGATCCTTCGGTGCCTCGAGGCCGCCTCCTCTCCGAATGCCGCCAACCGCCCTGAAACTCCTGGCTCACCTGTTCAACTGCAGACAAAAAGCCAAGTAAAGCGAAAGTCGAAAGACCAAAATGGGTAAAACAAATAGCGCCCTACCTGCTCCTCCCGCCGGGCTAGCTCACCCTCCAGCACTTGGACCCTATTGAGAGCCCTAGACTTAGCCGATTGGTTTTGGCGAAGGCTCTCTTTTAGCTCATCCACCCGGGACTGGGTGTCTCCAATTTCTTGACGGCGTAAGTCGAGCTCGTCAGATAGTCGGGCAGCTCGTTCATCCGACCACTTTAGCCGATCCTTGTGTCGGCGAGCTCTTTATTCAGGCGGGTGAGGTGGTCCTGCTGCCGCCGACACTTATGCTCTTCCTCCTCGAGCCTTTTGCTCCAGTTGCCTTTATCTTCGGCATGGCTGGCTTTCAACTGGTCCCACCTTTTATCAAAAAACTGTTGCATAGATTTGACCTTGCTCTCGTGCTCCGCCTTGGCCTGAGAAAGCTCCAGACTAGCCTTCTCGGATTGCTCGCGGAAGCCTTGGAGCTCACTGACCTGTGTAGCGAGTTGAGAGGCTCTTTCCCTCTCAACTGCAGAATCCTGCGAGCCTCCTCGAGCTCCCTCTGAAGGACCACCAGGGCTCGAAAGTTTATCAGAAGAATCCACCCTCTCCTTGAGGTGATCGACCTCCTGGCGGGCCCGAGCCCAAGCTCCAACAGCCAGATGCAAGCGCCATTTCAGCGCCCTCATGATCAGGGCGTTCTGCAAAAAAGATTGCATACATAAAGAATACAGTCGAACTAGCTGACTAAAGACCCTACTTCAGTGCGATTACTTACCCGAGACGCGTAATCTGTAGCGATCCTCGTGAGAGCAAGATCGTCAATCTCGGGGAGAAGAAAAGCCTCATTCGGCGCCCCGGTGTCTAAAGGCCATCTCAACAAGGTCCTCCGGATAACTCCCTCCTGTCGAGGAACTCTCTCCCCCTTGGAACGCGGACCGCATCAGAGCGGAGAACTTGGCACTCACCTCCGGGTCGCGTGAGTGAAAGTCTGCGCTCAGGGAGCCAACCTGGGAACCCGACCCATGAGGCCCTCGGTTGGCCGGCTTCCTCCACCAGGGCCCTCATTTGAGAAGCCTCGGCATTTCGACTCCGGCGAGGGGAGCCCCGGCCGAACATCCCCTTCGCTCGACGGCTCCCCTCCTTCTCCTTCTTCCCCTCCTTCTTCTGCTTCTACCTCCTCGGAAATCCCCCTACCCACAACAGACTCTTCAGGAACTTCGGCTCCCCCTGGAGCCTCCTGTGCCTCGGCGGAAGGCCCTTCACCAGAAAGCCCCCGCGAGTTTCGATCGCTGGTTCGGCAGGTTCGGCCATCTCCTCGTCGCCTGCTGGCTCTCCTACCAGCGGCCCAGGCCGAACCTCAGCAGCCGTAACCACTTCCCCGCCTCGATGGAAGCGGAGGTCGCTCCCACCTCCGCCTGTAACCTCTCCGAACCACTGGCCTCCAATGAGGGAGACCGAACCGCCCCGCCTACGGGGGCCCCCAAGCCAACCGGCGTCTCTCCCTCGCCATCGTCGGACAGAACGACAGGCGGGGAGGAAATTCAGCAGCCTCCTCTGAAACCCCTGCGACATCCCGACTTTCACCTCCGGACAGACCCTCCTCCGCCGCCGAAAGATCATGCGCGCCGGAACTTCGATGCCTCCGCCGCGGCGACGAGGAGCGCCGGTCATCACCGTCTCTCCCGATCCCCCTAGGGTGGGAGCCGGAGGGGCGGGGCCTCTTCTCGGCCCGATGCTTGCTGCTGGAGCCGGATCTCCTGCGGCGCTTTCCCAGCTCCTCCCTCATCTGGTCTGCGAGCGCCGACTTTTCGGCTACAGGGGCAATGATTCGCCCGTTAGTTCGCACAAAAATCGAAGATGGAGCACATTAAGCTATTGGCTACGAAGTGAAACTCACCGCGAGGATCGACGGGACTCAATCCGGCCGCGAAGAGAGCGTCCTCCGATAGAAGGACACTAGCCGGAAGCGCTCACGCCGCGCAACACGATCAGATCCCTTTTCTCCGACTCGGTTAACTCCGGGTGCGCTTCCGGATCCTTTACGTATTGCCCCCATACCCGAGGGAAATCCGAGCCGATATTCCCCGACTATGAAGAATCGCGACTTCCACTCCTTTATCGACGACGGGTTATCCGAGATCATCTTGAAGGACCTCCGGGGGCCGATGTAGGGCCACTCTGAGGCCCTCCCGGAGACAGATTGAAGCATACCCTGAACATCGGAAGGGTCGCAGTCACTCCGACACGGTTGCACAACGAGATGAACCCGATGAGGTTGCGCCAACTGTTGGGAGCCACCATGGTGAAGCATATATTGTAGAACTTCATCACCTCCCGCACCAGCGGATGAAGGGGAAACCTAAGGCCTGCCCTCAAGCTTTCCTCGTAGCAGAACGCCCCGTCTCCCAATCCGGATGTTACCCTATCCTCAGCCGTCGGAAGCAACAAGTAACATCCTGGGGGATCTTGTACAGACGGCGTATCCGCTCCAGGTCCGCCAAGGTCACCTCCGAAGCCTGATCACTCGGACTCACCATGTCTTCAATTGCAAGAGACGCTGAGCAACAGATTGCTGTAAAAACAGAAAGACGAAGCTCTCTAAGGGAAAGCGAGAGAGCGCTACAAATAGGGAGGGCGCCGCCTCGACTCCGTTTTTCCCAAAGAAAACCGCCTCAGGGTGAAGAGGCGTCTCAACCAAGACATCCGGAACTGCCACTACGGGCGCGTGAAAATCGAGATCTCCTACGTGGCGCTTTCCCAACTGTTGCCTTCGCCCCTAAGGAATGACGGATCCACTCGAAAAGGCAAAACGGCCACGCAACATTAATTAGGGCATCATTGCGTAGGTTGTCAAATACATGTCCCCTCGTCAGATTGTGCCACCTAGGCCTATACTCCCTACGCCCGAACCTACGCTTCGAACTAGGGAGTGGGGGCATGTGTTGAGGGGTAAAATCGCCATTGCGTTGATAACCGTGCGAAGGGACTAGGATCAGCCCCATCCCCCATTATGCCCATAAAGAATGAGCTAACTAATATGATCCAACGGGTCAAGCAATCCATAGTTCGGCTCTTCCCCGAGCTTCCCGTAGCTCTACTTTCCCCGAGCTTCCCATAGCTCGACTTCCACGGGCTTCCCATAGCTCGGCTCCCCGAGCTACCTATAGCTCGGCTTCCACGGGCTTTCCATAGCTCGGCTTCCCCGAGCTACCTATAGCTCGGCTTCCACGGGCCTCCCATAGCTCGGCTTCCCCGAGCTACCTATAGCTCGAGCCTCGCTCGGCTTCGAGCTACCTATAGCTTGGCTTCCATATAGCTCGGCTTCCTGAGCTTCCCGTAGCTCGACTTTCCCCGAGCTTCCCATAGCTCGCTTCCCCCGAGCTACCTATAGCTCGGCTTCCACGAGCTTCCCATAGCTCGGCTTCCCCTGATCTTCCATAGCTCGGCTTCCCGGGCTACCCATAGCTCGGCTTCCCCGGGCTTCCCATAGCTCGGCTTCCACGAGCCTCCCATAGCTCGGCTTCCCCGAGCTACCTATAGCTCGGCTTTCACGAGCCTCCCATAGCTCGGCTTCCTCCGAGCTTCCATAGCTCGGCTTCCATGAGCTTTCCATAGCTCGGATCCCCGAGCTTCCCATAGCTCGGCTTCCACGAGCTTTCCATAGCTCGGCTTTCCCGAACTTTCATAGCTCGGTTCCCTCCGAGCTACTCATAGCCCGTTTCTCCGAGTAACCCCCGAGCAATCCATGGCTCGATGCACTTCCGTGGAACCCGACGCGGGAGAGCCCAGGCCTAGCGTAACGGAATCCCAGATAAAAATCATATCGAGGAGTGGCCTAGGATCTACAATAACGGCCTGGACCTACGCACTCATCAGATCTCAGGCCATCAAGGAGCTCTCCCAGCCGTCGATCCTTCAACGAACAAGATATGGATCCCAACGGCCTTGCAACGCTTGATTCGATCATTCCCGTATCCTAACAACCTTCGAACCTTCCAGAAGGCGCTCAAGATTCAGGTGATTGCCTATAAATATGACACTCCCAGATTCTCTCAGGTAGGCGCTCAAACCCCCTGGCTTACTAGCTTACTCTCACTCTCACTCTCTGGCTCCTTC
The DNA here is from genome assembly GCA_900491605.1 of Calamus simplicifolius. Classification (NCBI taxonomy): domain Eukaryota; kingdom Viridiplantae; phylum Streptophyta; class Magnoliopsida; order Arecales; family Arecaceae; genus Calamus; species Calamus simplicifolius. The sequence goes on from UESW01004101.1 coordinate 215,379, forward strand.
ACTACTCGTCGGCGCTCCCCTAGAGCTCCCGATTGGCACCCCTGGAGGGACTCCCCAGAGAGATCCTTCTCCTCATTTCTGTTGATCGCCGATCCCCACTGACTTGAGCATCGGAGGGTCTTCCGCGGAGGGCCACCCCCAACGCCTCTCGCGTGAGGACTTCTGTGCAGGTCCGCCCAGAAGGAAGTCCAGATCAGGAGACCGATCGCATCCGAATCGAAGGACAGATTCCAGCGGCAATAATACATATATGCATACATATATACATATATCTATGTATGCATATATGTATACATATGTATGTATATATGTATATATATGTATACATGTATGCATGCATGTGTATTTTTTTGTTTTTACTTTTTCTTTAGATGGTTAAAGTTATTGAGCAGTTGGCCAGACTGAAAGATGAATGTCAGGCTGAAAGAATGATATTACAAACATGTGAAGTAATTCATGGCTTAGATTCATTTAAGCGATGTACGTAGTCCGGGTGTAAGACGTACGCCTCTGTATCACATGACAAATGTCAAGCTCTAAAAGGTGCCGCCTTGCAAATTGCTTTTGCAATCTTGCCATCTGATTATCTTATACCATATCCTAAGCTGAGGAAGCCAAAATCCTAATTAATGTAACTTGGGTAGGTATTTAAATAACAATAATAAGAAGAACATCGAAATGTTTAGACATTCAAGAACGGTTCAGAAAAGAAACAGTTCCAATCTAAGTTTAAGAATTTGCAGAACAAATGTTAGTTAATATTCATAAAACAAAACATTAAATAAATTAGACATTGATAGATTGCGTAATTAAAAATTTAAGCAAGCTATGTGATTAATAATCTGCAAAGAAACTTTAAAATTAATTTATAATTTTATAAAATATTATACATAAAAAGTTATATTCGAATATAGTTAAATATAAATTAACTTTTTATTTTTATTTTTAAATTATGTAATTTATGGATAAATAGGATAGCCAACCACATTTATTAAATTAAAAGGCGGCCAAATAAAACTTAGAAGTTAAACAATGGTGGCTGGTCCCTTCAACTTTGCCCCTTTTTTAAACCAATTAAGCCACTAAATCTGAATGTCATTTGAAGTTTCTCCTCTCCAAGGGTCAAAGTCCAGCCCACTCTTTTAGCAGCCGGCTGCTACGTATGACATCCATGCTTGATCGCTGGTCTCGCACGTTTCTGAATGCAAACTAAATGTCGATGGAAACTGTGAAGAAAAAAAAAAAAATTTATCGAGAGAATATGCTACCGATCCGTCGACGTCTCTCGGGGGCTTCGACTGGATCTCACTTCCATTTTATTTAGAAGCCAAGTCCACCATGATGTGGCACTGGTTTTACTTCCGAACTTCAACTGGTAGCCGCTATATATATTTTTTAAATGAATCAATATGCATGGCTACGTTGATCCCTTAAATTTCTCTAGCTTAATTCTTGGTCAACCACTACATTCCTCTCTCTCTATATATATATATATATATATATATGAATCTGATTATTGTGTTGTTGTCCATGTCACCCAAGTCCGCGTTCACCGTCACCTATTTTAGGAGAATGATGTCCGCAGCTCATTAATAAAAGGGTTTGGTTTTCAGTCACCATCACTTTCATGTACATCTATCTAACAAATGTGAGCTGCTAGTTGGAAGCACAGTGTTTCACTTTGTAAAGAGCTCCATAAAATGAGATTTGCTCTTGAAGCTTCATAGAAATCCTCTTGAAGAGGCCATAGAAACAAGTAGTAGCTAGGTCAAATCTTGTGATGCCTCTCTTAATAGTTTCACATCGAAAAATTGAGAAAAAGATGAGTAATTTATGTGTAGTAAAATAAGAAGGATAAGGTACCAATTGAATCTCTTTTGGACTGTGATGGCTTAAGTTAGTGTGGACCTTATTCGTTTTGCTTTCTTATAACGAAACGGGCCCGAAGCTCGGATCGTTACAATATGGTATCAAAGTCACGCATCAACCGGAAGTGTAGGAGATAAGTGCCATACAGGATAAAATGCTACATCGATGAAGCCACCTCTTAACCTATGGGGGCTACATAAGGTGAGGGTCATAGGGCAAAGTGCTACATTGATGGGAGCCATCTCTTGAACCTATGGGGACCACCTTTAGAATCCTGCTTGCCCGGTGATTATGATCAATTGCCCCTGGCCCTATGTAAGGAGGGTAGATTATGATGCTCATTCCAATAGTTTCACATCGAAAAATTGGGTGTTGATTGAATGGTTTATATAGTAAAGTAAGAAGGATAAGGTACCAATTGGATTCCTTTTGGCCGCTGTGATGATCCAAGTTGATGGATCTTATCTGTTTTACTTTCTTATAACGTCCGGAGCCCGGATCATTATAGATCTCATCGATAGGATGAACCTTGCACACATCCCTCATCAATTTAACCTGCGAAAACCAATGAAAGTTATGGGTATATACTGCCCAATATATGCCATAGAGTATCCAGTGCCAGACAAAAGCGAAAGAACAAAAATTTTTAGGGTGGAAGGGAGGAGGACCTAACATATCTCTTTAATTCATAGAAGTACTCAAAGCAAATATTAAGTCCTCCATTGTTTAATTACCTGCAGGTAATTAACATTTAGCCGTTGTTGCCTTGGTAATTTATTCTATTTAGTCCCTGCTTTTAGGAGCTACTTTATTTTTAATATCTGATTTTGTGTGTAAGCATGAGTAAAACCAGCATAATTAATAAGCCCATACAGCAACAGCCAGACTGCGGTAAGTGCCAAGAACTGCACTGCTTCCAATGGGAGGAGAAGGTCCTGGATTCGAACTTGGTGGTATGTTAGTTTCTCTTTTCAAGTACTTGGTCCATGTAATTCTACCGGGCTTTCCTAAAGGCTCCGTAAATGGTGGTCAGACAAAAATTGAGACGACATGCCCTCAAAATTTATGGATTCATTGCTATGCTGAAGAGCCATTTAATATAAAGTTGATAACTATACTGCCCCAGTTCACACAAAATTATTCATAAAATTTTGATGAGCTTAAATTTCTGAGTGGAATATCACACTAGCTAGTATTGTAGTTTCCATTGTAAGTAGAAGTGTGGATTCATTCAGTGTTCACTCTCTGCATGCCAACTTTAGTTGCTCTGAAAATTAAATGAGAACGAAAAATTACTTCATCTTTGGTGATTCCTTTCCTGCAACACCAATTAATTCATTACTAGGAGGGGAGGTGAGGTGGGGGAGTTCACAATAATATAGCTCAAGGCCAAAGACAGATGAAGTGTCCCACCTTGCAACCTTTTGCTCACGGCTTGCCTCAATTGACGATGGGAACTTGTCGGACATCAAAGTACTGGAAGGCCGATTTTTATACACGTAATTTTTGTATGGATATCATTAAATCTATTAGATCGAGAGAGAAAAGCATTAACCAGTAGATCTATGCAGCCTGGACCGAAATCCTATATGCTATTAGAATTTTACATGTTCTTAACCTGATTTTGAGAAAATTCTCTTACAATTATCGGCTGGATTCAAAACGATAAATGTATTCAAGCTCCAGTCAATTCCCAGTTCCTTGACATTTGGACTCTTTTGCGGATGCTGCTAGTATTCAGATCCGTCATGTCTATCGTGAAGCCAATGCTGGGCAGATTGGGTAGCGGCGACGGTTGCTCATCATGCTGGCTATAGGGTATGGGTACAGGATTATTCATGTCCTGCTGTTTTTAATCAAATACTGGCTGACTCGCACTAGAGTTGTATGATCGCCATTTGTAAAAAAAAAAAAAAAAAAAAAATAAATCAAAACAAAAACGAAGAGGGTATAAGTAGGATAGTAATGTGGATAATTTTTTTTTTTTTTTTTTTGTAAGATAAGATAGATTGTCATTAAAAATATATTTAAATTATCAATAATCTTTATAGATTATCTACTACCAAACGATGCTAAGCTTTTTTTTTTTTTTTTTTAAATCAATTCATTGAGGGGAATTTGTTTTTTTTTTTTTTTAGCTTATTATCCATGGTAGGTAAGAAAACAGTTTTTTTCTACGAAAGCCACGTGTATGCTAAGACGACCGAACAAACAAAACGACATTGCAGATGTGACCCGGGGGAAACTGGCGGTCAGATTTGAATCACCGAAGCCTATCACAGATCGGCGGATTGCAGCCTTAGTTTGACACCACTTCCGTACACGGAATAATCCGTATTTGCCGCAATTTTAGGACGGCATGTTAGAAAGCATGACCCAATCCGTCGCTCGAGAGTGAAGGGATGAAAGAGCCCACCGACTCACAGAGAGGCGCGGGCTCCATCCTCGCGCGGCGCTTTCCTAGAAAGCAAGTTGGATTCGTGACGCTAGAAGGAAGAAGAGGAGAAGCGAGGAGCCCTCACGGCCCCCACCACATGGGATCGGCGCCCTTTCGGTTCCTCTTGATGGCACGGCTCTCACCTGCGCGAAAAGACCGCGGTAGGCTACTAGCATTTTTGAAAGCAACATGAAGGCAAGATCTACGCAAGATCCATCCTTCCGTATGGATGATATTATTAATATGCATTCAAGTGATGCCATTATAAATAAAAGATTAAAAGTCATATATATATATTGCTACTGAAATCTTATTTTCCGACTCGAACGTACTCGGGCTTCGAGATGAACTTCCTTCTGGGCGACCTGCAAAGCAATCCTCATGCGAGAGGCATTGGGGGTGGCCTCTGCGGAAGACCCTCCGACGCTCAAGTCAGTGAAGATCGACAATCAACAAAAATGAGGAGAAGGCTCTCGCTGAAGAGTCTCTCCCAGGGCTCTGAGCAGAGCGATAATGGCGGAAGCAAAGGCAGTGAGCGAGTATGCGCATAAGAGATGGCGTACCTGAGGGGATCTGAGGCTATGGTATTTATAGATGATCACCTGGTTGTTTGGGAGCGTCGTGGGTCCGAAGGCCATTGAGATCTGAATCCAGTTTGTTATGAGATCGGTAGGATTCGTGTCTGGTCAGTTAGAAGATCGACGGCTGGGAGAGCTTGTTGACACCTCGAGATTCGGTGGGGCATAGGCTCCAGGGCTCTAGGCCACTTTCGGATATGATTCCCGTTTGGAATCTTACTATTTTAAGCTTTCTCGCGCCGAATTCCGCAGAGGTATAGGTATCGCTTGGCTAGGCCGAGTGATAGAAGAGATCGGCTAGAAGGGCGGGTGATGGGATGGCTTGGTTAGGGCCAGAAGACGATGGACGATAACTCGGCTCGAGGGGCCGGAAGACGATAGCTCGGCCGAGGGGACCGAGAGACGATAGCTCGGCTCGAGGGGGCGAGAGACGATGGACGATAACTTGGCCGAAGGACCGAGAGACGATAGCTCGGCTCGAGGGGCCGAAAGACGATGGACGATAGCTCGGCCGAAGGGACGGAGAGATAATAGCTCGGCTTGAGGGGCCGAAGACGATGGACGATAGCTCGGCCGAAGGGACCGAGAGACAATGGCTCGGCTCGAGGGGTCGAGAGACGATGGACGACAGCTCGCGCCTTGAGAACTCTTGGCTCGGTGGGGGCTAGGCCGCTCCAATCTAACGAGGTTGATTTATCTCTGGCAGGTGTTGCACAGCGGATAGGAATTAAGGCTAGTCTTAACCATGAATACGATTATTGATGCATAGCGATTTTACCCTTCAACAATATATATATATACTCCTCCTTTCTGTTAAAGTGTCACCTTCTCTTTTTCTTGGTTGCAAGACAGACGCAGACCTGTGAAAGAAAGGAGAAGAGGAGGTCATGAGATATTCAAAAAATATTTTTTTTAAAAAAAATGAATTGAAAGAGGTATGCCGATAGTGAAAGAAATTAGTTCCTCTCTAATGTATGGCCATCAAAATTTAAATTCCGTACCTATTCCAAGGACAAATTTTTAGAAAAGAAGACGACAGCTAGCTGCGTTGATAAATATTGCCAACCAACTAGAAAGCATCTCTTCTTCTTGCGTACTTAATGCATGATTAACTTAAAATAAGAGTGTGCTATTAGAATATTTAGATATTGCTCTTGTCTATAAAGAAGTGGAATAAATGCCTAAGATTTCGAAGCTTCTTTAAGGAAAGGATGGAATTTTTGCATAATAAAATAGAGAGGTAGTTACAAAGAAAAGACTTTTTTTTAAGCACTTCCTCTTGCTGCTTATGGAAATAGAAATTAATTAGTAAAAGATTTGTATCTAACTTATTAAGTTTGAGAGAAAACATTCGTTACATCATTTTTGTATGAGAGAGATGACAGAAATACCGCTAATTATAATTGCTTTTAACTCATAAAAAGTATTCTTCTAAATGAGACAATAATGTAAAAATTAGAACTAAAAAGTACTAGTTCATACATTATGGCATGTTAGATTTAATCCCTTAAAATAGTCTAGCACAGTTAGGAGTTTTAATTTCATAATATTTGATAACAACTTTGTATGGGATACAAAGATTACTCTGAGAGAGATCAAAGTATTGTTAAGTAAATTGAACTATTGGTTGGTAGATTAAAATCCTCTTAGGATTTTTATACATAAAAAATTAATTACTTTGCAATCTCATTCATTTACAAGCAGACAAACATGTTAATAAATTAATACTCAAACATCATTCTTACTTTAGCTCAAATTCAACTATTCTTTCATACTTACACCTATATAATTATGAATTTCAAAAATAAAAAAGATAGAATGATTTCAAAATTCATAAAGATTCAAGGTGAAAAAAATGACTTAAATTTGAAATTTAATTATATGCAAGTGCAAAGTGCAAACTCCTTCATCCTTATATCCAAAAAGTTTACAAATTTTAAAGATGAAGAAAGAAGAAAAAATAACTCTAAATCTAAGTGAATTTGAGAATGAAAAAAATAATTAAATTTTAAACTTAATTATATTCAAATACAACTATTCCATCATCTTTTATATATATATATATATATATATATATATATATATATATATATATATATAATGCAGAATAAGCCATGCTACTTGTCAAGGACTGGTCATCAATTTATCATTATCTTTAATTAATTTTTAATAAATAAATAAATAATAAAATTTATTGATTGAGACATAATTATCTATTTATTTTTTAAATTATTATAAATCATGTTAGGTAAGCCTTCAATTATCAAATCTATAAAAAAAATGCATAATTTTGGAGGTGATCAGGTACCATACCGTACCAAGGGTCCCACACAAAAAGGATATCCCTAATTTTGGACCTGGCAGCGAGAGGCTTATCCTGATCCGTACACCGTGCTTGTACGACACGGATCACCGCTCGCCGGAGCGGCGTTTCCCGCGAAAAGGTACAATGTTGGTGGCGTCGTACCGTGTTTCGTCCGGAACGCGTTGCAGGGATAAATCGTCGACACGTCATCGATGCCGTCAGCGCCCCATCTCGTCGTCACGGCACGTGGGCGCTGCCGGTTCGAACGGCCAGGGGCTAACAAGGCCAGATGGTGCAGGAAATGTCGAGAGTACCCTTAAGATATTTTACTAGTTTCCCCCTGCGTAGGCGTAAAATAGGAATTTGAAAAGGATTGGACGTACCATGGTTCCGATAAAAAAATTCTATTTGTACCGCCCAAATGGCCTCCACACACCTCCTCGTTAAAAAAAAAAAAAAAAATTTCTAAACCATGCTTCCCCCCTCTCCTCTCAATACCCCCACTCGAGTCTTCTTCCTTCTAATATCGCTCCTATCTTCTTTCCTCTTCAGCAATGCCTTCTCCCTCCACATATAGGTTCGTCTTCTCTTTGTCTCCGGTATTACCCAATGCCCCCAACTTCAGCACTGATCCTCTCCAGCCCTTAATGCCCTCCTTCCTTTCGACATCGTTCGGCCAAACAGAACCAATGAAGGGTCTCTTTCGTTCTTGTTTGGCTTCGTTCGGTCAAACATGACCGAACCAAGGGCTATGTTCAGCCCATGGCCCTTCATTCGACCAAACAGGACCAGGGCCTCTGTTTGGTGCCGAAAAAGAGGAAGACGCTGGGTCTGAAAGGATCGGTGTCGAAGAGCTGAGAGACGTCGGGCGGTGTCGAAGACGAAGAGGAGATGATCTATGTATGGAAGGGAGGGAAGGAGATGGGAGTGGTGCCGGAAAGACAGAAGTCAAGTATGGAGAGTAATGGGGTCAGTTGACCCCATGAAAAACGAAATTTTTGGACGGCCCCAAAGGCCCAACTCTAGCGCCAGCGACGGCCTCCAACGACGGCCTCCAGCGATGGCCCCAAAGGCCCAGACTCTAGCGCCAGCGACGGCTTCTAGTGTCGGTCTCCTGCGCTAGCTAGAGGCCGACGGCTCAGCGTCGGCTTCCAGTGCTCTAGCCAAAGGCCGAAGGCTCAGCGTCGGCTTCCTGCATTGGCCTCCAGCGTCGGCTTCAAGCCCTGGCCCAAAGGCCGACAGGCTCCAGCGCTAGCACCTGAGGCCGGCACATCAAAGGCAGATGCCCGCCAAAGGCTAGCCTCTCCAAACTGGCCGGCCCCGGCACATTGCTGGCCGGCCCCGGCGTCTCCAAGCTAGCCGACCCCAGCGTCTTCACGCCAGGCGGCCCCTACTTCTCCAGACAACCCGGCCCCGGCATCCCCAAACTGGCCAGCCCTGGCACATTGCTGGCCGGCCATAGCGTCTCCAAGCTAACCGGCCCCAGCACATTGCTGGCCGGCCATAGCGTCTCCAAGCTAGCCGGCCCCGGCACATTGCTAGCCGACCCCGGCGTCTTCACGCCAGGCGGCCCCTACTTTCAGACAACCCGGCCTCGGCATCCCCAAACTGGCTGGCCCCGGCACATTGCTGGCCGTCCATAGCGTCTCCAAGCTAGCCGGCCCCGGCACATTGCTGGCCGGCCATAGCGTCTCCAAGCTAGCCGGCCCCAGCACATTGCTAGTCGGCCCCGGCGTCTTCACGCCAGCGGCCCCTACTTCTCCAGACAACCCGGCCCCGGCATCCCCAAACTGGCCGGCCCCGGCACATTGCTGGCCGGCCATAGCGTCTCCAAGCTAGCCGGCCCCGGCACATTGCTAGCCGGCCCCGGCGTCTTCACGTCAGGCGGCCCCTACTTCTCCAGGCAACTCGGCTCCGGCATCCCCAAATTGGCCGGCCCCGACACATTGCTGGCCGGCCATAGCGTCTCCAAGCTAGTCGGCCCCGACACATTGCTAGCCGGCCCGGCGTCTCCAAGCTAGCCGGCCCCGGCGTCTTCATGCCAGGCGGCCCCTACTTCTCAGGCAACTCGGCCCCGGCATCCCCAAACTGGCCGGCCCCGGCACATTGCTGACCGGCCATAGCGTCTCCAAGCTAGCCGGCCCCAGCCCATTGCTAGCCGGCCCCGGCGTCTCCAAGCTAGCCGTCCCCGGCGTCTTCACGCCAGGCGGCCCCTACTTCTCCAGGCAACTCGGCCCCGGCGCCTCCAGTCCCGCCGAGTCGGCCAAGGCCATCCCAGGCCGGCCCGACTCGGCCCCGGCGTCTCCCGTCCCGCCGAGTCGGCCAAGGCCATCCCAGGCCGCCCGACTCGGCCCCGGCGTCTCCAGTCCCACCGAGTCGGCCAAGGCCATCCCAGGCCGGTCCGACTCGGCCCCGGCATCTCCAGTCCCGCCGATTCGGCCAAGGCCATCCCGGGCCGGCCCGACTCGGCCCCGGCACTCCAGTCCTGCCGAGTCGGCCAAGGCCGTCCCAGGCCGGTCCGGCTTGGCCCATCATCTCTAGGCCCGCCGATTCGACCCCACCCTGGCACGGCCTTGCCGGCGAGATAGGCCCCAGCCATCTCAGGTCGACCCAGTTCGTCCCCAACAAGACGGGACCCCCGGTTCCCGCCAGATCAGCCCCAGTAGTTCAAAAATCCGTTCCTCTGACACGCGCCGCCCGACAGCACCCGACGCGCGCCGCCCGACAGCGCCGATGCGCGCCGCAGCGCCAACATGTGCCGCTGATAGCGCCAGATCCGACAATCCAACGGCTCCGCCGGCTGATGGGATGCGGACCCACGTGATCGCGCCAGCGTCACCCCCTATAAAAGGGTAAACTACGTCGGGAATCGGGTAAGGCATTATAACGCACATTTTACATACTTGATGCCCTAACTCTCAGAGGAACTACCTGATCCTTTGAGACTTCTCCCTTCTCAAGAGCTCTCTTGAGCTCCTTCTCTGCTGTGACCTCAATCACTAACTTGGGCGTCGGAGGGTCCCACCGGAGAACCCTCTCTGATCCCGGGACTTCTTTGCAGGCAATCCGGTGAGGAAGAAGAGCCTCCGTTCCCAACGTCAGAGGGGTGATCGAGCGTCATCAGAGAGAAAAGGAGAAGGATGGTTTAGAAATTTTATTTTTTAAATGAGAGAAGGTATGGAGAGTAATTTAGGTGGTGCAAATAGAATATCCCTTCTGATCACCTTCTTACGAATCTTATATATTTCTGATTTTTTTCTTTTTTTAATAATTTTGTATATAATAAAATTTTATGAAGCTTCAATTTCAGCACTTTGCTATACGCTGATGCCATTAATATTTTTGAAAGGTTAAAAATAGCAGGAATAAAATAGTGACGTTGCATGGTATATCAAAATTAAGTCTAATTTTTAAAAATTATACCTCAAAAATACCAAACACGAACCCTCAATTTAATTGATGCAATGAACCAATAAGAGAGGGTATCCCGCAAATTTCTAAACGATCCAAGACGGTTCAAGGGGGATTCATGCAATGCTTTAAACAAAGGAAGAACAAAATATTTTAATATAGTTTCTCTTAATTTCTTTTTTTTATTATTTGTATTAATTAACTTCCAACATAAGTAGGTTTATTATTTTTTTAAAAAATAATATTTAAATATAATCAAATCTATATCTAAATCAAGATAGTTCATAAATTTTAAAAATTAAAAAAATTAAGAAAGATAAAATGACCTTAAAATTTATATGAATGTAGCAAAGTTTATCTCATCAATATTTATATAGCTTGATTTGATCATATTAAATATAGGCAAATTTAATATTTAATTATTTTTTTATCCTTGAATCTATATGGGTCTTAACTATATCTATTTTTTTTATAATATATAAATCATATAAATTGGCTACATTTTAATGCAATTAAGTTTAAAATTTAGTCACTTTTTATCTTTAAAATTCATAACCTATATGAATGCAAAGATGAAGAAAATAACCTCATAGAAGCTTAGCTACATTGGAATGTAGTCAAATTTATTTTCTTTCCTTCTCTCTCTCTATTTATAAATATATAAGTGTTTAATTAATTAAATATTCATCAAATGTCATCCATTAGCCAACTTGGCACCAAAGTTATTTTCGCTCAAAAATTAACCGGGTGACAAGCGAGGCAAGTTATATGATTGAGTTGATTTTTTTTTGTTGCTTTTGATATTATGATGATGCACCCACCAACCAACCTAATGAATAAATGGAGCTTACAACAAGCTAACAATTACACTTCCAATGTATCTTAATAAGGACTCCGACCTACGTTGATGTGCTGAACTTCAGATGCCAACTAACTTAATCGCCGGGGAACGCACGCCTTCTTCCGAAAAAGTAAGCTAGCGTCAGAATTATTCTCCAAATAAATTAAAAATATAGAAATTAAAAAAAAACAAAAACATAAAAAACTTGGTCGCCAATTAGATGTCACCTAATCAATCTCACCTCGGACCTTCTCGATCCCATATGCCGGCCCATGGCGGCTATCAAATGAATGAAAAGATTTTATAAATCGTATTCGGTGCAATAAGTTCTACATAGACTGTACTACCCCTTCTTATTTATCCATATGCGTACGATACCCATTAAAATATGTTAAGACAGCTTTATGACATTCCAAAAAAAAATTTACAATACCTCAGTTTTAAATTTATGATACCGTAGTTATAAAATTAAAACACCCGTTCAAAAAGAAAAAAAATTACGACACCCCAGTTTTAAACTTATGATACCTATAAAGTTACGATACCATTCTATACATAAATTTAAAAAAAAAAGCTAAACGGATATTAATGCATGTCACTTCAAAATTTAAGATGACACCCCAGTTTTAAACTTACAACACCGTAATTATAAAATTAAAACACTCATTAAGAAAGTCAAAAAAAATTACGATATCGTAGTTGTAAATTTACGACACTGTAGTTATAAATTACGACACCCACTCAGAAAACATGTCTGTACACAAATTCTAAAAAAAGCTGAACAGGTATTGTTGCTGCAGAAATCTGCTCTTCGACTCGGGTGCAGCTCGACTCCGGATATGGACGCTGGTCTCTTGCCCGGATGGAACCTGCAAGCCAGTCCTCACGTAGGGAGCGCTTGGGGGTGGCCCTCTACGGAAGACCCTCCGACGCCCAAGTCAGTGAAAATTTACAGCAAGCAGATATGAGGAGAAGGCTCTCGCAGAAGAGTTCCTCAAGGTCAATGGCCTCTCGAAAACCCGAGCTCTGCTCAAGCTCTAATGGAGCTTTCTTAGTTTGAGAGTTAGTGAGAGCGTACCTGAGAGGCTTCATGACTGTGGCATTTATAGGCGATCACCTGATTCCTTGGGCGCGTCACAGGGGGTCTGAAAACTGTTAGGATTCGAAACGGATTCGAATCAAGTTTGTTATGAGGCTGGTAGGATCCATATCTTGTTAGTTAGAGGATCGACGGCTAGGAGAGCTGGTTGATGCCTTGAGATCCAGCGATTATGTAGGCCCTAGGCCACTTTTATGGCCCTTAGGCCACTTCTGGTATCGTTTGCATAATTTTTCGTTTGGAATCTTGTTCAGCTATCATGAATTTGAACTTTCCCGTGCTTGATTCCGCAGAGGTGTTTGAGTACCTCGGTCCAGCCGAGGGTAGGACGGTTTGATTCGCCGAGGCATGAGGATGGCTTGGTTCGCCGAGGGATGGGAATGGCTCGGTTCACCGAGGTGACCCGACTCTACTGAAAGCGATTCGGCTTCGCTGTCTTTAGATATGACAGCTAGCTGGCAGGATGTTGAGATTGGTCTCGACTCAATTGACGATACACACGAACATTAATGCGACGATAATTTTATCCTCATCACATGCCCCCCCCCTCACCAGCGGGTGGAGAGGAAACCAGAGACCCGCTCTTAGGCTTTCCTCATAGAAGAATACTCCACGACTCAGCTCCGTTGGGACCCTATGCTCAGCCCTTGGAAGCCATAGGGCAACGTCTCGTGAGACCCTATAATGGCGGCGTATTCTGTCCAAATCCTCAAGGGTTATCTTAGAAACTATGTCGTTCAGGCCCTTCATGTTGCCGGGTTGAAGGATAAAGCACAGACAAGCTCGCAAGAGTTTTGGGGAAGGAAAAAAAATCTCTAAGGAAGAAACGAGAAGGCGTTGCAGAAGGGACGCCGCCCTAACCCTTTCCCCTCTTTAAAAAGCATTTCAGAAGGAAAACCTTGAACGCTAAAACTTCCGTTATGGGCGCATAAACATAAGAGTCTCACCACGTGGGACCTCCCCAATCGCCGCCCATAAGAAACGAGGGGTTTCCTCCTCATGCAATGATAAAAAATGATAACGAAGCGGCGCCCTTTCATTTACGAGACCATTATTGCGTACCTCCTAACCCTCTGAATGAGGTTATTCTAGAACTCTACTCCCTACATCCGAATTTACACTTTGGACTAGGGAGTGGGGGGCATGTGATGAGGGTAAAATTATCATCGCATTAATGTTCGTGTGTACCATCAATTGAGTCCAGACCAATCTCAACATCCCGTCAGCCAGTGTCATATCCGAAAGACAGCGAAGCCGAATCGCCTTCAACAGCGTCGAGTCACCTCGGCAACCGAACCATCCTCATGCCTCGACGAACCGAGCCAATCCCATCCCTCGATGAACCGAGCCATTCCCATCCCTCGGCAAACCGAGCCATCCTTATGCCTCGGCGAATCAAGCCATCCTACACCTTGGCCAGACCGAGGTACTCAAACACCTCTACGGAATCAAGCGCAGAAGAATTCAAATTCATGATAGCTGAACAAGATTTTAAATAGAAATTATGCAAACGATACTAGAAGTGGCCTAAGGGCCATAAAAGTGGCCTAGGGCCTACATAATCGTTGAATCTCAAGGCATCAACCAGCTCTCCTAGCCGTTGATCCTCTAACTAACAAGATACGGATCCTACCGGCCTCATAACAAACTTGATTCGAATCCGTTTCGAATCCTAACAGTTTTCAGACCCCCTGTGACGTACCCAAGGAATCAGGTGATCGCCTATAAATGCCACAGTCCCAAGCCTCTTAGGTACGCTCTCACTAACTCTCAAACTAAAAAGCTCCATTAGAGCTTGAGCAGAGCTCCGGGTTCTCGAGAGGCCATTGATCTTGAGGAACTCTTCTGCGAGAGCCTTCTCCTCATATCTGCTTGTTGTGAATTTCCACTGACTTGAGCATCGGAGGGTTTTCCGCAGAGGGCCACCCCAAGCACTCCCTGCGTGAGGACTGTCTTACAGGTCCCATCTGGGCGAGAGACCAGCGTCCAGATCTGGAGTCTAGATGCACTCGAGGCGGAGAGCAGATTTCCACAAACATATATTAATGCATGTCAGACAGTTTTTTTTTGAAATTTGTGTATAGACACGTTTTCTAAATGGGTATCATAATTTTATAACTACGGTATTGTAAATTTACAACTGGATGTCATAATTTTTTTTACATTCTGAACGGATGTCATAATTTTATAATTACGGTATCGTAAGTTTAAAACTAGAGTATCGTAATTTTTTTTACTTTTTGAACGGATGTCTTAATTTTATAACTATGGTCCCGTAAGTTTAAAAATGAAGTGTATAAATTTTTTTATGAAATATCGTAAAGCTATTTTAATATTTTTTAATAAGTATTATATATATATTTAAAAAAGAATAATATAGATCACGTAAGACTTACTACATCGGAAGCCGTCTATAAAGTTTTTTCCATCAAATGAATGGGACATTGACTAAACCAGGGCTCGGTCTAAACTATTTGCAGCTTTGATTACAACTGTAGTTGACTCGAGTTGATTGGTGAATTCCAAGGAGGCGAGTGGCGACAACGCCTCAGAAAAAAAAAAAAAAAAAAAAACTCTGACGCCATCAGCTCGCGTGAACAGCGCAAGGGAGAAAATCAAATCGGAAGAGAGTACACGCCCGTTCCAACGTTAGGGATCGTGGGGCAGCCTTACGAACCCATCCCCGTCTCTTTCCGTCTAACCCGTCCAACGAGGGGGGACCCGGTCCAAATGGGTGGCTCGCGGCGGTCTACTCGAATTCCTTCTCTCCCGGTAATAATGAAGCCCGACGGGAAACTTCTATTTGCCCGCTCAAATTAGTCAGTATATTTTTTATTTTTTTAAAAAAATTAAATATCTAAATTATCTTTAAATCTCTCTTCATAACAAAAATTTCTTTCCTCACCTTTTGCCTGAACAAACTCCTCTTCTCTCTCTCTCTCTCTCTCTCTCTCTCTCTCTTTCATCGGGTTTA
Source organism: Calamus simplicifolius (assembly GCA_900491605.1). Classification (NCBI taxonomy): domain Eukaryota; kingdom Viridiplantae; phylum Streptophyta; class Magnoliopsida; order Arecales; family Arecaceae; genus Calamus; species Calamus simplicifolius. The sequence goes on from UESW01004101.1 coordinate 230,893, forward strand.
ACGTAATGCCAATCAGTGTTCGCCTCTATCCAACTCAACCAGCAAAGCAAATTATTTTTTTTTTTTTATCAGCTTGTGCAGGAAAATATGGCTTCATGTACATAAAAACAATCCTTCGTTCGGTAGGTTGAATGGTGTTGCTGTTAAAATCTTATCCTCCATGCGTTTGAGCTTTAAGATTGGCTTTTTTTTGGACGGACCAACAAAATAGTCCTCATGCAAGAGCATTGGGGTGGCCCTCTGCAGAAGATCCTTCGACGTTCAAATCAGTAGAGATCGACAGTCAACAAAAATGAGGAGAAGGCTCTCGCTAAAGAGTCTCTCCCAGGGCTCTGAGCAGAGCGGTAACAATGAAAGCAAAGGCAGAGAGAGAGGGAAAGAAAATCGTGAGCGAGTGTGCGCATAAGAGATGGCATACCTGAAGGGATCTGAGATTATGGTATTTATAGAGGATCACCTGATTGCTTAGGAACGTCGTGGGTCCGAAGGCCGTTGAGATCTGAATCTAGTTTGTTATGAGATCGGTAGGATTCGTATCTGGTTAGTTAGAGGATCGACGGCTGGGAGAGCTTGTTGACATCTTGAGATTTGGTGGGGGCATAGGCGCCAGGGCTTTAGGCCACTTTCAGATATGATTCCTGTTTGGAATCTTACTATTTTAAGCTTTTCCGCACTGAATTCCGCAGAGGTATAGGTATCACTCGGGCTAGGCCAAGTGATAGAAGAAATCGGCTAGAAGGGCCGGGTGATGGGATGGCTTGGTTAGGGCCAGGAGACGATGGACGATAACTCGGCTCGAAGGACCGAGAGACGATAGCTCACTTGAGGGACCGAGAGGCGATAGACGATAGCTCGGTCGAAGGGACCGAGAGACAATAGACGATAGCTCAGCCGAAGGGACCGAGAGACGATAGCTCGGCTCGAGGGGCCGAGAAACGATAAATGATAACTCGCGCCTTGGGAACCCTTGGCTCGGTGGGGGCTAAGGCGCTCCGACCTACCGAGGTTGATTTATTTCTGGTGGGTGTCGCACAGCGGGTAGGAATCAAGGCTAGCCTTAGCCATGAACACGATTATTGATGCATAACGATTTTATTCCTCAACAAACGGAAAGCTTCGTTCCCTTCTCCCATACCTCTATCGGTCTATAAGGACCGAATAAAAGCTTTCCGTTCAATCCTAATAGGTAGAATAAAAGCCTTCTGTTTGGTCTATCAAGACCGAACATAGAACAAATCGAACAGAATGCCTTTGTTCAGTCATGCCAGATCAAAAAGAATGCCTTAAACAGAAGGGCAAAGAGAAGTCAAGGGTTAGGGAAAGACTGCTCTATCCGTTCATTACCGTTGCCATTACAATCGCTATCATTATTGTCGCCGCTGCCACCGTTTATCGTTGCCGTTGCTGTCGACCGAGAAAGAGAAAGGGAAGAGAACAGAAAAGTGTCGATCGAATGGGGTAAAAAGAGGGGTGTGAAGAAAAATTTTTGTGAGAAAAAAAAAAAAAATATACTGAGTGATTTTAGATGTGCAACTAGAAATTCTCTTAAGCAAGCCTGGGGAGAACGTGAGGCTGCGAAGGAACGGACCCACCTGTTTTTTCCAAGAGAGTTGGCATCTGGTTCCCACCGCGGGAAGGGAAGAGAAGAAGAACGCAGCAACCGAGCACTAACATATTCGCCACCCCCAATGGCAGTCATGTGAATGCCACGTGAGTCTGAAAGAATTTTACTTTTATGAAAAATGATGATGATGATTATTATTATATTTTTATTTTGATTTCAAATATCACTTTTTTTTATTTTTATTTTTTTAACAAAGCACTGTAGCGTGGCAACCCTGAGATATTTGAATTGGTGAAATTTTTATGAATCCTCTTTTTGTACATGAATATCATCCTTGATTACATAAACATATAGGCTGCACCGGTTTTTGATTTGCCACTTTATATTAGCATCCAAGACCAATTATCTCAGCAAACCATATGGCTTCTTAAGAATTTTATACCTTTCTATTACATGATTAATGTCTCCGTAGTATTTTTTTTTTTAAAAGAAGAAATGTATTCCTTTTACACCATTAGTTGATCTAAATTCATCTTTAAAAAAAAAAATCAAAGGAATTGTTTCACCAACATAAAGTGCTACAAAGGTAAGTTTTAAAATTAAATTATATTTAAAGAAGCTACTGAAAAATAGATACCTTTAATAGCTGGTGACAAATAACTGCTATTAACTTCTCTCAACATCTATTTCAAATAATAATAAAATAATTAATTTATATTTATAGTTTATTTTTGCATTTAATTATTGAGAGCGAAACATGGATACTAATAATAATAAAAAAGGCATTGATGCATTATGGCTAATAAACCCTAAATCCTAAATTCTAAACCACTCTCATATTATGGATATAGTAGATTCTTTATATACTTAGGTGAATTATAATGGCATCAATTTCACAAAATGTAAGTAAACTTTGAGAGATTAAAAGATATGTAAATATTACAAGGATCTTAATCATGTTTTTGTTTTACGTATTTATTTTATAAAGATAAAACTTAGGTAGCGTTTGATAGAAAAAATATTATCCATGGATAAGTGTATGGGATAGAGTTTGTCCTCTGGCTATTCTTAGGGATATTCCTTAGCTATCCCATTGATCATATCAAATGCAAAAAGATAAATCCATAGAATAACTTTTTTTTACTCTTATTTGGAGGGATAACAAGCTATTCCTACATTTTCTAAGGAATAAATTGAGGGGATATCCCATGATTAATCATGGTTAATCATGGACTATCCCTTTTGGTTAACTTTATTTCAGCTATCCCTTATAGTTATGACTTTTGGGAATAAGAAAGGATATATAGGGAATATCCTTTCTTATCTCCTATTTTAAACACTATCTTAGGGATCCAAGTGACAAGCCTAATTTTGTAGGAATAATACCTAACCTTTTTTAAAAAAAAAAATTTGGCATTGCCATTGTGCACCTGGACCTTTGACCGTTAGCATTTAATTTTTTCCTGTATGCAGTTGCATAGAATTTATGTACAGTTACAAAAATTATATATATATATATATATATATATATATATGTGTGTGTGTGTGTGTGTGTGGACAGCAGTCAGGGACTTAAAAATGAAATAAACTCAACATCATGGGGCAGGAAATAAACTTACAATCAATGAGAAATAAACAGCAAACTATGATAAGGATGTTAATTATCATCTAATACTTTCTCAAAATGGTAAATCACAAATGCTTTTTCAAATGAATGAAGGTATCCGTGCGTCAAGCACGTCCGTGGCTTTTCTATCAGCGATTCAGCACCACTTGGCCGCCTACTTAGAGCCTCTTCCACCATGTTGTCTTCATTCCTTTCTCGCTTCTTTCGTTTCTTAGCCTACTCCACCGTCCACATATTTCTAGCCCCCTTTCTTCCATCTCTCTCGAGCCAGTCTCTCATTCCCATCTCTCTCTGGGATAGCTCAGGAAGGCGTGGGTATGTACGTATTTGATTCAGAAAGCCATGCGAAAGATTCATCTTTGACATTGATTCTATTTTAATTGCTGTTTTTTTAGGAGTAAAAAAGATCTAAAGTTTTTCTTTTGTCTCCTAGACGATAGTTTCTCCTAGAGTTTTGCTTTGTATGTTTGAGTTGATGGGGATGAGCAAAGAGGGCCAAAGGTTGTGCCTTTGAGAGGTTGGTTTTGGAAAGATCTTTTTTTTTTTTTTACCTTCGTTATGGTTTTTATTTGTATTTCAGACCACAAAGTGGAAACAAGGGAAGGATTGCTTCCTTCTTCCTCTTTTCTTCTTTTCTCTGGATCATCTAGCTTACTTGGTATTACTTCAGGGGGTGATGGCAGAGCCAATTACGCTTTCTTTATTTTAAGAGTTTTTTTTTGTTTATTAACTGGAAATAAAAACGGAATGTGTTTGTTATACTTTCTGTCTCATCCTGGGACTAGAAAAGAAGCGGAGTCTTGGGGATTTTTCATTGTCTGGGCCTGAAAAACCTCTGATTAATATACTTGTATTGGCTTCTAGATAACTGCTCTTCATCTCTCAAAAATCCCGTCTTTTTGTGGTTCACGGCTTTTCTTGTACCCTGTTATCACAAAATTAATGAAGAGTTATCTTGAAATTAGGGCGTAAAAAATGATCCTTTCGTAAGCTTTGGACCAAAAATCTCTTCTTTTTCTCGTTGGATTCTAACAAATAAGATTAAGGGGGAATTGATATCTTCTTGTGCGGTTGTGCCTCTTTCGGGACGTCAAGAAAAGGTCCCTTCTTCGCTTTCTTTCCTTTTGTCTCCAACGCGAGAAACGAATGCTTTTATTCTTCTTTCTATCGTATTTTTGGCAAGATACTTGTAATATTCGAGTTTGAGCTGTTGTTGTCTTCTAGAGCTGGAAATAAATAAAAGAGAAGGCAAAAACTTCGATCTTCTGGTTTCTTTTATGGTGAATTTCGGTTTTTAGGTTTTATTTTTATTTTTTCCTCTCTAATTTTTTTGCTTTCCTCTTTTCCTTTCTTTGCAGCAAGGCTAATTTCAAAGACGGATTCAAAAAGGATCACTGCGGATATTAAAGCTCTTCTCCAATCACTCTGGCCGTCCCTGGGTCACCATCTCCTCGCACCTTGACAAAGGTGTGGGCTCGAGAGGCTGCACTCTTTCCTCTCTGCTCCATTCCAATCTCCACTCTTCTGCTCGTTTGGCTTCTGTGCCGCGTGGTAAAAGGATCGCCCATCGATAATGGCTAACCCGTGAAACCTTCGCCGTAGAATAGAGGTCATCTATAAGTGGAAGGCCTTCGCATCTGCCTCATTTCCTCTTTGCCAGGCTTGTTAGTTCTTTAGCGCTCGATAGGACTTACAATTAAGATATTTTGTAGAATCTGAAAGGCACGATTATCTCTGATCTCGTGCTATCTGTGAGAGATTTGGATTTCATCAGCATACCAAATGGCGAGGTTCAATTGCTTTTCTACACTTCTGGTTGGAAAGAAGAAGAAATCCAAGGTAAGCAAGCAGCGGTGGGATTTCTCAAATTTTGACAGCTGGATATCTTTTAGATTGTGGACTAATCTGAGTTCTGATTGTTTGCAGGAATCCCCCGAAGATATGGGGGGCTTTAAGAAGGCTAATGCCAATGTAGATTTGCGAGTGAAGCCAGAAGAATTCGTGAACCCATCGGTTGGGAAAGGCTCAAAGGAGGCATCTTTCGAGGTGTCGGTGCGTTCAGGAGGTAGTCCAGTGAAGAGCTCTGCTTGTAATGTGAAAATGATGGAAGACAATAGAGATGAGGCAGCAGCTGAGTTTGCTTATGAGGGGGGTGATGAGCACGACGAGATGTTATCGATGAAGAGGGATTTCTCTGACTTTGATCTCCAGGCCCGGGGGGCAGCAGACAAGGGAGAGTTCAATTTCCATGTTTCGAGCCTGGAGTTGAATCATGATGGGCTGGAGAGCAAGTCCGAGAGGGAAGAAGGCATCACCCCAGAGATGATGATCCAGACTGGGCATGTCAGTGATCCGGGGATGGGAAGGACTACAGCCTTCTGGGGTTCTCCCAAGCTGAAGCGCTCCTGTTCCAACATCGAGACAAGAGAGCTAGTGGATTTCTTGAATCCCCCACAAAGTCCCACTCCTATAGTGATCTCCAAACTTATCAGGGAATGTTGGAAGGGATGCTTTCAATGGCATTCAAAGCAGCCCATTATCAGTGAGGACCAACTGCAGCGCTGACCGAGTGATGCTAAAGAAGAGGTCTTCGAGCCAGGTACTACCTTCGAGAAGCAGGAAGCTCTGGTGGAAGCTTTTCCTCTGGAGCCATAGGAATCTCCATAAGCCCTGGACCTCCAAGCCGCAGAGGTTAGTTTCCACAAGTCTTGCTTCCAACCAAAAGGGTGGGTATACTTCAGACACATTAGAGCCAAGCCATGACATGAGGAAGAAGAAACCAATGGAGGAGCCAGAGAGTAGAAGTAGAACTGATTTATGGCCCCAGAACCAGTGGGTTGCTTTCTCTGCAGAGTCCTCTTTAGACAGAGTCAATGCTTGGGTGAACAGCCTTGAGGACAACCCATTCTGCCCGCTTAGTAATGATGACAACGATGAAGGGGAAGTAGCATCAGCTATCGTTTTCCCAAGTTCTCTTGAGATTGGGGAATCTTCGGGGAAGAATCACTCTCATCCAAGCCGGCGCTTGGAGGAGGTTGTGCAGGCCAACAATGCTATCCAATCTCTGAATTCGCTCTCCTCTGTGGCTCATATCTCTGGCATTGGCTTGAAGGTCATTCCTGCCATCTCAGCATTCACCACCCTTCGTTCTGTCAATTTATCCAGCAACTCCATAGGTATAGATGGTTAACTACTTTCCTAATTGAAACTGGACTTTATGTATGTTGTATGTCTCTAGATTCTTAAGATATGGATTATGTAAACAATTTGCTATCGCTGCAGTTCATATTTCCCCGGGATCACTGCCCAAAAGCCTTCACACGCTTGATCTGTCCAGGAACAAGATTGCTACCATCGAGGGACTCAGAGAACTGACAAGGCTGCGAGTTCTTAATCTCAGCTACAACCGAATATCACGAATCGGTCATGGTGAGCATTTCTTTATCCTTCAATATTCATTCTCTCCACATATGCTGTGCTTCTTAGATGTATGTAGTTCCAATTAAGTTCTTTTAGTTTCAGATTAATGCAAGGGTAGCTTTGGTTTAATTTTTCGTGTTATCACTAAGCATCTTGAATGATCCAGAACTGACAAATGTTCTCATTGAGAACTGTTGAGAGAATTTGTTCGGTTTTATAATTGTTGGCTGTCAGTAGATTATTGGACTCTGTGGTTCATGGTAGATCACATGCTTCTGACACAATCCTTTGGTTCTAGTTGCTTGCTAGGTTTTATATCTGAGACTTCTATCTTCATAAGTTGTCATCCCCTCGCTAACTGGTAATTGTTGATTCCCTGCTGGGGACCATGTTCGGTCCTCTTCAGACACCTTAGTCAGAAAGTGAGTTGTATGGGACAAATGCTTTATTCTTAGCAGGTGCGTGCATGCGATCGGGACTGATAATATCTTATTTCCTAATTGATTCAGTGGTCCCTTAAATGATCTCCTATTCGGCAAGTTGTGACTGCTTACCTAATGATTGTTCTGCAAGTTGTCGCTGCTCACATGATGATCTTACAATTTAATTCTTACAGTTCGATATAATGACTGTAAAATTGGATCTTAATGGACTTGGACCACTAAAATAATTTCTATTTCTTCATAAGACAAAACATTCAACAACTAATGAACTGTTTACACCATGAAGCTCTCTGTAAATGAAGGCAATAAGGAGTCGTATTTCTTTTCCTTGGTAAGAATAAGGAGATCATTTAGTCAAATCTACTTATCCAAATCAATATAGGTGCTGCCATACATGTTTCTTATAAATCCAGGGACAGTTCATTTTAAATTTATTTAGGGATTTGACATAATATTCTCAGCAAATTGTTTACTTCTCAATGACATATTTTTGTTCAATCTGATTTCATAAGAACTTCGAAGTAATGGCATTCTTGTAAACACAATGACCAAAACTGAATTTATGTGGAGACTGAAAAGGCAATGATTGTGTGGTGTGCTTTATTCCAGGACTGTCAAATTGCACTGTCATCAAAGAGCTTTATCTTGCTGGAAACAAGATCAGTGATGTGGAGGGTCTCCACCGGCTCCTGAAGGTCACTGTCCTAGACCTGAGCTTCAACAAGATAACCACTACAAAGGCCCTTGGCCAGCTTGTTGCCAACTACAATTCTCTCTTGGCCCTCAATTTATTGGGCAATCCGATCCACAGCAACATCGGGGATGATCAGCTTCGGAAGGCAGTCTCAGGTCTCCTCCCCCAGCTAGTCTATCTAAACAAGCAGCCTGTCAAGCCACAGAGGGCAAGGGAGGTGGCCACTGACAGTGTCGTCAAGGCTGCACTCGGGAATAGTAAATGGAGTTCTCGGAGGAAGCTTGCAAGGCGAGTGAGTCAGGGATCAAACTCTTCAATCAGGGGCAGGATTGGGGAAGGAAGTAGCCTCAGGGGATTGGGAAGCAGTGGTGGGCAGAAGGGCAGCACGCATAGATCAAAAAGCAGGCACCAACACTCAATCTCTTCAAGGAAATAAGTATGGATTGGTTTTTAGTATGGAATCTGATCCATTATCTGGACTTGGATAATGGCATGTTGTGAATCTGGGACTGTTATTAGGGTCTTAGGTCAAGTTACAGTTTTTAGGGTCTGTTTGTTCTGAAGGAATATGATTGAATGCTAGCAATAATACCACCACAGATTGGTGGGCATGAAGAGAAGCCATAGCTTTGCCTACACTGTTAGCAGTCCAAACAACTTTACCATGGACATGGTGGGAATTGTGATAAGATGGTGGCAATTTTCTGCTCTTTGAAGCAATCGGGGAAAATACTTATTCTTCTAGTCTTCCATCAGAAATCCTTTGATAAACTACTGCTGAGTAATGGTGCTGAGGAACATTGTTGGAATGGTGCACTAGCCATCTCTGCTGTCTAAGAAGTTCGGAAATTCTTTCCTCCTCCTAAAGGAAGACTGTAGGAGGTTGCTCTTCTTCAAGCCGTTTACTTTATCCTTTGATGTGCAGAGGATGGCATACCTCTGATGATCTAGGCAAGTCAAACTTCGGTCAAGTCCGAGCCTGTCTGCTGAGTGCTGATATGAGGAGTAATGTATGTTCTCATTCTCTTGTTGTTGTTAAGTTACGAAGATGCATGTAGGTTCTATCATAGTTTTTTTTTTTTTCCTCTATGAGTTTGAGATAAAGGTTGTTCCTTAAATTGTAGTCATTTCTTATCTATCCATTTGCAACCTGTTATTCCCTCTCCGCTTGGTAACTGATCAATTTGCTACAATGGTATTGGACACTGTTATTAAGATGGTATGAGCTTTTTATGACAGCAGCTTACAAAAGTTTTTAACAGAGCAAGCAGAACATCCTGAGCTCTGGGTTGATATTTGGATGGATTTAAGCCATTCGCAGTCTTTGGTGTAATAACCCTCCAAGCCAAGAAAAGTTCCCTCTTATAACCACTGCATTGGTGTGTTCAGACATATAAACAGCATATTAATCAGATTAACTTATGATTCTGATCTGGAGTTTGCATACTTGAAGGGAGATCACAAGAATGTGTACAGATTTTTTAACATGAGGTCCCATGCCTGTGATTTTAAGTCCTTGTTGGTGTTGCGAAGGTTTTCATCAGTTGTCTGCCTTTACATGTGTTTAAATGATCGTGGCAGAGTGATGAAATAATCTTGCGAGTGATTGCTAATTAACCATGGATTTATGGTTTCAAAATAAATGTTAAATACTTTATTTTGGCAAATCAAAAGTTTTCAAGCTTTCCAAAAATGGAATGATAATAAATTCATTTTGACCAATGAAAGATTTCATGTTTTCTGAGAAATGAAAAGCCATGCATTTTAATTTGGCAGATGGAAGGGTCATGCATTAGAGACTGGAGTTTAAATTGATTTATACGTTGGTATATGTATTGGGAAACTTTGACTCATGAGTTTTTCTGTATTAGAAGTGAAAAGCCAATGTCTCTTGAGATTCTCTCTTTAGATTCATAAACCTCTGTTTATTATTCTTAAATAAAGTCTTAATCTGGTTCTTGGAGTGAGGTCTCTTGGTTAGTGGTTAGGTCTATCAATACCTCTCTTGATCCTAAGTGAGGTACGCTAGAAAGCCCAATCTAGCTAAAGGATGCAAACTAATTATTTGTAAATATTATTTTTGCTATTTTGAAAAGTTTTGAACACTAAAAGGTGCGTTCTGTTAGTTCTGTGGATCAATATGATATGCTACTACAGAATGTATCAAATGTATCATAGTGAAAGCAAAATCAGATGAGTTGACACCTTCTCTAGTACTTATTATAAAATTATAAATACATAAATAATCACATTTGGGAACATAGATTTGTGGAACACAAAAAAAAAATCAAACATCCTAAATGTACATACTAATGATTTAAATCTTTATCATCACCGCCGTTCAAAGCGCTTGCTCATCAATCTCAACCAAATTCTCATCATCTAATTACTTCCAAGATTTAATTGACTCGATTTACACCACATCTCTTTTCTAAGTTAAGCTAAAATTACCCTCGCTCTCTTAGACCGACCAGTTCTATCATAAGCATGAAAGCTAAAAACCTTAAACTATAACAAAACTATATACCTTAAATGTTGTCACAAAAGTCATTAAGATGATTATAACAAAAAAAAAAAAATCGCCTTCACATATCCTGTAAAGGCATGGGATTTGAAGAGTGTAAAATTGAATGTAAAATAAGCAATTACCTTTCCGATACTCACCCATAAACCTTGTATGCTAGAAATTTAATTCAAACCTCTAGAACTGAGATGTGAAAAAATGCAAAGGCTGAAGCTGAAACGATGCCCTGCTAGATAAAGAAAAATATTTCTTTTTTAAGTTTATGAAGTAACCACTAGAGCAAGTAAAATTTTTTATCTTATCATCATTTTTTGTTTTATACAAACTACTACAATTAGAATAGGACTGCCTATTCTATTTAATCATGAATAGTGGTCAGAATATAAAATTAAGATTTTTTGATTAGATAAATTAATATATATAAATTTATAATATAAATACTCGACTCAACTCATCTAAGCTTTTTTCCAACTACATGGGGTCGGCTACATGAATTTGCTTCTTTCACTCTGCTCTATTCAGAACTAAATCGGCATTTAAATTATAAATGGTTATATCTTTTTTAATTATTTTTATCCATATTAGTTTAAGTCTACCTCTACCTCTAATCTTACCATGAATTGTTAAAAGTTCACTCTTTCTAATTGGAGTATCTAAAAGTCTTCGTTGTATATGTTCAAATCACCCTAATCGATTTTTTTCATTTTATCTTTAATTGGAGCTACTCCTATCATTTCTCTTATATTATAAATTTATAATATAAATATAATTACTAATTTATTATGCAACTCTTTATATTAAGCTTGTTCTTATTATAAGATTATATTTTAATAGTTATTAGCATCATATTTTCATAAAATTAATGTATTGACTATTTCGATATATGTAGAGGAGATGAGTGATGAAAAATAAAAATAAAAATACAAAGGGTCTTAGTAACGATTTTTTCTCAAAAAATGGTAGATGCTAGGTGCCATTCATTCTAGTATAAGTTCTATGCGGATTTAGCTCTCTACATCATAATACTTATGCATGCAATGGATTCCATAACCCTAATGAAATTCCGCATAAGATATTTATGTGCACGGCTGTATGAAGGGTCTTTGGTTTTCTAAAAAACCGTTCATGGATGAAAGAGCGTATGCCAGTAAACTCCATCACGTGCTTTAAGAATCGTGCTTCACGCTCTCTGGGCTTGTTTTGGGTAGTGCTTTAAGATTCGGGTTCCAAATCCCATCGTCCCGATCTCCGGCGATCTTTATCGTCGGTGGTGCTGCTGCTATCTGGTATTTCCTCAAGCTGCTGTCTCAGTCGGTGGCCGAAAGCCCAGTTCGTCGTCTGCTAAGCATGGGTTCCAGTGGATTTCTTCGTCGCCTTCGCCGGATGCTGTGGCGAGGCTGGAGGCCTCGTTCCCTGATGTCATTACTCTACCTGAGGTGGAGCTTGAAGCCGAGATGGCTAGTTGGAAGCAATGAGCAGTCCTGGCTCGATCGTATCACAAGTGGGTTCCGGCTGAAGCTCTTATCAGAGAGTTTAGGTGGGCTGGCATCCAAGGTGTCATGTCCCTATCATCCTGCAATTCCGTTACCATATCTTCAGATTTGAAGCTCCGGATGCCTATGATTTAGTTCTCAACCGACCATGGGTGGTCAATGACCAAATCATCGGGACCGAAGCATGAAGGCCGGAGTTCTTTCCGTCGGATGAGGCCATCCCTTCGGATTGCTTTGGATGAGGCTACCGAACCTTCCGCTTGAATTCTGGAAGAGGACTTTCTCAGAGCAATCATGGCGCATGCTGGGCAATTTAGGTTTGCGGATGCTGCTACTTTGTCAAAAAATAGGGGAGGTTATGCAAGGGTTTGTATCAGTGTCGATCTCCACTGCCCGCTTTGGCCGGGGACCCGACTGCAAGGGCTCAGTCAACCTTTCTGGCAGTAGTTTACTTTCGAAAACATGGAGGGCCTTTGCCGGACCTGTGGCATGCTGCATCTTGGTGGTCCTTGCTCACAGCCAGCCATGGCAGATGACGATGGGTCTGCCAGCAACTCAGTTTATGGCCCTTGGATAGCTGTTGTCTGCCAAAGGAGGGTCGTCTCTGCTCCCAAGCCGTTGAGAGGAGGAAGCCTCAGCCAATGCCTTCGCCGGTAGCTTCAGCTCACTGTTTTGCTCACCAAAATGTAACTGCTGTGTCGCATATGGGTTCAGAAGGATCGTCGGATGGCTGGCGTGTTCTGGCTAAGGTCGCTCGCCGGAGGTCGCTCTTGGATGCTAAGGCAGTCGCTGTCCCAGTGGATGCTGTGGCTCCTTCTGAGATGGTCTTGGATCAGGGGTGCCCAGATAATGGGACTGTGCCAGGTCGGGTGGGGAGTGCTGGTCTGATCTCCTCTGTGAATGATCTTAACCAGGCTGAGGTTGCAAGGTCCTTGGGATCAAGGCTGAGTCCTCTTGTAGCTGCAATGGAGGCAGGTTGCACTGAGGTTGCAGTGGCTCCCTGTGAGAAGGTCTTGGACCAGGAGAGTTCTGAGAAGAGGGACGTGCCGAGACTGAAGGTGCGTGCCGGTCTCATTTCCAGTGTCAATAATCTGAAGTTTGCTAAGACTTCAGAGTCTCTGGGATCTAGTTTGAACCAATCTGTGCTATCTAAGAACCCTTTTGCCTCTCTTGGATTGGGTTCAGGTGGAGCAGGCCACTTGGAGTCCAAGGATGCTTTTTCAGGTCCCCTCAAGCAGGCCAGACCAGAGGTTAGTATGGTTCTGAGGTCTAGTCCCAAATCTGAGAAACGTAAGGAAAAAGGAAAGGCTCCTATTTCTAAAAGGATTGGGGTGAAGATTGATTCTTCTGATCGGTTTGCATTGTCCCATGGGTGCCAGGATGGAGGTCAGTTAGTGGTGCTGAACCACCCTGATCGGATTGCTGGCTCTTCTTTGGAGGGTGCAGTCGGGAACAATCTAGGCCTGGGTCCTTTTTCTATGTCCTCGGCTCAGTCTTCCCGACTTGCTGAGCATAGGCTTGACGTGGAAGGGCAGCAGTCTTGTCCTTCGCTGACATCTGAGGGAGGCACTTTGTTAGCAGGGTGCTGCTCTGACAGTGTTATGATTGAAAACCAGGGTGGGGTCCCAGATCCATCTGGTTTGTAAATGAAGATACTACTTTAGGATGTTAGAGGGGCTCGAAAGCCATCATTTCGATCCTCTTTTGGTAGATTGGTGCAGTTGTACAATTTTGACATATGTGTCCTTTTAGAAACTAGACTGTCGGGTGATAGTCTGGCCCAGTTTCGGAAACAGATTGCTCATTCTTGGTCCTCTTATGCGATTGAGGCTGACGGTTTGTCAGGGGGCATTTTGGCTATTTGGCGTGCTTCTGTTCTCCGGATTGATGCTTTTCATCAGTGTAATCAACAGATTGGTCTGCTTGTATCTGAGGAGAATTCTGACCCTTGGCTCCTTTCGGCTGTATATGCTAGTACGGATTATCGAGAGAGAAGGATCCTCTGGTCGGAACTGCTTTCTATGCTTGCTCAAGGGCTCCCTACTGTCATTGCTGGTGATTTTAATTGTATCACTGAGGCTAATGAAAAAAGGAGAGGCAGACGGGTCTTGGCTCTGCTGATATCAGTGAATTTAGAACCTTCATTAGTTCTTCTGGGCTATTGGATTTGGGGTATTCGGGGCTCCAGTTCACTTGGTGTAATAACCGTCAGGGGTCTGCTCGTATTTGGGAGAGACTGGACAGAGCTATGGCTACGGCTCAGTGGCTCCATTTGTACCCTGCGGTTACTATTACTCACCTTCCGAGGATCGCTTCTGATCATTGCCCCATTTTGATATCTACGGAGGCTGTGGGCCATCAGAGGAAACAGTTTAGATTTGAGCAGTTTTGGACTGCCCACTCTGCTGCTCGTTCTATTATCTCTCAGATTTGGCATCTTCCTGTTAGGGGTAATGCTATTTATCGTATATCTCGCCGTCTTAAGCTCGCTCGTCGCAGACTTTCCAGATGGAATAGGCTGGAGGTGGGTGATCTGGTCAGGCAAATTGAACAAGTTGAATCTGACATCAGTTTGTTGCAAGCCAAGGAGGACCAGGACGATTTTCAGTTGGATGAGGACCTCTCTACTCTTCGGGAGAACCTAGCCAGTCATCACTCTCTTCTGAGGCAGTAGGAGGTGTTTTGGTGGCAGAGATCTAGATTTCAGTGGATTCGTGATGAGGACCGAAATACTAGATTCTTCCATCAGGCTACCCTGAAACGGCGTGCAGCTAACAGGATTCGGAGGTTGGTTGATGCTGAGGGGAACTATCAGGAGGATACTCACACTATCTGGGATCTACTTCTTCACTTCTTTCAGTCTCGATGGACTGAGTCCACTGGTGCTGGGGCTCCGGTTGTTCAGGTCCCTGAGTCTAGGAAGGTTTCTTCCTTGGATAATGATATGCTGGTTAGGCCGATTACTGCGATTAGATTAAGGAGGATCTTTGGGAGCTTGGTCCGGATAAGGCCCCTGGACCTGATGGATTCCCTCCTTTTTTTCCCGTCATTATTGGGATATAGTTGGGCAGGAGGTGGTGCAGGCTATCCAGATTGTGTTCCAGTCCAATCACATTCCTTCGGAATGGAACCAGACTTTGATTACCTTAGTGCCTAAACGTTCATATGCTTCTCTCCCACATCATTTTCGGTCTATCAGTCTATGTACAACTTTGTATAAGATTTGTGCTCGTCTTTTAGCCCGATGCCTTTCTCTGGTGATCCCTCGCCTCATTTCTGTTGAACAAGGGGCGTTTATTCGAGGGCATTCTATTTCGGATAATGTCCTTATTGCTCAGGAGTTTATGCACGATCTTCAGAGAGCTCCGTCCAGCCATCCTCTTATGGCTGTTAAGCTCGACATGGAGCGAGCTTATGATAGACTGAGCTGGTCCTTTCTGCACCGCTCTCTTCAGAAGTTTGGTTTTGATGATCGGTTTGTTAAGTGGATTATGGCTTGTGTGCAGAGGCCTTCCTTCTCTCTGATCATTAATGGGAGCCCAACTCTATTCTTTCACTCTTCTGTGGGGCTGCGGCAGGGGTGTCCTCTATCCCCCCTACTGTTTATTCTGGCTGTGGATGATCTCTCTCGCGCTTTCCATCTAGCGCTGTTGGATCGGAGGATAGTTCCTTTTATGGCAGGGAGAATGGGCCCCTCGGTCTCTCATCTACTTTTCGCTGATGATTGTATTCTCCTGGGTCAGGCTTCCATCGAGAATGCGGCTTCATCACAATCTATTATTCACCGGTATTGTTAGGCTTCGGGTCAGAAGGTTAATCTTCTTAAGTCTTATATATGTTTCAGTCCGAAGACTCCTAGATCCATTAAGGAAGCTATTATCAATTTGTCTGGTATAACCTCTCAGAGTGACAGATTTATGTATTTGGGGATTCCTATAACGGGTAGAAGGCCCCGTTGCTCTGACTTTTCTGAGCTTGAGAGGAGGGTACGCCAGCGCATTGAGGGGTGGCATGTCACTAGCTTATCTATGATGGCTAGGGTCATTATTATTCGTTCAGTTCTTTCCTCTCTTTCCATGTATCTCCTTTCAAATGCGGCCATCCCGATTTCTTATCTTAAGAGGATCGAGAGATGTTTCGGAGATTTTCTATGGGCTTCTACGCAGGATGGTCATGGCATTCATCTTTTATCTTGGGATCTAGTTTGTATGCCACTCCAAGAAGGTGGGCTTGGGATTCAGTCCTTGATTGTCAGAAGAGAAGCTCTTCTTGCTAGACATGCATCGCGATTCCTTATGGAGCCGCAGTGCCTTTGGAGCTCTCTCATGCGAGCGAGGTATGGAGATTGGATGTCCGATATGCCCATTGTGTCATCCAGGGGTTGTTCCTCCTTCTGGAAGGAGGTGTGTTGGCACAATCAGTTTATCCTGGATAATACCTCTTGGATGATCGGAGATGGATCCTTGATTAATGTTATCCAGGATACTTGGATTGCTGAGATTCCTCTCTCTCGGTGGCCCTCCTTCATTAATACTGATACCCCCTCCAGCTTAAGGGTTCAGGACTTGTTAGCCTCTGATTCCTCTACCTGGCACATTCCCTTGGTGACCCGATTCTTCGGTAAGGAGCTATCCGTCGGATCCTCTCGGTGCCTCTTATACCTGGGCGCCTTTCTGACTCCAGGCTTTGGCAGAGATCTTGTCTCTCTAGGGTCCCCACTAGGGACCTTATGAAGATGTTCAGGCCTCAGCCTTACCGCACAGAGGATGCTGCTTGAATATGGAAGCTTCCTACCCTCCCCAGGGTTCGGCTATTTATTTGGAAGCTCCTGTAGAACTGTCTTCCAACTTGTGCTCTTTTCTCTCGCAGGGGTCTGAATATTCAGCCGACATGTCCACTGTGTAGGCTGGAGGAGGAGTCTTCTGATCACGCTATCTTCACTTGTCCCAGAGTTAGGAGGATATGGTTCTTGGGGGCTATTCCAGCAGATTGGAGGACTTCGACTTTTCGCGATTATCCTTTCTTCTTGATCTCCGGAGGGGCTCGTTGCAGGAGTGTGCTCTTTGGGCTGCCACGGCATATCAGATATGGTTGTCCAGGAATCAATTCATATTCATGGATGATAGTATTTCTTTACACAGAATTCTGTGGAAGATTAGATCATTAACAACGGACTGTGCCCGTGTCTTCAATGCAGTTGGTTCTGACTCCTCTGGCCTCTGGGATTCCCCTGCTGCTACGGCAGCGAACTGGCATACAGTTTTCATCTCTTGGGAGCCCCCCTCCAGGGGTTGTCAAAATCAACTTTGACGGGAGTGTCCGTGGCAGAGCTGTTGGTTCAGCTTTTATTATCCATGGGCCTCTAGGTGATCTGCTGGCGGCGGGTGGTTTTGCGACTCTCGACTCCTCTGTCACTATGACGGAGCTTTATGCTGCTTGGGCTCGTATATCTTATGCCGCTCGGACTCTTCATGCTCAGAGGCTCATGATCGAGGGTGATTCTATGATAGTTATCTCCTGGCTGCTGAAGAAGAATTGCTCCCAGATCTGTCATATTTATCGAGAATCTAATTCGGCGGCGGACTGGATGGCCGCTTCAGTGGCCCAGCATGGTGATTCATGGTTTTGGAGGCCGGGTGATCCTTATCCTGTTATTTTGCAGCATATTTGTATTCGAATCAATTTAGGCTGATTCGCACGAGACTTATGTATCGTCTGCTTATTTCAAAAAAAAAAAAAAAAAAAAAAAGAAAGAGCGTATGCGACTTGAGATTCATGCTGCTGAAATCAAAGGAGAAAACAAATCCACTCATGTGCCATGGACGTTCTCATATTTTTTAACCATGCGGATCTACTCGCATGGAAATGTTATGCAAGTGACTCACTCGGAGTTCCAGTGTCCGCATATTTTCCTGTGCGGAGGTGCCTCTCGGTCCGCATTCTTTTTCCCCTCTCTGCGGAGGTCAATCCGCCCAGGACTTTTACCTGAAACTGATTCTACGCGCGATTTATCAAATTATTTTTATGCAGATTTTTTTCACGTTATAATAATATCCGTATCCTATGACTCAATGTCCGTTTATACTTTTTATGCGGAAATAGTCCTTATACGATTTTTATAGACACTTCCACACGGCAATAGGTAGCGATAATAAAATATGCTCTTAGCAGAGAATTGCGCAGAGCCGAGGGCATAGGGTTAAAGAGATTAAAAAGAGATGGATTGGAGATCGAGATTTTTTTTTTTTTTTTGGTTAGCCTTCGTACTATTTTAGGGTGAGTCAAGCTTAATATATTATAATATAAATTTAAGTAAAAATTAACGGGCACATATCATCCTGCGCCCAGCTCCAAAGTTTGGAGTAGTGGGCCACTCGGACAGTAACCCAATCGATCGCTGAGTTAGCTTCCCAATAAATGTACTGAATATGGGTGCTATAAGCATGATGAAGCATAGTCCGAATGTTGCAGATCAAGGGATTAGTAGACAGAGGAATGCCCGGGTCCTGTCATAGCCAGCGAACAATAGTAATAGAGTCTCTCTCGATAATAAGCCTGCGAATGCCAAGACTACGGATGGCATAGGATATACCAACCCATACAGCATATAGCTCAGCTAGTGGCACTGAAAGATCAAGAAGGCTGAATCCATCAGCTGCCAGCATCGACCCATCCGACCCACGGATCACAAAAGCCGATCCAGCCATTCTATCTCAAACACTTCCATCAAAATTGATTTTAATAAATCCTAAAGGTGGGGGCTCCCAAAAGATAAAGATCATACGTTGATGCGCTGCTGGGGAAATAGGAGAACCCCAGAAGCTAGGGCCATCAGAATCAAGAGATGTGTGATAGAGAATGTACTCAGCAGAAAGGGACATAGCTGTCCTGACAATCCTGTAGAAGGGATCAGTCACATCAGCGAAGATCTACCGATTCCAAGACAACCAGACATGATGAGCAATGTAAGCCATCGAGGCACCCAACTATCGGTTACCCCTTCGCATATTCCGCCGAATCAAAGACAGAAAGGATGTGCGACAAAGGTCACTACTATCACCCCCAGAGTGATAACCCGAAATCTGTCATATCAGTCTCGCTCTGCCGCAAGTGAAGATAGCATGATCAGCATTCTCCTTCTCTAACCCACATAAAGGGTATGTAGGATGGATCGACATGCCTCTCCCAGAGAGTAGGGAACAAGTAGGAAGACAATCCCAAGCCAGTTTCCAAATAAAGAGCCGAACTCTATGGTGAATGGGGAGCTTCCATATCTAAGAAACATCCAACGTATGCCTGGGCTGTGGCCTATAAACTTGCATAAGATCCCTGATAGGAGCATGAGACGTACATGATCTTCTCCATATCTGATGTCAGAGGTGTGATCTGATAGAATAGGAATAAAGAGAATGGCCGATAAAGCTTCGCACCGAAAAAAGTGGACACCAAGGAGGTATGCTAGGCATAGTGATCCTGAGCAAATAAATCAGTGACTCTCATTCTACTAGGGATGTCAAAGCTCACAAAGGTAGGCTATCAGGTCAGTGGTAGATCAATAATCCATGTATTCCGAACCGTGTCTATGGAAGCTCCATCACCAATCATCCATGAGATGTTAGTACTACAGCATGGCTGGAGATGTCGACAAACCTCTTTTCAGAAGAAAGAGTAATCACGAGCAGGTTGAGAAGATGTATAAGGGGTCTAGTCTCCGTATTTGGCACGCATAAACGAGCTCCACAAACAATGCGGATCAAACAAGAATCGCGTAGCATGCCTAACAGTCAAAGCCTCCCTCCTAACTCTAAGGGATTGGATCCCAAGCCCCCCCCCCCCTCCGTGATCGGCATATAGACGGTGTCCCAAGCTAGAACACGGATCCCATGGCCATCCTGCATGGAACCCCAGAGGAAGTCCCGAAAGCATCTCTCCATCCTCCTCATATAAGTTACCAGTATGGTAGCATTAGATAGATTGTAGAGAGGAAGTGAAGTGAGCACTGAGCGTATCAGGGTAAGCCTAGCCATCAGAGACCTTAAATGGTATCTCCACAGGAATGATAGGGAACTCATCCCCTGTGTGCTTAGTCCATCTAGACTAAAAAAAGTAAAGAAGCTGGTCCCTGATATCTTGGATATCCTTCTGGAAGTTATCCTCATCATCAGCAAGCCGCCGAATTCGGTTCGCCGCACGGCGTTTTAAAGTGGCCTAATGAAAAAAATATAGTATTCTGATAACCTTCCTTGATCTACTGAATTCGGAACCTTTGCCTCCAATATATCTCCTGTTGCCATAAAAGGGAGTGGTGGGAGCCAGACCAGAACGGAGTGAAATAAGATTAGAATCATGAAGACAATCATACTATCTTCCTTAGCCTAGAGTGTGATTATAATACTCTCCAGAGAAATTAATTTCAAATGATATAGACTAAGATCTTTTTGAAAGCCGCTTAAGTTTAGGGACAAGGATAAAGACTAAGATCTTCTAAATCAAAAATTAATTTCAAATGACATAGTTATATAAATTTAAGCCTTTTATTATATTTTAATTATAATCTAAATATTAAATTTAGGTGTTCTAATGTATTTTAAATGTTTATTGATTTATAATATATTTTGAGTTTCAAATGGTTTTTTAAAATAAAATTATGCCTAAAAAAAGAAAAAAAGAAGGGATGAGTATTCTGGTGGTAAACTATATCATCAGATTATTAATGGTTCGGATCAACTTTATAATATAACAATATATGGGCCAACTCAAATCGGATCCATTTATTAATGAGCTAGAAATCTAAGCCTAAGTTTGACCAATGTAATCTATTAATAATCAAATCATATTCAAGTTAAATGCATGACCCGTATAACTCATATATTTTATGTAACTTGTGTGATCCACATATTCTATGTAACCCATGCAACCTATATAACATATTTAATATCAATTCACTCATAAAGTAATTATGTATTCAAAATCATAATTAAAGCACAAATGCATAAGTATATAATCATTATTATAAATAATTAATTAAAAAAGATATAACTTGGATAAATAGATGTTATGAGTTGTGTTACCAACCATGTGTTTATTAGCCGGTTGGTAGGTCGAATTATATAAATTGACCCCTTTAATACTTGTTTATTAATCGTATTTACTGGATCAAACTCATTTTGATTCAAATCCATTTACACTCGATCCAAATTTACTTTAACTTTTTCGTCAGACCCAGAGCTGTGTCCACCTATTCTCCCAAAGTTCTAACGTTAGATGTACCAAAAAAAAAAGACAAGAAATTCCCATCCCTGGCACATTCGCCCCCATCTCCATCGAGAATAGTAGTCCATAGCCGTCCCACGTCCCAGCGAGAACAGAAAAATTCTTCGACCATGTGTTTTTTATGATATGGTCTGAGAATGCTAGCATCAGATTCTGTGACAAGCTCAGCTCTAGAAGTGGATGTTGAATGATAGCATTGGACCAGCTCACGCCAAGAGGTTTTCAGATTCTTAGCGAACAGCTCATGCCAACAGTTTGAGATGTTAATGAAAGATTTTGGGTTTTGATTCCTTTCGCGAAAAGCTTAAAAAAGACGAGATTCTCGTGCTGCAAATAACAAGCATCAGTGCTTTAGTCCATCGACTGGGAATTACTCCCACTGGAATTCGCATGCCTTACGTGAATCTTGCTAACACCACCAACGATGACACAATATCTAAGCAGTGCTCATCACCACACAATACTTAAAGCAGCAGTTCATGGCTCCGTAAGATCGATGGAAGAAATGGAATTCCTAACGGCAGGCTTAGCTGCGAGAATCAGCGAAGTTGATGTTAACCTTGCCTATTAGCTAAGCAGGCTTCGATATCTTCTAAAAAATAAAGTGCTACCTTCTAACACTGGAACCTCACTGTCAAATTATATGGTGTCCCTAAGGTACCATGAGTGCAATGAACTGGTGCCTGGTGGTCTGTGGAGAGATTAAAAAACAGAAGAAGAAGAAGAAGAAGACAATTAGATGTTCTCTATTACAAATAATATTTAGCTCCCATGTTGAAAACTGAGATGAACATCAAAATGGCATGGATGCATGGAAAGAAACACTGCAACAGAAGAACAGGATGTAATGAAGAAAAAAACAAAAAATACACTTGCATAATGCTTTGGCAATAACAAATAAAGAATACACTTAATAATGCACTGTTCGGATTGAGTACTTATGGTACAGTATCATTCATTTATTTCATGATCCTTTTGACAATGTACTAAATAACTTGCAAGCCTTCATTATTACATCCTTTAGACAATCTATTACTGGGAAAACTTAATCTAAACCTATGCTCTCCAATCTGCACTTGCTTAATTACGCGATCTATGGAGGACCTTGCAGTTCCACAGCAATACAAGATTGAATCAGCCGCAAATTCTTCTCACCCATTCCTTTGCTCTAAATTTTATGCATACCCCTTTTATGATGGGGACTTTATGGCAATTACCATCCACAAAATAATTGATACTGTATACCTTGTGAAAAACAAAACATGGTGAAGCTTATCTATTTCTGTTGTTTTTTGAAGAACAACTTCTGACAAACTAGGAATTTCTCATTGCTGTCATTATTGAACTCCATCATGCGTGCATCCCATCTTAATTGTGTTATAACAGATCGAGCTGCTTCAATGAGTGGAGCTGCATCGCGAAGAATCACCCAACCCTACATACATGCAAGCAATTATTAGCTTTTGGATCAAGTAGCACAAGAGAAATAAGACACCTCACTGGTTTTGTGTTATGATGTTATGAGATGCTGAGCAATTCACAGTTAGTTGGGCTGAGTTGAGTTCAGTTGAAGTAAAAAGTTCAAGGCAGACTTCAATAGCTGATATGTTATGGCAAAAGATGAGAGCATATTCACTAAAGCAATTGCTGCCTTGACAAGGATTCCAAGCAACCACTTAAAGCGCTTCATAGACTTTGTTGAATGATAAAACATGTAGTTGTTGTTCCTTCCATGGAAACTTCATAAAAACTATATTAAAGCAAAACTATTACAAACTATAATAACAACAGTAAATTCGTATAAGTGGCTATTAGATGAATTATAATCTGTGCAGAACTAGGCAAAATCTATATAAAATACTACCTGAAACCATCCAGCCATATCCACCTAGTACAAGCAAAACCTCTCAAAACTCAAATAAAATCCAATTTCTGCAATGACTGTAAAATTCTTGAAAAAGTTGCATCTCTCCCAATCTAGAACTGAACACAGCTTTTGATGGGCTGAACTGGCAAGATTATCTTTGAGATATTTTCCTGAAGCAGACTGATCTTCCACTCCTTTTTATGGAAAATTATTTCAAACTTGTGCTATCAGTGGTTCCATAACAGAAATGACCTAATAAGATCTGCAGCATGTTCTTTTGAGAAGCAGCTGCAACTGTGCTAATTCAACGCCAACATTTTGAACAATATCTTGCTAAATCTTCAAACCACCCTTTTTAAATACATTGCAGTTCAGCATTAATACTAGCCTCTAACGATGAATGGACTGATAATCTTATTCCGTACTAAGCTGTATTTGGTAAAACTTTGTTTGGTTAAATGAAATTGTCATATAATTATGACTTCATACTTAAACTACTTCAGCAGTCGATGCCACAAAATGATAGAAGATAAACTCTAGTAAAATTGGAAATGGTCGGTCCATAGTATCAAGTGATGTAAACATGCATTGGAAACATGGAAAATACATTGGCCTTTGAACCAAAATTTCTTCACAAGGCACAGAAGGCAACAATTGGGAGGGAACCCATGAATATGTGTACCACTAACAGAACAAATTCAGTCCAACTCCCTGCAAGTTAAGAATCTAAACTTGCTAACAAAAAAATGATCCCATGATCCTAACTTGCATCAAATCCTGGCATACATTGCAAGACCTGGGGCAGGTTCAAATCCACTTATGGGCTTTAACTATTGAATTTTCACCTTTTTTAACATTACTTTGAATGATAGTTACAACAACTAAGCAGAGTGAATATTGTTTGAAGGTTAGTAATGTTTTCTGGTGTTTGCATTCACAAATAATGCTTCCTCATTTGTTGTGAATACAACAACAGTTGTGCAGCTCAGTGAATGTTTAGATGTGACAAAACATTGTTGCTGGCTGCATAAGAATATTTGTTGTGCATGAAAACATTGTTAACAAAGATATAAGAGGTCCGTCCATATGAAGCTTTGCTAATACATATCATACCTCAGGTCTGAGAATACGATCTATCTCCAAGAATATATCGAGCATGGTACACCTGTGCCGTTGATAGGTCTCAAGTGTCAGCAATCCTTCAGCATGCACCATATCATATGTTCTTGGATATGTTGGAAATGCTTCACACCTATCAAAGATAAATAAGTATTCATAAGTAAACTTCTTCATGCATTTTCACTAAAGGACTGATTGAATAAAGAAATGATAAAACAGGTAATGTGAAGTCAACATCAAAAATTTAAAATATTAATTCCATAATATTAATGTAATACATTATATCCTCATTCTGGTAAACATATCTCGGTGTCAAAAACCAAAAATACAGCCATATGAACTATCATCATGAACATTTAAGGTTTAAGAGCCAAGAAGGTGGATGGTTCACAAAGGAAAAAATGGAAGACCAATGTATTGCACATGGAGGCTTGAACCTCCTCCTTTTAGCAACCAAACATCTCCTAGAAATCTCAACAATCAAAAATTAAAATATCTAAGTCATGTTAAAGAGTAGAATCATGGTTATAATGTTGGAAACCTCCAAAGGCAACCTAAAGGGAAAAGGAATAATTTTTATCACAGTAAGGTCAATATTTAGATGGAGATAGAAGAAGTGAAATGCATGTGTGAAACCCATACTTGTTATCCAGAATATAAGGGGAAAAAATACTGCAAGTCAGCCAATAAAAGCAGTCATGCATACCAATCGTGCTGAACACCAATGAATCCCCTGTCAAAGATGAGAGGAAGGTAGTTAGGACCACTTGTGGGAACTACATTCATTACCCATGCAGTCTTCCCAGCATCCAGTAAAGCAGCATTAAGGCCACCAAACCGAGCATTCATGTCCAGTACATTTCTGAGCATGTTGAAAGGTGGGGAAGGTTCTTCGTCACCAGGCCGCTTCGGATGGTCTGAGAATATCAAAGGTGAAAGAAGAGACCAGTAATTATGAACCACGGATTTCCAGTTCAATGCATCCTCAGCAAAGTCCTCTGACTGTAAGCCTGGTGAAGGAAAAGCATAAGTTAGCAGTACAATATAAACAAAACTGAATTTCTAACAATGACTGTTCACAATACTGGAATAAGAGTAAAATAATTTGTAATTACATGGGCAAGCATATTGTTTTGGTGCACATGTATATACCATATATATCAAGTTCAGTGGAGTTTAACATAGCTCGAGAAGGCCATGGTGTCCGGTATTCTATAGGAATCCATCGCTGACTTCTGGCTCCTGGTATGCAAGGATTAAGTAGTTGGTAATACGGAGACTCAAGATCATGAGTTCTGTCACAAACAGAAGGACCAGAATTCCTACAGAAGTTACCCAATTAAGATAAATTAGGAAATATTTGAATCACATGTATTGGGACAGATGACTACTTTTTTTGTCTAAGCTATGATCTGGTGGCAGACGGAAAAGCCTAATTCATAAAATGGTGATTGCATACCGAGAACTATAGCATTTCTTCTTGATAGTCTTTTTCCATACAATTGTCTGATCTTGTTGTGACAGCATATCCCAACAGATTTTCTCAGCAAAATCACGAATAAGTGACCACTTTTTTTGATTATCTTTATCATGCAGTGATCTTTGAGTATTTGTAAGTGAAGTCCAGACAAAGTAACCTCCAGGCCTTAAGAGTCTGTCAACCTCAATCAAGTAGATACCATCTGTAACAGCATCATAGGAAGAAGTCAGCAACTAAATGGACCAGCCAAACAATGAAAAGAAACTTTGCAAGTCCTCTTACTCCAGTTTATACCATTAAGAGGAAGCCAGAAGTATAGCTCAACTCACCCCCATTCCCACGCAACAGGAAAAAAAAAGATGCATGAAGAGAGAAAAGGAAAAGTGAGGATATAGATATATCTAGTTAGAGATAGCTTATGGTTCTTTGGTACAAATAATTTAATTTTGGCAATCAACAAAGTTATAAGGACATCAGCCAGTAAAGAAACAAAACAAGTGCATGATTCAAAATAATAACAATAATCACAAAAAAAAATCTTTTACAGCTAACTAATTGGAACGGATGCCCTTCAAAATTATTATAAATGAACTTCAGCATAAATAACTTTGTTGTTGAACACCAACCTCCATAGGTTGAGCACTTAATCCTACTTTTCATCCAAGCAGCAACCTGGAATCTGATGCTTTCAAGAGACTTCATTTTCCAATACTAACAGAGTTGATGGCATCACGAATGAATAAAGATTGCTTTCCACAAAACTCTATATTGTGCATTTACACTTGAGATAGGGTTAGTTTCTTCCTTTTCTACTTAGGTTTGCGCATCCTGTTTGTTAGAAGAGCATAGAAGCAGCACACCCACTTTGAGATATATATCACTTTCACAACATTGTTACCAATTTTAAAGGTTTTTAGTACTTTTGATATTTCTAAGCAAGAAAAAAAGGTTTATGATGAAGTGTGATGCTTAAAATGTTCCCACAAAAGCATATAGATAAAACAGAATATACATATTACAGACGTTAGAAATGATAACAGATGGATTAGAAGTTAGGCGGCCACTGACAATATCATTTTGAATGTGGGGACAATCATAAAATAAAACCATTAACAGACAATCTAAGACAGATGAGATATTAAATGAAGCCTATCATATGTCACAATTCTGTAGTCTCAAAACAGGACAAATATCATTGTCCAGGGCCAGAACAAAGAGAATAAAAGCAGATACTGGGACCAAGTCATAATAAGAAAGAAAAAGTGCAGCTGCAATATACTTGCGTTATGAAAACAAACAGACTCAAGCTTTCATATGATCATACAGATTATCAAACTCAGAAGAAGAACTATATGTTCACTCCTTTCATTAAGCATCCCAATCAAGTGTTTGGAAATGTACAATAGAAAGTTGGTTACTTCATCATATTAAATTTCATGAGTTTTTTTTTTTTGCTTGCACATGCAAACACACACATAGTTCGCTTAGCAACGAGGGGTATACTAGTAAAATTCTACCGGTGTCACTATACACTTGGTATGAGGGTTTATTGAATGTTTGTATGCCTTTCACACCTGTGC
This sequence comes from Calamus simplicifolius, assembly GCA_900491605.1. NCBI lineage: Eukaryota > Viridiplantae > Streptophyta > Magnoliopsida > Arecales > Arecaceae > Calamus > Calamus simplicifolius. Next base: position 257,977 of record UESW01004101.1, read on the forward strand.
CAATATAGCATCGATACGATATGGCATGCTCGGTATGACGGCATACCGACCAATACAGCATTCCAATATAACAACAAATTTTATATCACATAGGTCAAATAAATTTCTCTATTAGTTTATCATTACAAACTCAATGAATCACAGTGCACACAGCACATGATGTCATACTAATGCAGACATTAGAACTAGCTTCATATCTTGGGGCCAAAAGGAGGTCCAAGTATGGGTTGGATATTGGGATTAGGATCAAATCATAATCTAAGAGGAATCATACTGATTAGAAAATTACTGTAGCTGACAACATCCTTTGGATAGCAGGAAAAATGCAAATTTGAAGCAATAGAAGCTTCAAATATCATATTGACTGGAGTTGGTTGTTCTCAAAATGGATTCACTTGATATTTGATAATGTTGAAAGACTAACTAGTGAAAAATGATAGATAGCTACCAAGATTCCTCAAATCAAAATATTCAACATGATTGCACTATTTATTGGTTGTGTTCCTCATCCCCTGCCAGTACTCTGATCTTGTCCACTGCACTTCAGGTGATTATATTGGTTGATGAAGAATGCAAAATCTGGAATTTACATAAAATGTTGGTCAAATGAATTAATTAAACAAAACCAAGCATCCTAATAAAACAAAACCTGATATCCTTCATTGCGACCAATCATATTAGCAAATTTGCCTATATCATGGGTGATATTATCCTTGACTCCAACGCTTGTCCAACTTAAACATCAATAATAAGGACACAATTTCCTATACTCTAATAGGAATATTTGTGAATATGATTTGACATCAGAATCGGTCCCTTTAATAATCTAAACGGCTATTTTGCTCACAGAGCATTTTCAAACACCTACTTTTATAACTATGTTGTTGACTTCATGAAAACATTAGTGAAACTTGGTTGACTCAAATTGTTGTGGCCCAGATACATTGTGGAAAGAGTAAAAAGAGGAGATAATGTACAATTTTCAAAGAAGCTATATAATTTAATACAAACCTTTCTTCTCCCAGTCAATGCCACATCTTGCACAATGCACAACATCAAAAGAGAGGTATGGGTATGGCAACTGTTTTGATGCAAAAGAACCAATCATAGCAGGCATGCCTCTTTCAAGGGTAATTTGGACTTGACTACCAGAGAGCTCATAGTTGGCAATACACATGGTCAGCAGCTCTCTGGAGAAGAGGTGTGCTCCAAAGCTACCAAAGCCACATCCTATATCTAAGACGGTTCTAATCTGCAACATTAAAAGTAATCCAGTTACATGATGTAATAAAGAAAATTAGATAATTTTCCAAAATATTGATGGTTTGTACAATTTAGGATGAACTTCGTGGTTTCCAAAATTGCATTTGAATTTAAGCAGCTACTACAAGTACCAGAAATCAGGAAACATTTCATATGAAAAACAGAAACAAGTTAGAAATTGTTCAATTAACTGATCATGGTTTAAGAATTAGTGTTTAGTCCAAGTTACATAGAAGTTCCTTGTTGTGGTTTAGAACCAGTGCGAATATTAAACTGATTAAAGCTGGATTTAGCATATTCAAGATTTTGGAAATATAAGGTGAAGTTTATCACACCAAACCATGACACCAAGCACATAATAGTAAATATTTATGCAGAAATGAACACTGAAATAGATCAGATGAACTTTTATTCTAAAGGAATTTTCACCCAAGATATTATAAACATTATGAAAACACATGATACTAAATGGTGAATGCATTTACTTAAGATGTTGTGACAGATGGTTAAATCATTAGCAGTAGTAGTACCATGAAAATCCATGAAAAGGTGAAAATTTGCAATCTAAAACAAGAAATTTTAAGAAGAAAACTGGGAGGTGTAGGAGGCTCCAGAAAAGAAATGGATGGGAAAAATGGACAGAAAGAGAAGAAAATCCTGAGAACAGGGAGAGGAGACAGTTACCATTCTGAGAAATCATAATGATTTGCACTTTTGGTGGGTATGTTTCCTAGTAATCTCATAAAGGAGTCTAAGAGGAAAAGAGAACGTTAAAGTGACAATTCTGTGTGAAATGAAAATCAAGAGGAAATAAGGTTTAAAATTTTAAAAGATTCCATAGTTAAGAACCTCATTTTTTTCACAAATTGACAGCCATAATTAATCATCAATCAAAATCAAGGTGGCTAAAACCTGGTACTTGGCTGATGATGACAAATAATTTCAGTAGCTCATGGAAGTTGATGTTGCAATAATAACTATTGTAAGCTGATAGAATGCACTGAGGAATTCTCATCATGATAGTTTGATACCAAGCAGCCGTGCATACAAGATTACAAGCCCCAAATACCTGATCTCTTTCAAAATCAAAAACGAACAAACTATAAATGTAAAATGAGTTTTTTCTTTAAAAAAAAGGAGTACAAGTGATCTATAAAGGATATGCAAAACCATACTATATATAATTCAATACAATCTGAAACATAAAACATAAATGACAACTTGAAATTCAGTCCAAAGTATAATCCATCAAACCTCTCTTTCCCACATAATTATAATTTCTGCCACACAATGTACCATCATCAAACTAACACAATTACACTCCAAAACGAATTGTTATATAATATTGCGTCGTACTTTACTAAGCTAAACAACCACAATTTTGAATACCATTATCATAAATGTAATATAGTTTCTGTAAATTAGCTTTCAATAAATTCAAATATTCTTTGTACCCTTTGCTATCTGTTATCCTTTATAAGCATATAATAATGATCGTCTTGATTGTCTCAAAAAACCAAACGGTGAACTGTGATTAGAAAAATCATACTGACCCCTGCTTCATTAAAATTAGACTCATTTTTAAGCCCAATCATCTCTGCTATCTGATGTGAATAATCTTCTACTCCATCAACCATAAAAGAGTCTGAATGAAACGAGATCTGCTCTTCTTCCACCATCATCCTGCGAGCAACAGCGCATAAGTCATACCTATCAAACGTAACATAGAAATAAGTCAATTAATCAGATAATAAAGTCACTAAACCTCTTTGTCAAGCTCCCATAGGAGAATTCATGCCCAGTGATCTTCACATTCTCCTTCCAAATGAAGTCTCTTCCGCTCGGCCACCTAATGGGAATCCTATAATTCCTTGGGGGCAGAACCAAACAAGCATTACCCTCGGCAGACTCCTGAACACACTGGCGCTCATACTCGATTTTTCTATCTGGATCTCCTGCGCCGAGACTCTCCGAAACATTGCAGTAACATGGGACATAATCCTCATACCCAGATGAGCAGAATTCAAGCTCCCTCAACTTGGCAGAAGCAAGTGATAGCTTGCCGATCTCCGAGAGATCAGAGACAAGCTGCTCTTGGAGACGGCGGTAGCCTCGGTAGGTGTGAACATGAGAAGAGGTGGAGATGGCTATGGTCCAATAAAGGGAACCCAAGAGGGCAAGCACCATGACAAGGACCAGGCCAAGCTTGAGGAAGGGTAGGGCTATTCCCTGCCGGCTCTTACAAGCTCCAGCCTCGTTCCCAAAACCATTCTCAGCAGAATCCTTTGAGCAAACCTGATCGAATGGGCCTTGGTCGGAGATGCCACTGACCAGCCCGCCGCCGGTGGACCACCTGGAAAACGGCCTTGACATCGCCCACGCTGCCTGCCGCAATGCCAATTCACCAGATGACCAGATCAAACATAGGCAAATTAAAGGAAGCTCTTTTCCTGCTCCCAAGACCAAGACAAGTAGGGAAGGAGAAGAGGGTTGCGAGGAAAAGCGAAATAAGCCTGCAAACAGACATGGAAGGGTCCCATTAACACTAAATAAAGAGAAACAAAGGAACGAACTTTTTCCAAAGGGGGATCTTGGCGGTCCAGTTCCAGTTCAGTGAAGTACAGAACATGGCATCGAGTGCTGAATTTCTTATCATTCCATGGAGCCCAACCGAACTCAACAGTAGATCATTAGAAATTCGAACACACCAATGATATTTTTAGAAGACAAAGGGAGAGAGAAAGAAAGCATACGGGCATCGAGAAAGATCCAACACATACCACAAAGTCTCGGCCTTGTCAAGGGGAAGATCTCAGGAGCCCCAGCGGCATTGCATCATAGCTTTCCGTTTCAATTCAAAGGTCTCATCTTTTTCCTCAGATCTCTAATGGTTTGCTCCCTTCTTCCTCTGAAACGAGGAAGGAAGAGTCCGAGTTCTTCTCCCACTGCCGCAATTCTGCTGCTTTCACTGCCCTGTGAAGCGTCCGCTACGAAACAACCGCGTAGCAGCAAACAAATGAAAAATGGACACTCTTCCACCAAAGGCCAGCAAGTTAACGAAAGGGTTAAAAATCCTGTGACCTTTTTTTGGATGGATGCACCACGGCAGATCTCATTCAATCTTTGGACATTATACTTGGGAAGACGGGCATGGGGAATTACGTATTTCAAGGGGATGCATTAGTGGGTTTCATTTATGGCTGGTTAGAGATAATGCGAAGTGATTCTAAGTAACTAAATCACAAAGAATTATTCAAGGCACCCAAATTCGCACCTTATCGCATGCTCATGGACCCTCCTGATTAGAATAGAAAGATTTGGGCGAATTAGGGTTCATCTTTGCTTCTCCCATGCAAGGCTATATCTCCATAAGCATGGAAAATTATGTCAATGCGAATCTGTGGTCTTAATACAAGCATGGAAATCCCCGGATAGCGCTTGCAGGAATTCCTTTTTGGGATATCAAATAACTTCGATTATGAATATATCTGGTATAGATTTTGACTATCAGAAGAGAAAAAAATTGAATATTTAGATAACTTTTTTTTTTCTTCCTTTCTCTCTCTTTCTTTCTTTCTTTTCAACATTATACAGGTGCTTGTTCATAACGTAGTAATGTAAGAATTAATGAATGTTTACGTTGTATTGATAAAAATCTGTATATTTATCTGAGATCAAGGAATCTACATAACCCTTATTAGCTATTTTTTTAATAAAATTTTAAATTATGATAAAGAAATATCAGAGTAAATTTAGCTTATAATTTATTTAAACTAAAAAATATTATAAATAATTTTTTTTTTATTCATAATTAAATTTGATTAGATTTGAACATTGATTTGGATATAGATCATTACGAAATCTTATATAAAATTTTGTTGATCATTTTGATAAGTACATCCTGGCGCCGTAAATTTAACAAATCAATCTAACCCGTGCTTTTGATAAGCACATCCTGAACGTACAGTCGTCCAAATAGATTGACGTCGTGCATATCTAGATAACGTCTGATATTGTTAATTGATTCCAAATGTTCATTCAACCAAATGATGTTTGGACGCCAGCCAAAGGAGGAAGAGGATGGGAGCATAGTTTCAGACTAGGTCCGGGACCTGGCTGAGGGATCAGGTCATTGGTTCAACCATCGGTTCACTAGTTGAATTATCAATCAATTATATTAATATAAAAATATTAATATTAATAAATTAATTTTTAATAAAAATTTAAGATTAATATGATAATAAAATTTGATCCAATCCAATTTAGATTGAGTTGATCGATTCATGGATGAATCGATGAATTAATTGAATTATTTTGAACCACTTACATATTTAATTTTATATAAAAATTAATTAATTTACTTTTGGGTTTTGATTCAATCGGTCAAACCCATTAATTCGATCGGATTCTAATAACTATGAATGGGAGTTGATCTCTACGGATATCCCGGCGGATCAACTGGAAAGCTGAGACGCAACATTGGGGCTAGACCTTGTTGTTTTGTTTACTTTAGTCGAGCATAGGTAAGTAAGAAGATAAAAAGAACTCGCTGGGGACAGATATTCCACGTTCCAGGACCGAATCCGTGGTGTATCTTCTCAATTAAAAAAGCTTGAATGGATGAGGAAAGGAGTGAGAGCCGACAAGAGTCTCAAGTTGCCTTCATCTTCCGTGCCGCTTCTGTAAGCCACTTCGACACGTCTATTTCTTTACTAAAAAGTGTAGAATGTGTCAGTGTTCAAGGCTGACCAGGATGGGGCGTCGTGAAGCTTTTGTTAATTTATAATTCTGTCTATATATTAAAAAAATAGGAATTAGCATTATAAAAATCAATTATTGCACTCTTAATATATAAGACTGTTGGCTCATGTGGAAAAAAAAAAAAAAAACCCATCAAAAACGAATATGTACATAATGCCACTTGTATGCTGGTTAATTAAACTTTATTTTTCTAAATAATATATATAATAATATAAATATAAATATATAAAAATATTTTATATATTTATAATTTTTAAAATAGATTTGAATATATTCGTATGTTTACATTTTGATCATTTTTTATTTTTGAATTTAAATAGTTAAAAAATTTTAAAAGTAAAAACAATTTAAAATTTAAATAAAATAAAAAATAAAAATAAATTTTATATTTGATTATGTTTAAATAATTGTATCATCATTCATTTTTGAATCATGAATGCCACAAAACTGATGTGCTCGGGGTGTTAACAAGTTCTTGAGGGGGATCGCTGGATGGTTTCTAAATTTGTGGCGGTTTTGATTTGAATGTATCAGAAAAGTATGAAGGTCAGGTGAACTCTAATGGCATGACAACGTTTCATGTGGTGTTCTTTTGAGTTCTGTTGCCGTCGGAATCCGTCCTCCAACTCGGACGCAGTCGATCTTCTAGGCGGACCTGAACACAAGTCCTTGTGCGAAAGACGTTGGGGGTGGCCCTCCGTGGAAGACCCTCCGACGCTCAAGTCAATGGAAGGAAATCGGCGATCAATCAGAAAACGGGGAGGTGGATCTCTCCGGGGAGGTGGATCTCTTCGGGGACGGCCGATCGGGAGCTCTAGAGGGGAGAGCACCGACGAGCAGCTGGCGAGAGCGGGAGAGTGAGAGTGAGGGTGAGCGCCTACCTGAAGGAACCTGGGAGTGTCATATTTATAGGTTGTCACCTGCATCTTGAGCGCCTTCTGGAAGGTTCGAAGGTTGTTAGGATACGGAGATGGATCGAATCGGGCCGTTGTGGGGCCGTTGGGATCCATATCTTGTTTGTTAGGGGATCGACGGCTAGGAGAGCTCCTTGATGGTTTGAGATCTGGTAGGTGCGTAGGTCTCAGGTAGCCGTGTTAGGTTCTAGACCACTTCTCAACATGATTCATTGTCTGGGATATTGTTACGATAGGCCTAGGCTCTCCCACGTCAGGTTCCGCGGAGGTGAGTATCGAATCGTGGATCGCTCAATGAAGCCGAGCCATGGAAGCTCGGGGGAGATGAGCTACAGGAAGCTCGGGAGGACCGAGCTATGGGAAGCTCGGGAGAGGCGAGCTATGGAAGCTCGGGAGAGCCGAGCTGTGGGAGCTCGGGGGAGCCGAGCCATGAAAGCTCGGGGGAACCGAGCTATGGGAAGCTCGGGGGAGCCGAGCTATAGAAGCTCGGGGAAGACGAGATGTGGGAGTTCGGGGAAGCTGAGCTATGGGAGCTCGTGGAAGATGAGCTGTGGAAGCTCGGGGAAGCCGAGCTATGAGAGCTCGTGGAAGACGAGCTGTGGAAGCTCGGGGAAGCCGAGCTATGGGAGCTCGTGGAAGATGAGGTGTGGAAGCTCGGGGGAGCCGAGCTAGGAAAGCTCGGGGGAGTCAAGCTATGGGAGCTTGTGGAAGACGAGCTGTGGAAGCTCGGGGAGCCGAGCTAGGAAACTCGGGGATATCTTGGCGGGCGAAGGGATGGGTCGGTCTTAGCCTCCTCGCACGAATATTGATGCAATGACGATTTACCTCCCAACACATGCCCTTCACTCCCTAGTTCGAAGCGTAGGTTCGGGCATAGGGAGTATAAGTCCAGGTGGCACGCTTTGGATGTGGCGATCTGGTTTAGACAGCCCGCGCAATGATGCCCTAATTAATGCAGCAGGGTCATCATGCCTTCGTGGGTAAGGCTCCTCTAGGGGCGACGGTTGGGGAAGGAGGCCGCAGACGAGAGAAAACGCTTGGCCAGAATGCTCAATGAGGTGGAGGAGAAGCTGCAGCGGCGCGATAGTGAAGTCGCTGACTTGCGAGTCAGCGCTAAATGGCACGAAGGGATGATAGCCCGGCTGAGTGGCGAGCTATCCCAAGCCCGAGGGGAGGTCGAAGATAAGCAGTTGAGGATTAGCACTCTTTAAGAAAGGATCGAGTTGGTTAGGGCCGATAAAGCGAGGGCCAAGGGTGAGGCCGAGGAGCTGACCAAAAGCTTAGCCCAACAAAAGGAGGAGGTACGATCCTATTCCCCCCTTTTTAGTTTCCTTCGTTGGTTCCTCATGGCGCAGACTGATTCTGGCTTCGCAGATGGCAAAATTAGAGTTGGACAATCGGGCTTTGCAAGGTGAGCTTGCATCTAGTCGAGGTAGGAGTTCGGAACTCGAGGCGCGGGCCAGCGAGTTCGAGGAGCAAACTGTTATTCTGTGGTCTCAGGTCGCGGAAGCTGAAAGATAAGTTGCCTTATTGCGGAGCCGAATGGCCGAGGCTGAGATGCAACTCGCCATGCTCAAGGGCGAGCAGGACGTAATCGGCGCTGATGGCTTCCAACTCGGAGTGGAAGAATGCAGAGATAAAATATCCAGCGAGCATCTAGAATGGGATCTCTCTTTCCTGGATGCTGAAGCTCTCGACGCTGGTGACTCCGGGGGTGAAGAGGAGGATGAGTACGTCAACGCTTCGGATACCGACCTTGGTGCCGCCCCGGGTCCCGGCAAGGCCGCAACTTCTAGAGGACATTCGCAGACTGCCGTCGAGGAGGCTAAGATATTCGAAAAGGGCGAATCAAGTCATGCCTCTGCAGATGTAATTAGGGGTCCTCCCGGAACTGATGCAGTTCCTGACCTTTAAGAAGACACTTCTATGTTTTGTTTCCCGAGCTGTAATTCTGCCTGACGTTTTTTAATGAATAAATTTTCTGCTTCCATTTGAGTGCTTTTCTTGGGCTGTTCTTCGCTCCAAATTTCGCCCCAATCGCAAGTGACTTATGGCTTGTTGGCGCTGTTTGGTCGCTTTTATCTCAGTGTCGAGGGAACGCATTGGCTGGGCCCAAGGTGGAGCGATAGCCTTAACTGGTGAACCGAGGGACGACCTGGTTCGGTTCATGTTTAAGCGATGCAATAAATTAATTAAAACTTGAGGAATGAAGCAGGTCGGTTAAGGCCGACTGATAGGGTAGGTCGGCTAGGGCCGACAGACGAAATAAGTCAGCTAGGGCCGATGGGTGAGGTAGGTCGGCTAGGGCCGATGGCAAAGTAGGTTGGCTAGGGCCGACGGCAAAGTAGGTCGGTTTTCATTTCACAGGAATTGGTGATACGGCTCTGTGGGGAGCAAAAAGCTGCTCCAACGCTTTCCGGAAGGCTTTTATGGCATTGATCTTTTTCCATGCAGGTCGTTTTAGCATACGGCGCACGCATCCGTTTGCCATTGGAGGATGTTATTTTCGTAGGACGATCTCCTGAACCTTGTCAGTTTCCATAAGATCGGTGGACGATTCTCTGCGTTTAATGACCGTGATTCGGGATCAAAAGAAAATCTTTGCATGCATCATGGTTCAGGCGATGGCTCGGCGCGCAGCGAGGCGCTGCTTTCATCTGGGAGGCCACGTGGAGGCATGGCCCAGGTGTTTCGAATCTCGGGGCTTATAGCCTTGGTAATTGTTCCCGGTTCATTTTTTGCCTATAAAAGGGGGAAAGAGGGGTCGTGTTAGGTCATCCCCAAAGTTTCTTTCCCATTGGAGTTTCCACCATGCTCATTTCTCTGCTGTTGCGAGTGGGAGGGCCGAGCTTTCCTTTCATAAGCCCTTCACCTCGGACAGCTGGGGCGATGAAGGAGCTGCTGAAGAATGGCTCGCCCTTAGGTGATGAGCCCCGAAGATCATATGGAGAGCATAGGAAGGGCGCAGAGATCACACAGAGAGCGCACATATGTGCTTCCAGTGTGACCTTTGTGGTTCCCCTTGGGGACGTACGGTAGGAAGTGCACGTGGGCTCCCCATGGGTTGAGTGAATTTCGCCTCCTCCCCTGGTTTGGACTCCAGGGCTTGCCCGCCTGGGGAATCTTTCACCACATGGGGAGGGGGTGAAAGCGTGCCGTCCGCAGGTACTTGCCTTTGAGTTTGGGCAAGTTGGGGCGGTACACACTCGGTTTGGGAGAGCGTTCTGGCGCTAGGGTCCGCGGGCTTCCTACCTACTCGCCGGGGGGGCCTCTCGGTTGGGTGGTTAGGGGTGACGTTCCGTCCACCCTTTCCAATCACCCTGATATCTCGGTTGGGTCACCGAGATATCATTATTAACCGAAGCTGGTCGCAACGGTTGATCCATGTCGCCCGCCCATTATCGGCACGAGCTGACTGTTTGCGGTTTATCCGGCTCGTCGGTCGGGATGCCGGAGCATCACAGTTGCCCAGGTTTTCTTTGGAGCAGTTGCCCGAGTCTTGTGCTTGTCTTTATTTTATGCGTTTCAATGCTTGTAATGCCTCTCAGGCATTTGTAATTGGTTTGATGGTAATGAAATAAAGAAACTTTTGCTTTATTTCTCAATCTCTATTTCTCCTGTGTTAAGTTGTTGTTACTGGCCGTGGAACACAAGGACGTTCCATTCGTTTTTAGGCGAGGATCTCGCACTATCCAAACTAGTCGGGGCTTGCAAACTGCCCTGGTCCAGATGAAGGTTTTAGAGATTGTTTGGTGGTAGAATATGCTCCTTATCTTGGTCCGAAGCTCTCCTTCGTCCCTATTGGGGCCCGAATGTTTATGGCTCGGGTTTGCCGAGGTTCGGAGAACTTGTTACTTGGCTTTGCCAAGGTTCGGAGAACTTGTTACTTGGCTTTGCCAAGGTTCGAGAATCTGTTGCTCGGCCCAGCCGAGGTTCGGAGGATTTGTTGCTCGGCCCAGCCGAGGTTCGAAGAATTTGTTGCTCGGCCCAGCCGAGGTTCGGAGATGTTTTACTTGGCCCTGCCAAGGTGCGGAGAATTTGTTGCTCGGCCTAGCCGAGGTTTGGAGATTCGGAGCTCGGAGAAGTGACTTAGTCACCACTATGAGTCGTAATGTTAGGTCCCTGCGGTGTTTGGTGAGGGGCATCAGGGTGGAACGGGCGGTACATGGTCACGCCCTCCATTTATGACTTTACCCCTCTCGAGGGGACGAATTATTGCCAGGCGCTGGAATTCTTTCCTTTTTGCGTTTCCCGAAAGGCGGCCAGCTTAAAAGAGCTTGGGGAAGTGTTGGGAGCATTTATTACGGGGGGCCGGCAGATCGGGAGATACTCTGTTCAGGGGGGTTCCCGAATAGTCCATCCGCATTACCGATTTCACTCGGGATGGGGCACGGCCTTTCGGATTCTGCAGGCGCTAATTAAAGCGATGATACGTGGCGAGTTCTCATAGGTCGTGGTTACGGCCCGACTGGTCGAAATACTCGCCTGACAAGTATAAATACGAACGGGGGCATGCTAGTTTTTGCCACCCCTCTGATTCAGTCTCAAAATAGTTTTCGTCATGGCTTCTCAAGGAGGAGAGCGACCATCTGACGAGCTAAGGGCGGTGATTAACGGCTGCTACATCCGGTGGGGGGCCGTTCCACCATTACAGTCGACGGGCTGGGCCTGGCGTCGACCCTCGCGAGCCACCAGCGGCTCGAGAGGGTTGTTGAAGATTATGTCGATGTTACTACGAGGGAGATGGAGGCCCTGCGCCGGGTGGCGGACCGGCAGAAGGAGGAAATAATGTCACTCCGCCAGCAAGTCGCCGAGCTCTCCCAACGCCTGGAGGACTTGTTGGCCTCCGGGAGTGATAGTGAGCTCTAGCAAGGGCTTCTTCTTCTTTTTCTTTTTCTTTTCTTTCGCCACCTTTGTCTTTCTCCCCTCTTTGAATTAATGAATATAAAGTTTTATCAAACTGTGTATTCCGCGGTTCCCAGAACATTTGCGAACGTTGGTTGGGGCTTTTTGATCGCCCAAGTCCGTGCTAGGTCTTGTGGGACCACGGTCAGGCCTATTTAGGGCGCGCGAGCCACTCGAATCCGTACGTAGCTCAGGGGGACACTTAGGTCGGTCGGGGCTTATGAGCTACCCGAACTTAAGCTGAGTTATGCATATCGGTTAGGTCGGCCGGGGCATATGAGCTGCCCGAATCCGAAATAAGTGTTCCTGAGGGGGGAAACACTGGTCTTTGCCCGGACCAGTGGCGGACCTAGGCGATCCTTTAGAAGGAGTCCCTTTACCTCTTCCGGAGTATCAGGGGGTTTTTGCCTTCGTTTTCATTTTTAGGGTATTCGAGAGGTTACCCTACTTCAAACGACGCCCTGGGGTGCGGCTAAGGCGTGAGAGTTTTGCTCATTTGGTTGACGATTCGGTCGTCGGGCGCGATCAGGGCGCGGGAATATCACTCGGTTGGCCCGAGGAATTCGATAATTAAGGTCGCTCCCCGGCTTTGGCCGAGGTTTCTAGTGGCAGAATGTAGCCCTTGGCTTTAGCCAAAGTTTACGCGCTCCGGTCTCGGCCGGGGCTTTAAAGATCGCAGCCCTGTCTAGGCTCGGGGATCTTGTTGCTCGAGCATGCCGAGATTTCGTTACTCGACCCAGCCGAGGTTCGGAGATTTCTTACTTGGCCCTGCCAAGGTTCGGAGAATTTGTTGCTCGGCTCAGCCGAGGTTCGGAGATTTTTTTACTTGGCCCTGCCAAGGTTCGGAGAATTTGTTGCTCGGCCCAGCCGAGGTTCGGAGAATTTTTACTTGGCCCTGCCAAGGTTCGGAGAATTTGTTGCTCGGCCCAGCCGAGGTTCGGAGAATTTTTACTTGGCCCTGCCAAGGTTCGGAGAATTTGTTGCTCGGCTTTGCCAAGGTTCGGAGAACTTGTTACTTGGCTTTGCCAAGGTTCGGAGAATCTGTTGCTTGGCCCAACCGAGGTTCGGGGGATTTGTTGCTCGGCCCAGCCGAGGTTCGAAGAATTTGTTGCTCGGCCAGCCGAGGTTCGAAGATTTTGTTGCTCGGCCCAGCCGAGGTTTGGATAGGTAACTCGGTCGTGCCGAGGATTGGTGAGCAGCACGTGTTTCTTTTCGTAATTTTTGGCAATGTAACGCATAATGATTCACGTTGCAAATTACGAAAACACGTACCGACAGGAAGGTATAATAAGGTATATAAAAATGGACTTATAGAGGATATACCCTATTGATAATACTTACGGAGATTGTCCGAGTTCCATGTCCGGGGGATGAACTTCCCATTTAAATCTTGCAGCTTGTAGGTTCCCGGTCCAATGATCTCCGCTACTTGGTATGGGCCTTCCCAATTTGGTGCCAGCTTTCCTTGTTCCAGTGGTTTGGAAACAGAGGCTTTTCGGAGAACAAGGTCGCCAGGAAGGAAGGCTTTCCCCTTGACTCTGGAGGCGTGGTAGCGGGCCACCCTTTGTTGATAAGCAGCCACTCTGATCCGGGCCTTCTCTCTGATCTCCTCTACTAGGTCGAGGTTGGTGCGGAGCTGTTCATCGCTAGCTTCCTCTGAGTAGCTTTCCACCCAGCGAAGGGAGGCCTATCTCTACGGGGATAACGGCCTCCATGCCAAAGGCCATCCGGAATGGGGTTTCGCTTGTCGGGATTCTCGGGGTGGTGCGGTAGGCCCACAGGACATGATGCAGCTCATCCGCCCACCTGCCTTGGGCTCTGGAAAGACGAGCTTTGATCCCCTGAAGGAGGGTCCTGTTGGTCACTTCGGCCGCTCCATTGGCTTGTGGATGCCCGACTGAGGTGAGGTGATGATGGATTCCGTGCTCCTCATAGAACTGGCGGAACTTAGAGTTGTCGAACTGCTTACCGTTATCGGTGATTATGGTATGCGGGAGGCCGAATCGGCAGATAATGGACCTCCAGACAAAGTCCCTGGCCCATGCCTCGGTTATTTGTGCAACCGCCTCCGTCTCGACCCATTTAGTGAAGTAGTCGATGGCGACAAATAGAAATTTCTGCTGCCCTGTGGCAAGCGGGAATGGGCCGAGGATGTCCATCCCCCATTTGGCGAAGGGCCAAGCGGAGGATATAGGAACCAGGTCGCGGAGGGGAGTCTTTGAATGGTTGAGTGCCTCTGGCATGGGTCGCAGGCTCGGACCAGATCATCTGCATCCTTCTGCATCGTCGGCTAGTAGTAGCCTTGTCGCAACACCTTGTGGCATAGGGACCGGCTTCCCAGATGGTTGCCGCAAATCCCCTCATGCACTTTGCGGAGAGCATAATCTGCTTCGGACGGGCGAAGGCATCTGAGCAGTGGCATGGAGAAGGACCGTTTGTAAAGTTGGTCGTCGATCAACACGTAGTGGGTGGCCTGCAGCTTTAGCTTTCTAGCCTTTCTCTGGTCGGGTGGAAGCGACCCTTCTTTGAGATATTTCAGAATGGGATCGAACCATGATGATTCGGCTTCAACTTGCATTATTCGGTCGGCTTTCGCGATGCTGGGCTTCTCCAGGGTCTCCAGGTGGAACTTTTGTTTGGCGTCCATTGATTCCGTGGTTGCCAATCGGGAGAGTAGGTCGGCGCGGGCATTCTCGGATCTGGAATCTGAGTGATCTCAAACTCGGAAAAATGGAGAAGCAGGCTCCGCACCTCTTGAAGATATCGAACCATGTTCGGCTCCCGAGCCTCAAATTCTCCTCGTACATGGCCGGCCACTAGCTGAGAATCGGTGAAGGCATTAAGCTTCTCCACCTTTAGGTTGCGGGCGATTCGAAGACCAGCTAGCAAGGCTTCGTACTCAGCTTCGTTGTTGGAGGCCGGGAAAGAGAACCGGATGCCATATTCAAAAATTGCCCCCTCCGGGCTGGTGAGAACCAGGCCCGCACCAGAACGATGGGCGTTAGATGACCCGTCGACATGGAGGAGCCACGGGCCCCAGATTTTGGTTCTTCGGGGGAGTCTGGGATGGAACCGTCTTCCGGGATGGTGCACTCGAGGAGGAAGTCGGCCAGCACCTGAGCTTTGATGGCTGGGCGAGGCTAAAAGTGGATGTCATGCTCGCTCAACTCGACGGCCCACTTGGTTATTCTACCTGATGCCTCTAGGTGGTGGATTACCGCCTTGATGGGTTGGTCGGTCAAGACCGTCACAGAATGCGCTTGGAAGTACGGTCGCAGCTTTCGAACTGAGGTGATTAAGGCCAACACCATCTTCTCAATTCTGCTATATCTTGTCTCCGCATCGCGGAGTAGCCTGCTGACATAGTAAATCGGCTTCTGGACCTTGCCTTCCTCCTGACCAGCACCGAACAGACGGCGCCCTTTGAAACAGCCAGGTACAAGAACAAGGTCTCGCCCAGGGCCGGACTGCTGAGGAGCGGGGCGAGCCGAGGTATTTCTTGAGATCTTGAAATGATTTTTGGCATTCAGGAGTCCACTGGAAGTTCTTAGCCGACCGGAGGGTTTTGAAGAAGGGGAGGCATCTCTCGGCCGATCGCGCCACAAAGCGGTTAAGAGCTGCTATCCTCTCGGTTAGGCGCTGGACCTCTTTAATAGATGCCGGGGGTGCCATTTGTTGGAGAGCTTGAATCTTCTGGGGGTTAGCTTCGATACCTCGCTGGGAGACCATGAAGCCGAGAAACTTCCCGGAGTTAACGCCGAAGGCGCATTTGGTCGGATTGAGCCTCATCCCATACTTGCGCAGCGTTGCAAAGCTCTCTGAGAGGTCCTCGACATGCCATGATGCTTCTTTGCTCTTGACCAGCATGTCATCCACGTACACCTCCATATTCCGGCCGATTTGCTCCTTGAATACTTTGTTAACCAGCCTTTGGTAGGTTGCACCTGCATTTTTAAGACCAAAGGGCATGACGGTAACAGTAAGTACCTCGGTCGGTTATGAAGGCGGTCTTTTCTTCATCCTCGGGGGCCATTCGGATCTGATTGTAGCCTGAATAAGCATCCATGAATGACAGCATTTGGTGACCTGAAGTGGCATCAACGAGCTGGTCGATCCGGGGAAGAGGGAAGCTGTCCTTCGGGCAGGCTTTGTTGAGGTCGGTGAAGTCGATGCAAATCATCCACTTGCCGTTCGACTTCTTCACCATGACGTTTGATAGCCAGCTTGGATAATTTACCTCTCGGACAAAATTTGCCTTGATGAGCTTATCTACTTCTTCCTCAATGGCCTTTTGCCGTTCCGGGGCAAAGCTCCTCTTCTTCTGCTTGACGGGCCTATGCATCTCGTCCACATTGAGACGATGGACGAGAACCTCGGGGCTGACTCCTGGCATGTTAGAGGCGGACCAGGCGAAGATGTCAGCGTTGCTTCGAAGAAACCTAATCAATCTGTGCCGAGGTTCGCCCTTGAGCAGCGACTCAATTTTTATGGTTCGGTCGGGACGAGCCTCATCCAATGGCACCTCCTCCAGCTCCTCTGCTGGTTCTCCTCGTTGTTCGGTGAAGTCCTCCCGAGCGTCTAGCCCATCAACCTCTGGCATTCTAGACTGAAGGCTTGTAACGAAGCATTGCCGAGCCATGGCTTGACTTCCTCGAACAACTCCAACCCCATGTTCGGTGGGGAATTTCATGGATAAGTGGGGATAGAGACAACTGCCTTGAGGGACATTAGGCCGGGCCTGCCGAATATGGCGTTGTATGGACCTGAGTTTGATCACTAGAAGTCCGTGTAGATAGTGGCCACAAGGGGCCAGGCTCCCGCGCAGACCGTCAAGGTGACGACCCCTTCCGGGATGATGACGTCGCCTGTGAATCCCATTAGAGCGGAATCCACGGCTCGAAGGTTTTCCATGAGTAGTTTCATCTTGGCAAACACATCGAGGTACAGAATATTCACCGAACTTCCACTATCAACGAGGATTCGGCTTACATCATAGTTATTTAAATTGAGGGATACAACTAATGCGTCATCATGGGGGAACTGTATCCCTTGGAGATCATCGTTGGAGAAAGAGAGCTCGCCCGTCCGTGCCTTCTTCGGTGCCGATCCTTCATCGTCATCCCTGGGGCTCGACCCGCCGGCCTCTTCGATCATGTTGATGCGGCCGATCACGGGCAGATTTGGTGGAGGAGGAGGTTGTTGAAGTTCGGGCTGGCGGTCACCTCCTTGTCCTAGCTCGGGCGCCCTCCTGAACTGATTCAGTCGTCCCCGCTGGATCAGCCTCTCGATTTCATTTTTCAGCTGCCAGCATTCTTCAGTATCATGGCCGTGCTCCCAGTGGTAGCAGCAGTACTTGGTGGGGTCTCTTCGGGTCGGGTTCCCTCGGAGAGGAGCTGGCCGGGGGAGCTGGCGCTCTATTTCCATGAGGATCTGCGCCCGGGGCACGGTTAGCGGAGTGTAGCGATCAAATCGCCTGGGAGGGCTTTGGGAGCAATTCCTCGGCGGCAGCGGGGGAATTCTTTGGTGACGAGGTGGACTCGGCCGACGGGCGGGACGGTGCCTATCGAGACCTTTGGGCTCCTTCTTCTTTGCCAACTCGGCGCGGGCAACTCTCCGCGATTCTTTGACCCTAGCGTATTTGTCCGCCAGGGCCATCATATCAGAGAGGTTAGGGGGGTAGCTGACTTCCATAACCAGGTAGAAGTCACTTTCCTTTGAGACTCCCCCCGCCAAGGCGGACATGGCCTTATTAAAACGGCCGAGATAATTTCTCAACGACTCCCCCTCTCTCTGCTTGACTTCGGAGAGGGAGTCAGATCTTCGTCGGTGGCAGTGGCTGCTGACGAATTGGCCAATAAAAAGATGGCTCAGCTCATCAAATGAATCAATCGAACCTGGCTTCAAGGCATTGAACCAGGTTCGGGCAAATCCTCTGAGGGTGGAGGGGAAAGCGCGGCAGAGGATTGCGTCGGATGCTCCGTGGAACATCATTATTGACCGAAGCTGCTGAGATGGTCATCCGGGTCAGAAGAGTCATGGTAGGGTTCGATGGCTGGTAGCTTAATATGGGAGGGGATCACCTCCTCTATAATCCCTTTGGAGAAAGGGATGCCCTGCTCCACTTTGGGCTGAGGCGGATGGGCCTGCTTGGCAGCGTCCAGCTCCTGACGCATCTCCTGGATCTGCCGGTGGATCTCCTCTTCAGCGGTCAGAGGAGGAGCTGGGCGAGAGGATCGCAGGGACGACATCGAATCATGGTGGGAGGTCACTGGAGAGAGGGACCGGGCTCGTCGAGATCTGGGAGGATCCCTGTCGTAACGCCTCGCGGGACTGGTTTGTCCCCTCTGGGTCGATGTGGGAGGTCCACGGCCTCATGCGGACTGGAGGAGGAAGTCGCCAGTGAAGAAGGAATCACGGCCTCCTTGTGAAGGTGCAGAGCGGGAGGAGCTGTGAAGCGCTCCTGGACCAAGTGAGTCAGGGCCTGGACTTGCTGGACCAGCGAGGCGAACTGATCCTGGGTCACCGGGATGGTTGGTGGTGACGGGGTTTCAATTGGCGGAGGTTGTGGCGCTACATCGCTCACCGGATCAGGCCTCTGGGGAGCGGCCTGGTCCTGGGCTTCCGAGGTTGCTCTTCTCCGATTGACCATTAGAGAGGTTCTACTTCAGATCGAGATCCTTATCCCTTTCTTCAAGTTTTAACGGGACTTGAGGCCCTTCATCTAGCGCCAATCTGTTGCTGCTGGAATCCGTCCTCCGACTCGGGCGCAGTCGATCTCCTGGGGCGGACCTGCACAGAAGTCCTCACGCGAGAGGCGTTGGGGGTGGCCCTCTATGGAAGACCCTCCGACGCTCAAGTCAGTGGAGGAAATCGGCGATCAATCAGAAAACGGGGAGGTGGATCTCTCCGGGAGTCTCTCCAGGGGCGGCCGATCGGGAGCTCTAGAGGGGAGAGCACCAACGAGTAGCTGGCGAGAGCGGGAGAGTGAGAGTGAGGGTGAGCGCCTACCTGAGGGAATCTGGGAGTGTCATATTTATAGGTTGTCACCTGAATCTTGAGCGCCTTCTGGAAGGTTCGAAGGTTGTTAGGATATGGAGATGGATCAAATCGGGCCGTTATGGGGCCGTTGGGATCCATATCTTGTTTGTTAGGGGATCGACGGCTAGGAGAGCTCCTTGATGGTTTGAGATCTGGTAGGTGCGTAGGTCCCAGGTAGCCGTGTTAGGTTCTAGACCACTTCTCAACATGATTCCTTGCCTGGGATGTTGTTACGATAGGCCTAGGCTCTCTCGCGTTAGGTTCCGCGGAGGTGAGTATCGGATCGTGGATCGCTCAATGAAGCTGAGCCATGGAAGCTCGGGGGAGATGAGCTACAGGAAGCTCGGGAGGACCGAGCTATGGGAAGCTCGGGAGAGGCGAGCTATGGAAGCTCAGGGGAGCCGAGCCATGGGAAGCTCGGGGGAGCCGAGCTATGGAGCTCGGGAAGACGAGATGTGGGAGCCGGGGAAGCCGAGCTATGGGAGCTCGTGGAAGATGAGCTGTGGAAGCTCGAGGGAGCCGAGCTATGGGAGCTCGTGGAAGACGAGCTGTGGAAGCTCGGGGAAGCCGAGCTAGGAAAACTCGGGGATATCTTGGCGAGCGAAGGAATGGGATCGGTCTTAGCCTCCTTGCACAAATATTGATGTAATGACGATTTTACCCCTAATAAGCCCTACAAAAATACATGGATTCTGGACACAACGAGGAGCTGACTCACATGAATGAGGCGTGGGGCTTGTTTAAGGAATTTTAATTCCCGTGGCTTTGCGGGGTCCCAAGTTGCAACGAGTGTCCTTGTTGCCGCTCGTCGGCGGTGTGACTACCGATCACTATACCCACCGTTTTTGGATTAAGTACCGAAGGAGGTGAAAGTAGTCACTGGTAAGTAACCGATACATACAGAGCTGGTACATTACCTGCGTTCCCTCTGCTCCTCCAATTTCTTTCTTTTTTTATTTTTCCAACGTCATCTCAATCTTTATGTGATCTTTATGTAAGCATACAGAGCGATGGTGGAGAAAACAAAAAACAAAAAAATAAGCACAAAATTAAAGGGTATCTAAATAAAGCAAAACATTTCAATTCTGTCCAATGCTGTTCTACCTTTTAGCTCGTAAATTATTTTTTCTAAATCTATTTTATATTAATTTTAAAATAAAATATACTTTTAATTCTTAAATTTTATTTAAAATTTATTTTAATTTTTAATTTTTAATTATTATCGTATGATGAATGGCAAAATTGTTACCGCGACATATGGGCAGACGTGGCAGTTGGTAAGGCTCACTTCTGGGAACTAGCTAATTGCCACAATCAGAGGTCTCTTCTTCGTTAGAGAAAAAGATGAGTTTACAATCTCCATATCTCGACAGGGTCGAGCCATCTCTGTGCCTCTCGGCTGGACCGAGCAATCTTTGTACCTTGGTTAGACCGAGCTATCTCCGAACCTCGACAGGACCAAGCCATCTCCATGCCTCCGCAGAGCTGAGCCTTATCCTCTCAACATAAGCCGGGTATCCTGGAGGATAAACCATCCCGATCACAAAGATTTCGCAGTAAGCTTTTCAAAACAGAAATGGGAGCCAAATACAGCATTCCACCTATGATCAACGGGATTTCAAATTTCGATATCCATCAGCCTCATCGACCGCCAATCCATAATTGTGCCCAAAAATTTAGGTAATCACTTACCATCTCGGTAGCGCATAAATATTAAATCTCAAGACCCCTCATGTAAGACAATTCTAAGCCCAAAAACTCAACGAATGCCATTGCTCTCTAGAAATCTTTTCTGGAGCGTCCTTCTTCAACAACTTTCTCCTCTTTATTTGCTTGCTTGGGTTTTCACTAACTTGAGCATTGAAGGATCTTCTGCTAAGACTATTCCTTCGATACCAGCGTGAAAATTGCCTTGCAGGTCCATTAGGAAAAAAAATCTATTCTTCATTCTTAAAAGAGTATTATCTTTTAAATATATTACATTTCTAATGTTTCGTTGCATAAGATACGTTAAAATTAATAAAATAATTAAAATACCGCTTTAATGCCAATAAATGGTCTATTACTTACATGATAAGTTAATGAAATGATAATTCGTGTGTTTATGTAAAATATTAGCTATTTTATTAATTTTAATTAATTTAATAAATAATATTAAAAATATAATATTTTAAAATATAATATTTTTAAAAATATAATAAAGTAAAATATAATAATTGAAAGTATGTTATTTAAAATAAATTTTAAATGAGAGTATATATATGATAAGGGGTAAAATCGTCATTGTATTATTGATCGCTCACATCAGCGATGAGGTCGCGCCCAATCCAAACACCCTGCTAACTGGCATGACATTCTAGTGACAAGGTCAAATCAGCTTTCATGAAGTCGGATCACCTGATAACTCGGACCACCTTTACACTTCGACCATTTGAGCCGAGCTATCCTTATTCCTCGGTAACCCGAGCTATCCTTATACTTCGGCCATCTAAGCCGAGCTACCCTTATTCTCAGTAACCCGAGTTATCCTAATACTTCGGCCATCTTAGCCGAGTTATCCTTATTCCGCGGTAACTTGAGCTATCCTTATACCTCGGTCGTCTGAACCGAACCATTTTACGCTTTGGAAAATCAAGCTATTCCTCGTCTAGGCCAGCCATGGCATTCAAAAAACCTCTGCGAAATCCGGCACAGGAGAGTCTCTATTCGCTGAGACAGAATGAGATTCCAAATAGAGAATTATACTCGGGAGTGGCCTAGAGCCCACGCAATCGTGGAATCCCAAGGCATCAACTAGCTCTCCCAGCCGTCGATCCTCTAACTGACAAGATACAGATCCTACTGATCTCGTAACAAACTCGATTCAAATCCGTTTTAAATCATAACAACTTTCGGCCCCCACGATGCTCCCAAAGAATCAGGTGATCCTCTATAAATACCACAACACTTAACCTCTAAGGTACGCACAAAAAATTACCTTGTACACTCATTTGGCTTTACGGAATCGATCACTCCATTAGGGCTCCGATCGAGAGCTTGGAGGGAGATTCTTCTGTGAAAAGTCTTCTCCTCGTATCTGCATGCTGTGAATCTCCACTGACTTGGGCGTCGAAGGGTCCCCCGCAGAGGACAACCCCAAGGAAATCCTTTACGAGCACGGACTGTCTTGCAGGTTTCACCCCGGATGTCGAGATCGGAGTTCGGACCCGAAGTCAGAAACGCACTCGAGTCGAAGAATGGATTTCCATGGCAATAGATTGGCGCTAGAGGAAGGGCCTTCAAGTCCCATAAACTTGTAATCCAGGAGACAAGATTAAAAAACCAGAAGAAACGTCCTCTAATGGCCAATCGAAGGAAAGCCACCTCTGAGGCTCAAGATCAGGCTGCTTCTCAAAAGCCTGATCCGATTAGTGGGGCGGCACCACCGCTATCACCACCGGCTAAAACTCCTTCCCCACCAGCAACGGCGGTGACCTTGGACCAATTCACCGCTCTAGTTCAGCAGGTTCAAGCATTGACCCAAATGATCCAGGGATTCTAGGCAATCCCTGACCCTGTTGTTCCTACCTCCCAGCCTTGCGAGGAGGCCATTGCCCCCGCTCCACCTGCAATCTCTTCTTCCAATCCGCCTGAGGCGGCGGATCGCGCTCGCCGACCTGCAAAGGTGAGATCGGTGCTGCAACGAGCTGGAGGGAAGAGCCCACTCAGATCCAGGCGGGTTCGCTCTCCCTCCCTGGCATCCTCCCAAGATTCAACACCACTGCCATCCTCTCATCGCCCGATCCCTCCTGCCACTCTAGATGAAGGGATCAGGCAGCAGATGTAGGAGATGCGTCAGGAATGGCATCGGAAACTAGACGCCGCCAAGCAAGCTCCTCCATCCCAGCCGAAGGCAGAGCAGGGCATTCCCTTCTCCAAGGAGATCATGGGGGAAGTGATTCCCTCCCATGTCAAGCTGCCCGCCATCGAGCCTTATCACGGATCTTCCGATCCCAATGACCACCTCAGTAGTTTCCGATCGATCATGATGTTCCATGAGGCATCAGATGCGATTCTCTGTCGCGCCTTCCCCTCTACCCTTAGAGGGTCCACTCGAACCTGGTTTAATGCCTTAAAACCAGGTTCCGTTGGTTCATTCGATGAGCTGAGCCGCCTCTTCATCAGCCAATTTGTCAGCAGCCGCCGTCACCGGTGGAGATCTGATTCCCTCTCCGAGGTTAAGCAAAGAGAGGGGGAATCCTTAAAAAACTATCTCAGTCGATTTAACACGGCCATGCTGGATGTGGATCACCTTAACCATGAGGTGGCCATGTCAGCCCTAGCGGGCGTGATAAAGGAGAGTGACTTTTACTTGGCGTTGGAGGTCAGTTACCCTCCGAACCTCTCCGACATGATGACCTGGCGAACAAGTACGCCAGAGTTGAGGAATCGCGGAGAACTACCCGCACTGAGCTAGCAAGAAAGAAGGAGTCCAAGGGCT
The DNA here is from genome assembly GCA_900491605.1 of Calamus simplicifolius. Taxonomy (NCBI): domain Eukaryota; kingdom Viridiplantae; phylum Streptophyta; class Magnoliopsida; order Arecales; family Arecaceae; genus Calamus; species Calamus simplicifolius. The sequence continues at coordinate 281,338 of UESW01004101.1, forward strand.
CGGACAAACACCGGTCTGTGCGTTAGCTAAGCCCACCTCGCCGCCAAAGGGTTCCCTCACTACCGCCGAGGAACCACACCCAAAGCCCGCCTAGGAGGTTCAACCGGTTCACCCTGCTCACTGCCCCGAGGGCGCAGATTCTCATGGAGATAGAGCGTCAACTCCCTCGACCGCCTCCTCTTCGAGGGGATGCGACTCGGAGAGACCCCACCAAATACTGCTGCTACCACCGGAACCATGGCCACGACATCGAAGAATGCTGGCAGCTGAAGAATGAAATCGAGAGGCTCATCCAACGGGGCAAACTGAGCCAATTCAGGGGAGCGCCCGAGCCAAGAAATGGGGGTAACCGCCAGCCCGAGCCTCAGCAGCCTCCTCCTCCAAATCCCCCGGTTGTTGGCCACATCAATGTGATTGATGTGGTCAGTAGTCCGTCAGATCGGCCGGGATGATGAAGAAGATTCGGCACCAAAGAGAGCATGGACTGATGGGTCTCCTTCTCCAATGATGATCTCCAGAAGATACAATTCCCGCATGATGATGCGCTGATTGTATCTCTCAATCTAAACAATTATGATATAAGCCGAATTCTCATTGATAGTGGGAGCTCTGCCAATGTGCTGTACTCAATGTGTTTTCAAAAATGAAACTGCTCATGGAAAATCTCCGAGCCGGGGACCCCACCCTAATGGGGTTCACCGGCAATGTTATTGCCCCAGAGGGAGTCGTGACCTTAACGGTTCGGGCAGGAATTTGGCCATGTGTCGCCACTATTCGCACGGGTTTCCTGATGACCAAGCCTCGGTCGCCCTGCAACACAATCTTTGGGAGACCCGGCCTGATGTCCCCGAGAGCTACTGTCCCGCATCTAATCATGAAATTCCCAGTCGAACAGGAAAATGGGGGAGTTCGAGGAAGCCAAGCTATAACTTGGCAACGCTTCATCACCAGCCTTCGGTCCAAACTGCCCGAGGTTAACAAGCAGAATGCTCGGGAGAATTTTACCGAGCATCAAGGAGAGCCAGCCGAAGAAAATACCGCTGAGCGAAGCTCGGCCCGATCGAACCATAAAGATTGGATCACAGCTGGAAGAAAAGCCTCGGCAGGAGTTAATCAAATAAAAAAAAAAGCTAATGTCTTCGATTGGTCCTCTTTTGATATGCCAGGGATCAGCCCAGACGTTCTCGTCCACCATCTCAATATGGACGAGATGTCCCGGCCCGTTAAGCGGGAGAAAAGAAACTTCACCCCTGAAGCGACAGAAGGCCATTGAGGAGGAAGTTGACAAGCTTATCAAGGCTAACTTCATTCGGGAGGTAAACTACCCTAACTGGCTGTCAAATATTGTTATGGTGAAAAAGCCGAACGGCAAGTGGTGGATCTGCGTCAACTTCACCGATCTCAACAAAGCATGCTCGAAGGATAGTTTCCCTCTCTCCCGGATTGACCAGTTGTAGACACTACTTCGGGTCACCAAATGCCTGACCTCCATGGATGCCTATTCGAGCTACAACCGAATCCAAATGACGCCCGAGGATGAAGAGAAGACCGCCTTCAAAATCGACCGAGGTATGTATTGTTACCATATCATGCCTTTCAGTCTGAAAAATGCATATGCTACTTACTAAAGGCTAGTTAACAAGGTCTTCAAGGAATAGATTGGCCATAACATGGAGGTGTATGTCGACGACATGCTGGTCAAAATCAAGGAAGCCCCGGCTAGAGCTGAAGTGCGTATCAAAATCCTCGGCCAGAGCTATCTCTTATTATCGGAAGCCCCGGCTAGAGTCGAAGTGCATATCAAAAGCCTCGGCCATAGTCGGAGTGCATCTCTTATTATCGGAAGCCTCGGCCAGAGCCAAAGTGCGTATCAAAAGCCTCGGCCAGAGCCGGAGTGCATCTCTCTATTATCAGAAGCCCCGGCCAGAGCCAAAGTGCGTATCAAAAGCCTTGGCCAGAGCCGGAGTGCATCTCTTATTATCGGAAGCTCCGGCTAGAGCCGAAGTGCATATCAAAAGCCTCGGCCAGAGCCGGAGTGCATCTCTTATTATCGGAAGCTCCGGCCAGAGCCGAAGTGCATATCAAAAGCCTCGGCCAGAGCCGGAGGCATCTCTTATTATCGGAAACCCCGGCCAGAGCCGAAGTGCGTATCAAAAGCCTCGGCCAGAGCCGGAGTGCATCTCTTATTATCAGAAGCCCTGACCAGAGCTGAAGTGCATATCAAAAGCCTCGGCTAGAGCCGGAGTGCATCTCTTATTATCGAAGCCCCGACCAAAGCCAAAGTGCGTATCAAAAGCCTCAGCCAGAGCCGGAGTGCATCTCTTATTATCGGAAGCCTCGGCCAGAGCCGGAGTGCATCTCTTATTATCGGAAGCCCCGGCCAGAGCCGAAGTGCATCTCTTGCTACCAAAACCCTCGGCCAAAGCTGAATCGAACTTCTGGTTAATCTTTGAAGCCTTGGACAAAGCCAAGTGGCCTCGGTGATTCTTCAGTAACAGCAAGGCCGGTTAACTTCCAGACATTTTAGCGCAATTGATACGTCTCATCACATTTCAGCGCAAATAAGCAACCACTCTCTCTGCCCATCAGCAGAATTGTGCAAATCTCTTCTCCTTAGGAAAAGTCCTACTCAGCCCATTTTTATCGTGACGCGCCTATCTTGTGAATCGGTAAGGTCGCCCAGACCCCCTTTTTGACTCGAACAAGAGATCGGTGCCTCCTCTGGAGGGGGTCAAACGCTATGGGAATGTCTAACGAAGGCAGTGCTACCCAAGCACAATCGAAGGTTTACGAGCCGAGAATGACTCGGTACGCCTAAAACAAGCGAGATTGCATGGTCATGCCAAAAGGGAAAAGCAAACATCTACAAACATTTGAAAAAAGAAGAAAAACAAAAACTTTCTTTATTTTGTTAATCGATGAGAAATATAACCTCTCAAGAGGCATTACAAGTGCATCAAAGCACAGGAAATACAAGTAAAATAAAAGATTCGGTTGAGCAGCTTCGGTCGATAGACGATGTCTTTACATCCGACCCCAGAAATCAGAGAAACCAGACAGGCTCGGTTAAGCCACCAGTCTCAAAGAACAAAACGGCCATCCACGAGCGCCCTGGATGAACTAAGAGATCCAAAATGGGCTGAGAATCTATGGATGCCGATGCCAAAGATGCCTCCCCTCCAGGCGGGATGCTGATCTGCTAGCCGCTGCTCAAGCACATAGGCAGGGAACCAGCAGACCCACACGTTCTTTCTCCCTCCTTACACGGTAGATGATTCCTCAGACGAATGAACTGAGGAATTCTAGCTGAGGGAGAAGGTGAAATTCACATAAGCCATGGGGGGTACGTATGTCGTACATTTCATGTTGCCCCCATGGCGAACCACAAAAGACACACAGGAAGCCATACGTGCGCTCCCCATATGACTTCTGCAGGCCTCCCGTGCGCTCTCCATATGACCTCCAAGAACTCCTCCCTTGAGGAGTTCTCACTCTTCAGCAGCTTCTTCATCACCCCGGTCATTTGGGACGAACCAACTTGCAAAAGCAAAGCTTGGTCTTTCCACTTTCAACCTCAATGAAACAGACACCATGAAAACCCTTACCACTCTCACACAAAGAGGGTTTTGGGAGATAGCTCAACACGGGCCCCTTTTCCCATTTTTATAGGCAAACAAGCCAAGGACAAAAACTAAAACAGAAAGCCTCGAGTTTCAAAACATCCCAGCTACGCTGCCACGCGGTAGCTCAGGATAAAAAGGTGCTTTCTGAAGCACGCCGGATGCATTTCCCAGGCCATGACGCACGGCAGAAGATTTCCCTCTGATCTCGAATCGAGAGCCTTAAATGTAGGAAATGTTCGCCAGTCCTTGAGATACGGGCAGGCCTGGGAAATCGCCTTGTGAAAACGATGCCATCCAATGGCAATCGAATGCTTATCGCGCACGTTAAAAAGACCTATGTTGGAAAAGACCAACGGGATAAATACCTTGTGCAAAAAACGAAGCGTCCTTCGGCGAATCACAAATCCATCTCATCCACCCGGGCAGAAAATGAAACAATTTCTCATAGACCGGGCTATCCGCCAAATCTCGACCTCAGTCAAGATACTCGCGCAATTTTTGGTCACATCGCACTGAACCATTTTATGCCTCGGCCAGACGAGTTAATCTCTTACTTCGGATAGATCGAACTATCTTCCTAAGCTTCGGCTCGATCGAGACATTTCCTTAAATTCTAACCGAGCTAGCTTACGTCAGCAAAATAAATCGGTTAAACTCCAAACGAACAGGACGTTCAATCCGTAAGAGATAAACCGATCCAGGAACATGAATTGATTCATTCGCCGTTTGGAAAAACCCGCAACAAAAAGATCATCCAGAAAAGATAAGCAAGTAGGAGTCGAAGGATCCATTTCATTAAAAATTTTCAACCAGGTTACAAATCTGGAACACAAAAATACACAAGTAACCCTCAAGAATCAAGATCTGGGTCCGTCCCAAGAACCTCTTTGACAATCTCCGAAGGGCCTCGACTCGCTTCACCCACTTCAAATGTCGAAGGAAGAGCCTCGGATACCTCGGCAGCAGGTTGAGGACATTCCTCGGAGGCCACGGCCTCACTGGGGCCTAAAATGGCATCAAGTCGACATCCGAGATATCCTCGTATTCCTCTTCTTCGCCTCCCGGGGTACGAGCATCAAAGTGTTCAGCATCCAAAAAAGACAAATCCCATTCGGGATGCACCTGAGATATCTTTACTTGAGTCTCCTCTTCGCTGAACCAAAATGCATCGACACAAGCTTTTTTACGTTCTTTAGAAAATCAGGCAGAATTTTTATACTCCTCCACAGCTGAGGTAAGCTGGTTTTAGAGTTCGAAGTTCATTTGGTGACTCGCGGATAACTCCGCCCTTAAAGCTTTAAACTGCTCTTGCGCCTCGAGCCCAATTCTACCCATCTACGAAATACCAAAATATTTGAGTCCACTAGCAAAAGAAAAACGTCGAAAAAACAAATAAGGAGGAAGACGCCGTACCTCTTCCTCCCGTCGAGCCATCTTATTGTTCAGCTCCTAGATCTTTTCCAAGGCCTGCAATTTTGCCAATTTGTTTTCTCGAAGACCCTCCCTAAGGTCATTAATTCGAGACTAGTTGTCCCCAACTTCTCGCCGCGACTGGTCAAGATCAGCAGTGAGCCGAGCAACCTGCTCACTTCGCAATTTCAGTCGATTCTCCATATCGGCAAATTCCTTTTTTAGGCCAGCAAGCTGATCCCGCTGCTGCCAGCACTTGTGCTCCTCTTCCTCAAGCTTCCTACTCAAATTATTTTTCTCCTCAGTATGACTAGCCCTCAGCTGGTCCCACCTCTTGTCAACATGCCGTTGCCAGGCGTTAAGTTCCTCGGCATGTTTAGCCTTGATCTGAGACAACTCCAGGCAGGCCTTGTCCTACTGTTCGCGGAAACCCTGGAGCTCTTTAACTTGTGCCTCGAATCGAGAGGCCCTCTCGGCAGCAATTCGGCGGGACTCGGTCATCTTCTCAAGATCCACCCTAGCAGACTCAAGGGCCCTGGAAAGCCGACTGGTCGAATCCACCCTCGACCAAAGGTTGGCCGCCTCCTTTCTAGCCTGGGCGCAGGCCTCAATGGCCAAATTTAAACGCCATTTCAACGCTTTTGTGACCAGGGCAATCTGTAGGGAAAACATAAGTTAGAAGCTACGACCCAACCAAACAATCAGAATTATAACCCCGACACAATAACTTACCTGGGCGATGTAGTTCGAAGACATCGTCATGAGGGTGGTGTTATTGATTTCGGGGAGGAGGAAAGCGTCCTGCGGTACCCCGAGCCGACCAAAAGCCGCCTCAATGATGTCCCCGACCGCAGGCTCGTTCGTCAAGGAACTCCCCTCAGTGCACAAAACGGACCTCATCAAGGCGGTGATCATATCATCCACCTCTGGGCCATGGACGAAAGAGCTCGTGGCCAAAGAACTGGCCCGAGGAACTCCGACCTGAGAAGCCATCCACTCAGATTCCTCTGCCAGAACTCTAATCTGCGAGGCCTCAGATACCTCAACCCCGACTAGGGAGCCTTAGCCCGAGCATCCCCTTCATTCAATGGTTCTTCTCCTTCTTCTGCTACCAATGCATCTACCTCCTCCATAACGTCCTCGGGAACTACGAGGGACCTTCAGCGGGAGGAGGCACGACCTCCACCAACCTTTCAACAGGCAGCTCCACTTGAGCTTCGACAGCCGTCACTACCTCTTCTGGCCCCTCCACCAGAGCAGAGGTCTCCTCCGTACGCAATGGGCTCTCCACCGCCGGTAACTGAAAGACATCTGGCGGAGGGATCGCCGAATGTACCAGTGACATCTCCTCTGCGTCGTCTCATACAATTACTATTTGGAGGGAAGAAACCTCGATGGCTCCTCCCAAGCTCCCCCCAACAATTTCCTCTGCTACTTTGCTCCCCTCCAGTAGGGGAGGCTCGTTGACCACGGTTTGCGCTCCTGCTACCTCCCTTATTGGGGTGGGAGAGCGGCGACTGGTGTCGTCTTTCTTCGGCCACTTCAAGCGAGACCCAGAAAGACGAGACCTCTTCTTGGGTCCGTATTTGTCCCCAGAGCTGGAGCCCCTTTGGCGCTTACCTGACTCCCTCATCTGGCCCACAAACGTCGATCTTTCGGCTGAAAATGCAAAAAATGATTCAACCAAATGGGAATACCCAAACAAGCCGACCGTCGTGATAAAAGAAAAAAAAGATACACTCACCCCGAGGGTCGACAGAACTAATTCTGGTGGCGAAGAGAGCATTCTCAGCTAACAGAGTGCTAGCCGATATCTCCTGACCACTGCGAAGGGTAGCCAGATCCCTTTTCTCCCGATCGCTCAACTCCAAACGCGCCTCCGGGTCCTTCATATAATTGCCCCATCCTCTCGGAAAATCCGAGCCGATATTTCCTTCGGCAATGAGAAATCGGGACTTCCACCTTTTATCGAAGAAGGGTTATCGGAAATCATCTTGAATGACTTTCGGGGCCGATGTAGGGCCACTCAGAGCTCCTTCCGGAGACCAGGTTGTAGCAAACGCGGAATAGGGGAAGAGTTGCAGTCACCCCAACACGACTGCACATCGAGACGAACCCAACAAGGTTTCGCCAACTGTTTGGGGCCACCATTGTTGGGCATATGTTGTAAAACCTCATCACCTTCTGTATCAGCGGGTGAAGAGGGAATCAGAGACCTGCCCTCAAGCTCTCCTCGTAGAAGAAGACTCCTCGGCTCAACTCGGTTAAAACTCGGTGCTCGGCCCTCGGCACCCGTAGGGCTACATCCAAGGAAACTCTGTAATGGCGACGGATCCTATCCAGATCATCTAGGGTCACCTCAGAAGCAACATCGCTCGGGCCACTCATATTGGCTAAACAGGGGGTAAAACATGAACAAACATGCAAGAGCACAAAGGAGCAGAAAATCTTTGCGGCAAAGACAAAGGGGTGCTGCAGAAGGAATGCCGCTCCAGCCCTCTTTAAATAAGCGCTTTAGAAATAACGCTCTAGACGCCAAGGACCCTGATACGGGCGCCAAAAATAAAGGACTTCCATCACGTGGAGCCTCCGCTATCGCGACTTGTTAGAAACGAGACGTTTCCTCCTCGAGCAGCGATGAAAAATGATGACAAAACAGCGGTCCATCATTTACAAGGTCATCATTGCCCACCTTTTTGAATCCTCCAAATAAGATTGCTCCAGAATTCTACTCCCTATATCCGAAATTATACTTTGGACTAGGGAGTGGGGGGCATGTGATAAGGGGTAAAATCATCATTGTATTATTGATCGCTCACATCAGCGATGAGGTCGCGCCCAATCCAAACACCCTGCTTGCTAGCTGGCCAACTGACATGACATTCTAGCGATAAGGTCAAATCAGCTTTGATGAAGTCGGATCACCCTCACAACCCAGACCACCTTTACACTTCGGCCATCTGAGCCAAGCTATCCTTAATCCTTGGTAACCCGAGCTATCTTTATGCTTCGGCCATCTAAGCCGAGCTACCCTTATTCCTCGGTAACCCGAGTTATCCTTATACTTCGGCCATCTGAGCCGAGCTATCCTTATTCCGCGATAACTCGAGCTATCCTTATACCTCGGTCATCTGAGCCGAACCATTTTACGCTTTAAAAAATCAAGCTATTCCTCGTCTAGGCCAGCCATGGCATTCAAAAAACCTCTGCGAAATCCGGCACGGGAGAGTCTCTATTCGCTGAGACAGAATGAGATTCCAAATAGAGAATTATACTCGGGAGTGGCCTAGAGCCCACGCAATCATGGAATCCCAAGGCATCAACTAGCTCTCCCAGCCGTCGATCCTCTAACTGACATGATACGAATCCTACTGATTTTGTAACAAACTCGATTCGAATCCGTTTCAAATCATAACAACTTTTGGCCCCTACGACGCTCTCAAAGAATCAGGTGATCCTTTATAAATACCACAATACTTTAACCTCTCAGGTACGCACAAAAAATTACTTTGTACACTCATTTGGCTTTACGGAATCGATCACTCTATTAGGGCTCCGATCGAGAGCTTGGAGGGAGATTTTTCCTCATATCTGCATGCTGTGAATCTTCACTGACTTGGGCGTCGAAGGGTCCCCCGCAGAGGACAACCCCAAAAAAATCCTTTGCGAGTGCGGACTGTCTTGCAGGTTTCATCCCGGATGTTAAGATCAGAGTTCGGACCTGGAGCCGAAAATGCATCCGAGTCGGAGAACGAATTTCCACGGCAACAATATATAATCAAAAGGTATTTTTGCCTTCTTATTAAACCTATTCAAGGTCGTAGAAGGAGAATTTTTTAAGGCTATGTAGATGGTGAACCAAGGAGGAATTATATATTCTCATTATATCTAGAGCGATGAAGAATTATCCACAATCAATGACTTTAAATCATGAATATTCTCAAAGAGTGCTGTAGCTTGAGTTGCGGATCTCATTCCACATTCAACAGGAAGGGTCAACGTCGTCACCGGTCGAGGGTGATTTGTTGGACCCATGGCTTCGGGTCGCAAAAGATGTGCCCGTCCAGCAACTGTGCAGCTCTGTTTACATGATCCATCTCTTCAGTGACACAGAATCTGGAGAGTGTTTTGCATTAAATAGAAAGTCCGTCTTAATTAGTAATTGTCGTGGTCACCTAATTATTCTAAAATTAATTATGTTAATACAATATCAGCTCTTAACTAGCTATAAACCAAGTGATCTGGATTTAGCTATCACGTTTTTTAAAATATTTTTTAAAAAAATTAAACTCCAATGCAATCAAAGTCGTCATTTCATGCTTTCAGTTTTTACTAATGCTTTTATTATGTCTTTAAATTTTTTATTAATTACCTTACCATTTATATATAAACAAAAACATCTTTAAAAAAGTTTCAAATTAAATATAATTATTATTTAAAATCATATAGCTCGATAAAATGAGTTTTTTTTAAAGCATTATATTCAAATAAATTTGCTGTACCTACCAATCAAACTGGCTTGGCTCTTTTGAAGAAGTTCAACCTGCTTATATTTCAGCCATTTATTTAAGAATAACTGAATTTATTAGTATACTCTTTGAAAACTCTGCGCGTCTCCATGATTTAAACAATAAGCCCATAGAAAAAAAATATAAAAAGCTATTATCTAAAACATCTACAATTAGTTTAAAGAAATTTAGCATCAATGAATTGAGATAATCTCAGCATATGCGGACACACTTTGCTTATGTGTAGGAATTATTGCCTAAAATAGCAAGAAAAAGAGACTGTTTCCCCGTCTCATGCAACGTCCAGAAATAGAGAATAACGAGCCCTTTCCAAGTATTTTAGAATGCATTCGTTATACTGGGAGATCTGGCCATAAACTTAAAAGGAGTATGAAGAATAAATAAGACTATGGACGAGAAACTAATCCAAATAACAGAATAATATCTATTTCTGGAAGTGATCTCAAAATTGATCTCTATTTCTTCCATGAGGCCGAACTGGGCGTTGAGTCGGTTTGTTGCCCGACGGTGAAAATGGATCGGATAAATTTTGATCGATTTAAATTTTATTTTTTAGTTAAATTAGATCCTGAATTTAAATATTTAATTAAAAAATTAATTGTATACAGATAAAAATTTAGATATTCAATAAAAAAATCATATGTTCATTATTTATTTTCAATTTACTCTAGTAACCATATGAAAGTGAATTTCAATGTTTTTATTTCAATCGAGTACATTGAGGAAAAAAGTGACTGGATGATGAGCAAATATGTGCATTGAAGATTTCAGAAAGCTTAATAGAAAAAAAACTCAGGTTTGAATATCCGTATTTCTATCCATATATAACAAATATGAATATATTTAATATTTTATCTGTATTTGTTTAAAATAATATAAAAATAAATTTTAATATTTATTTAATATTAATATTTATATTATATATATTAAAAAAATATAAATATAAATATATTATTATTTGATCCATTTTTAAGCCCTACTGGCGGTGGCTGGGTTTACTTTCTTCTCTACCTTTGGTATCTCCAGCTGTTAATTTATTGCATCTCTGCCGTTCAATTGCTTTCTCCCTTCTCATCGCACAAAATCCATAATAAAAAGAGGGAAAAAACCAAAAAAAGGGTTTTAAAAAAGAACTGCACAAATTCGATGGCTTCACGAGGAATTAGCACGCGAGCCGTACGATTGGGCCCGTGGGTCTGTAGGTCCCACGTGTGGGGAGATGAACATGTCGTTCTGCCAGCACAAAATGCCACCACCGCGTATGCCAAGCCAATTACCGCCTCGCTAAGCCGGCGTCCAGCTGGTGACGCGGCTCGTCCAAAATCCAGAGTTGACACGTGATCGGGAGATCCGATGCCTCGCGGTCTGGTGATCGAAGCGTACTTAGAAGTTAGAAGGGCGCATCCTCGCTGTTGCCACCCGCGAAGATACGCGAGCGCTCGCGGATCGGTCATTTCAGTGGTTAAGTTAAAAGCTCGATTGCAATCACCCGTATATATATATATATATATATAATTTTGTGAAATATATTGAAGCATCTCGCAATCAGGTAACGATACCATTGCTGCATTGGAATTGTTGTCAATTTTTCTTTTAAAAAAAAATAGAAATAGGAATTTTTGCCGAGCGACATGGCCACAGGCAAGTAACCCATCCAATTCACATTGAAAACAACGCGTGGAATCTACTGGTTGGAGGGACGCTTGGACCCTGAACTTTTATCAGCACCTTTGCGAAACCACCGACGATGCTGTGGCTTTGTAATGATGCCCTCCGATGTCGGCACGCAACTTTTTTTTTTTTTTCTGTAATTAATACCGGCGTGTTGTTTTCAGTCATTTGAATGAAAGAGAAAAAATAAAAAATAAATCTGTCGGTGCTCTTTTCAGTCATTTGAATGACAGAGAAAAAAAAAAAAGCTGGGGTGAGAGAGGCTCGAACTCTCGACCTCAGGATAACTCAGAAGCTATGAGACCTACGCGCTAGCCAACTGCGCCACCACCCCGAGATGTATAGCCTTAAAAACGAAGGCTATTTAAATACAATATACGATAGTTGACCGCCGCCCTGCTTTGAAGCCCCTAAAATTCGCAATGGAAACCGCCCATTTGCCATGGTTCAAGTTTGATGGTTTTATCATCCAAACAAACTTTTTTGAGCGATCCTATTGGAACTCTACAGCCGTTAAGGTAATAGAGGGAGTTTGGCAGAGAAATGATACTTTTTGAATATTTTTTATTTATAAAACTAGGGTACCATTAAGCATGAAAATAAAGCACTAGACCAAAATCTATAGATAATTTATGATCAAATGTAAGTGATCATTTTCAATCAATAAATTTTAATTAAGATAGATTATATTTTTCAATCAATTGGATTCAACAAAATTGAAGAGATTTTAGATTGTAAGGCTTATAAAAAGTTATATCAAAATTGTAAAGAGTTTTCAGTAATTCTTTATAATTTTTGAAACTAAAGGAAAGTTGTAGTGGTTTTTAATTTATAAAAAAAATTATTGAAAGGTTTGATCTATTGGCAGAATCGTTAAAATTTGTTTATTCATTTAGTACTTATAATTATCATCCTAATATTATAATTATAAAAATAGATAATATCCATAAGAAATTCAATTTCAACATGAGAATCAAGAATTAGATGCTTAGATTAGCTTAGAAAATGTATATGTTGCTTTGCAAATGAAAGAAGATTAGATTGTGGTGCACTAATAAATCTTTATTGATGGTGAAAACAGTAATCAGCACAATACAAGTACTAGGACTAGCTCAATAATGGAATATAAGAAGAAAGGATAAAGAAAATAAGATAAGAAAGGTCTAAATTATAAAGGCTACTTTAAAGATACATTTTTCTAAATATTGAAATATATTGCCGCAGGTTTTCTCCCCGCCTTATTTTTCTCTCTCCACTCAATATTTAGAGAAAGCCATATTTCATGATAGTCAATTAAGCAAATATCCAAGGAATTCCAACTAAAATGTTCATCAATAACCATTTTTTCTAAGAAAAGCATTAATCGACAAGACAAATTACTAGTTCAAATCTTATGAAGTGTTGATGTTTTCTAAAATCAACCCTTAGGCAAGAGAATTGTAAGCGACATTAAGCCATCAATTGTACTAGAAAAAAGAACGTGAAGGAGTAGCAGGAATTCTTTGAGTTGTTAAAAAGAAAAAAAGGCTGCTATCCGAAACATTTCTTTTGTAAAAAAGAATTAAGCTACAACAAAACCGACAAAAGGTATTCTAAGAAGGTTTTTTTTTTTTTTTTTCCTTTCAGGTAAGGCATTCATAAAAGTTACCTTAACAATTTCACTCAAATAACAAAAATTCCAAGATTCAAGTATTCGTGTCCGTCCTTAAGAGCTAAATCCTTAGAAGGCTAAAACCGCGTCCTTCCTCGTATTAGACCTCACAAGATCCTACCTCAATTTTCAAATTAATTGTGAGGCCCTCCTTAAAGATTCCATATCGGATAGAAAAAAAAAGGATAAGTAATTTATATGTAGTAAAGTAAGAAGAACAAGATACCAGTTGAATCCCTTTTGAACTGTGATGGCCCAAGTTGGTATAGGAAAGTGCAGGATCTAAGTACCACAGAGGACAAAGTGCTATATCCATGAGGGATGGCCCAAGTTGGTGGGACCTTTCCGTCTTGCTTTCTTGTAACGAAACGGACCCGGGGCTCGGGTCGTTACAATAAAAGGGATTAAAATTAATAAAGAGGGCTGCAAGGATTTGAACCCAAAATCAGAGGGTTCAAGAACAAACACGTTACCACTGCGCCAATTTGATTGTGCATATCGTGGATTGTTCTGGGATTGGGCCTTATTGGGCCGGCTCACGAGTCACTTTTGAGTTGAGTTTTGGGCCTGTATTGGGCCATGATTAGGAGAAAGAAAATATGGCCCGGATCAATGTTGATCCTAGTTTCTTGGGGTATTTTTATTTCCCCATTTGGGCGTATATATTAAGAAATATTCAAGCCCAAAGTTGAACCCAGAATTAGTTTGGGTAGAATTTAAGGGACACTTTATTCTTCAAATTTAGAGACTTAATTGTATAAAATGATGTTGTAGGTACCCAGATGTCTAAATAGCTGGTTTACGACTGAGGTAAGTAAGCCAATTATCATAAATTTTATAATATTTTTAATATGTAGATTTTGGAATTGTAATTATATTAATTTATGAAATAATGAAACGAGGAAAATAGAGTTTTATTGATATTGACCATCTTGAAATTAGTAAATAGTACCATGAGTATACAATTGAGTATTTGCTATGATTATTACGGCTGGTAATATTTGCAAAGTGATGGCTTTATATGTATATGCAAAAGATGAAGAATATGATTATTTTGACTTTGAAAAATATATTGGTACTATTGACATATTTACATGCAATTGTTAATAATGTTCAAACCATTGTATATGTGAGAAGCTTATGTTTATATTGATGCATGGTATATTACATACAAATTATAATTATGATAATTGAGATTATGTTACTATGCGTCGCTGCGGTTCTCATGTGATAAGAAATGTTGCAAAATGATGTGAAATGCCAAGTGATACGAAACCCACCTCCATAGAGGAATATATGTGGAGGACACACATCCATAGGGTGTGTTGTAATTGTTTATAATATATGGTATAACGCTGGTACCAGGACCCTTTCTCTTAGGGGATATTTAAGAGTGATACACCAGTTGGATGTTGTAGGGCCGTGGGACACATAAGAAGTGGTAATTATATAAATACAATGAGTTTGTTTACATTGCATATTTTGGCATTTATTGTATGACTAAGCTTTCAAAATTACTTTGAGCAGATAAAATACATGTTCTAATAACATAAAATATGGATTTGAAATTGGAAGCTTTTGACATATATTTGACATAGAAATCTGATTTGATAATGTTTTGAAATGATTATATTATATTATAGTAGGCTTATTTATTGAGTGTGAGCTCATTTAAATCTCATAATGTTTTTATTGTGAGGCTCTCCTTAAAGATCCCTCATCGGATAGAAAAGAAAAAGGGTGAGTAATTTATATATAGTAAAGTAAGAAGGACAAGGTACCAATTGGATCCCTTTTGGGCTGTAGTGGCCCAAGTTGGTGTGGACCTTATCCGTCTTGCTTTCTTGAAATGAAATAGGCCCGGAGCCCGGATTGTTACAATATGGTATTAGAGCCATGCATTAGCCGAAAGTGCAGAATCTAAGTGCCATACAGGACAAAGTGCTACATCCATGGGGATAGGAGCCACCTCTTGACCTGTAGGGGCCATCTCTAGATCCCTGCCTGCCTGGTGGTTGCCTCTGACGATGAGGACGTTGCCTCTTTAAGGGGGTAGATTGTGAGGCCCTTCTTAAAGATCTCACATCGGGTAGAGAGAAAAGGGTGAGTGATTTATATATAGTAAAGCAAGAATGACAAGATACCAATTGGATCCCTTTTGAGCTGTGGTAGCCCAAGTTGGTATGGACCTTGTTCGTCTTGCTTTCTTGTAACGAAACGGGCTTATAGGTGCTGCAGGCCCAGGGCCCGGGTCATTACATTAATATTAAGCCAAATTTACCTTCAAGTTTCGAATCAGGACCTCCAAGTTGACCGCCATCTCCTCTGACCCAAGCTAGCCATATTGTCTCAATCATTCAGCAAAGCTCGAAGAGGCTGGAATGGCCGACTCCTGCTGAGCGTTTGATACCACTATATGAACATTTTACACCGCATTATTAGAGTGCGCTAGAAAACATTATTTCCACTGCACCAACAACTTGAAAAAAAAAAAAGCGGTCGAACAAATCAATTGCTTGCTCTTTGTTATTGAACGTTTGGACTTTTTTTTTTTTTGGTACAGTCGGGTGATCACATCAATCTAAGATGACACAAGCCCAAACTATCAGAATACAAAAGTTGAGCAAGGATAGGAGGGCAATTGTCTCCTAGCAACCAGCGCCAGATGCCAGAATGGTTGGCTACCCTAGCGGCAATCCAATCAGCCGTAGAATTGGCTTCCCTGTAGATATAACAGATCTGAATGCTCTGAGCCTCTTGGAGGAGAGATCGAATGTCTGAGATCAAAGGGTTGATTGGTATCTGGTTACAATGATCCTAACAAAGCCACCGGATCATGGTGAGGGCATCCCCCTCAAGGATAATACGACGGGCGCCGAGGCTACAAATAGCACAGGAAACCCCGCCCAAGCAGCATAAAGCTCCGTAAGCGGCACTGAGGAATCCAGGAGACTAAAACCACCAGCAGACAGCAGCGAACCATCAGATCTCCGAATGACATAATCCGATCCGGCAGATCTACCACGAACACTCCCATCAAAATTGATTTTGACAAACCCTGGAGGAGGAGGTTCCCAAGAAATAAAGACCGTATGCCGGTGCACTGCCGAAGCAGCATGGGAACCCCAGAGGCCAGGGCTATCACAATCATGAACCAAACGCTGAGAAGTGTACTCAGTAGATAAAGACTTCTTTGGTGTTCCACATATCCATGCACAATTGCACAGTGATTAGAGTATAAAAAACCAAACCTTTTTCTTTCTGAGAAATGCGGCAAAATTCATTTAGATAGTGTTTGGTAGAAAAAATATTATCCATGGATAAATGTACGGGATAGAGTTTATCCCCTGGCTATCTCTAGAGATATCCCTTGGCTATCCCATTGATCATATTAAATGCAAAAAAGTAAATCCATAGGATAACTTTTTTTTACTCTTATTGGAGGGATAACCATTTTCTAGGAAATAAATTGAGGAGTTAACCCATGGTTAACCATGAATTATCCCTCTGATTAACTTTATTCCCAGCTATCCTTTATAGTTATGACTTTTGAGAATAAGAAGGGATATCCCTTGGATATCCTTTTTTATTCCTATTTCAAACACTACCTTAATGTCTCTGAGCTAAACATTGGCAAGAAAGAGCAAATCATTGACCGAAGCTCAGCCTCAAGTGATGGTAGGAATCCTCTGCTACTGTTGTAAAGAAGAGCGCAAGCACAATATCGATTCGTTTGAAAGAAGATAACTTATGGATTTGTATGAACTAAGGTAGTGTTTGATACAAAAAATGCTATCTCTGGATAAGTGGACAGGATAGAGTTTATCCAAGGGATAGCTGAAGGAATAACCAGCTTTTTTTAATAACAGTTTTGCCCTCAAGGAATAGCTGTAGGTATTCCTCTATTTTTTAAGAAATAAGTTCAAAGAATAACCCATGATTAAACATAGGATATTTCTTCTTATTCTCTATTTCAAACACTACCTAACACTTCCAAGAGGCAGTATGGAATTGGAGAAGGACATGGGCCCAAAGTTTCGGCTGAAAGAAACAGGTCTGGGACCCGGGCCCAGACCAAGCTAAGCGTAGCCCAAAATAATGACAATTGGGTCCGGGGTCCAAGGCTTGACTCTGGATCACGGACACTCGTACGGCCTGGCCTAATGGATCACGGGCCACCTCAATACGGTTTGAAGCTCTGATTGCATTGCTTGTTTTGGGAGGAACAGAAAACAAAGGCAAAATACAATCCAAAATTTCTTTTTTTTTAAAAGAATCTTAATTGCTTCAGGCAATCGATTTGCTGCAAAATATATTGAGATACTTGAAAAGGAAGCTAGGAAGCGATTTAAAAAAAAAAAGTGGTGGGGAGAAAGGAAGGTGTGCAAGTCCAGGTATAAGTTAGCCCAGCTTCGTATGTTTATTTGTTTTACTTGTTTCTCTTCTTTATATCTTGGTATTTGTTGCGTTATTGAGCAAAATTAAAAATTCAGTCTACAGTTTCACGTGATGCTTAATTTGGCGCACTAGTTATGAGACAATTTGGCTCTTCATTCTTCCATAAATCACAAATCTGCTAGAAAGGGCATGAATCAGCCTATCAAAGAAATTCTGCCTTGAGCCATGTTAGGAGTTCATGAAGGAAGGTGCAAGCCCAACAT
This sequence comes from Calamus simplicifolius, assembly GCA_900491605.1. Lineage (NCBI taxonomy): Eukaryota > Viridiplantae > Streptophyta > Magnoliopsida > Arecales > Arecaceae > Calamus > Calamus simplicifolius. The sequence continues at coordinate 298,883 of UESW01004101.1, forward strand.
CGATCATCAAGAGCAAAGGTCACTGAAAGGCCTTCAGAAGATTGAGGGCGCATTATAGTGGGAATCAGGAGGTGAAATTCTTGATGTTTGTGAAAACCTTGAAAAGGGAGAAGAGTTAGTTTTTGGTGAAGGACCTATATATCAGATTACAAGATCTATGGTCATCCCTTTTTATGGGGACATAAGATACTTTTCACTCATTGAAATTCACCATAATCTTGTGCAGAAGCAATTTTTGAGCCACATTCCTTCTAAGAAAAATTCTACTATTCCTTTCATTCCACACATTTCATATGTAAGCCATCACCAACTGATCTGGCATATTCTTTCTCCTCCATCTTAGTCAAAGTCTCAGGCACTCTTTGATACATGGGATAAGATATTCCCTCTTATCCCTAAAAGCTATAGTTGCAGGGGTTATCTCTGAAAAAGTTTAACCAGAGAGGATAACCCATGTTTAACCATGGGTTATTCCCTGAACTTATTCCCTAGGGAACCCAGGAATAACTAAAGTTATCCCTTGATGGCAGAGCGGTAATTTTAAAAAGGAGCTTATCTCCTCAGCTATCCTCTGGATAAATGCTATCATGTACATTTATCCAGGGATAGTCAAAAAGTTATCAAACACAGCCTTAGTGTGCCAAAGGGCATATTGCTCCTCTCCAAGCATTATCTGACTAGTAATATCAGGATAGGCCTTCTAAAAGAGCAACTAATGAATAAATCGTTCATTATTTCTTGATTAACCTTGTAGAAAACTCATCTAGCGCTCACTGATCTTCCTTTCCTTACGAGAGTATCACTTGCATGCAACTTATTAAGAAATGCCAATCAAAGAAAGATCTTGACTTTTTCTTGCCAAATTAAGTGGTAAAAAGAGTACAAAACTTCTTTATGATTAATAAATTTGTAGAAAAAGCCAACATAGTATCCACCATCTTGACATAAATTTTATATTAGAACATTCATCTCGGAAGAAGGTGAGATAGGTTGAAGGAGATTCTATGACTGATATGATTGATTCCTGATATTCTAAGACAGTGAGGAGCACCAACATATTGCAGCCTTTTATCGCTCTACTTCAAGGCTAGTAAGCAATATTGCTTCTTTAACATACAGAGTATATAATTTTTTAAAGATAAGTGCCAAGTGTACAAGAACCAACTAATCATCTTTTCAAAATCTAATATTCACTTTATTTTTAAATTTAAAGATTATACAATTCTAAGGAACAACCAATTCCTTACAAAGATTCTTTCATACCAGCGAAACCTTTTAAATTCTACACTTTTCTTACATCACAAAATGACATTTTGAATAGTAGGCTTTACAGACTTATTCAAAGACTTCCTTCCTCCACATGATTTGATATGAACTTCATATCTATTTAGCAAAAAGGACCGAATTCATACTTTTCAGATTTTTGATTTTAAGCCCTCCTTTTTTTTTCTCCTGATAGAGCATCTTCTGGTTGACTAGGAAATGAAATCTATTGATCGGTTCTTTTTCTTTTCATTAATAGTTCTTCTCGGCTTGTTAATCCTGCTACTTATTAACTTTGATAATTTGAGCACTGACGTGTAATATAAAGGAAGAGCAATGAAGATGAGTTGGTAAGGCTTAATCTCTTAGCCAACGCTAAAAACTGACGACCACGCACCAAATATATGGCAATGGGATTGTTGGGGACATATCACGTCATGTGATAGCACATGAAGGGTGGGATACATTAAACTCATGGAACTGCGCATCATACTACTATGCACAAGATGGCATGAAATCATGACACTGTGAATCAGTGGTGGATTTACTCAATGCCAAATGGTATTACCAACAAATGGAAATGGCCACTTGTTAGCGACTTTAATGTTACGTTATTGATTTCTACTGTGACAAGGGTGATTGAACGAGACCAACAGGCAGTCTTCTATTTAGATTTTGTACCTTTTTTACCATCCTTGAAAGGTCTAGAAAAGATTAATGTCATTCATGCAATTTATTTAATAATTAAATTATATTCAGATTAATATAAATGCATGAACCATACCATCTATGTGAACCATATAACCTGTGTAACCCATGTAATCCATAAAACCTATGCAATATGTTTAATACCAATTAACTCATAAAGTAATTATAAATTCAAAATTATGAATAAAACATAAATAAAAAATTTTACATTAAAAAAAGATAAATATAAAATCTTTACATAAGTATATAATAATTATCATAAAATAATAATTAATTAAAGGATGACATTAACTTAGATAATTAGTAAATCACCTCATGATCCTGCTTATTTATCAATTATATCAATAGATCAATCTAATATTAATCAGAACTCATTTATACTCAACTTGATTCTACTAACTTTGTGTTAGATTTGAGTCGGGTTCATAGGTTATATTCCAAATTACCACCTTTACTTTGAGTGGGACAAATATAAGAACATTCTGTACCAATTTTTGTTCCTTATTTTGATCTATATTTTACTTTTAGAAGGTGACCTCAACTTGCAGCAAACAAGGGAGACTGATGAGATCGTTGAAAACGGCTAACTCTTTACTTACGAGCTAGAGGGGCAAAAAAATAAAGGAAAAAGAAGGATTTTTAAACTAAAGAATAATAAAAAAAGGTAAGATGGATTTAAACTCTTGTTGTTTAAAAGGAACTATAATTTAAAAGGAAGTATAAAAAGAAAATGAGGATTTTATACTTGGCTAAATAAAAGAAAGTAAAGTAAGATGGATTTAAAGAAAGATATTTAAAATCCTTCTAAATCTTTTTTTTCATTTAAAACACTTTTAAAATAAGATCTAAAATACTCTTAAATAAGAGAAACCCAATAATTCGCTATTTATAATGAAAAAAATTAGGACAATCGCGAGAGATAGGATTAAAGGAGGTATTCATAACAATTTTACAACCACATTTATTGTATATAATCGTATTCTCTTTTTTCATGGCATCCTTTTATAATTAATTATTACATTCTATTTTTTCTACAGTATTAGATTTGAACACCTTTAATTTAGAAAATAATATACAACAGGTGATATTTTGTTATAAATGCATTTGTATTAATTTTTTTTTTTCACTCTGTCTTGCTACATTGAATGCAATACCACATTCGTCAACCGTCATTGGTGAAGGAAATCTATTGATGTGGCTGATCGAGCCACGTTAAAGTTGACGGAGGATATAATTGATAGATCCCCAGCCTCGGCCTTCGAGACCCCTCGGCCTTAGCTTTTAGATCCCCTCAGACTTGGACCGCGAGTCTCCTCGACCTCGGACTACGGGTCTTCTTGGCCTCGAACCTCGTCCCCTCGACCTTGGACCTAAGGTCCCTTCTGCCTCCCCTCGATCTCGGACCCTAGGTCTCCTTGGCCTCGGACCTTAGGTCCCCTCGGCCTCGGACTGTGGGTCTACTCGGCCTTGGACCTCATCCCCTCGACCTCGGACCTAGGTCCCCCCGGCCTCAGACCTCAGGTCCCCTCGGCCTCGAACCTCATGTCTCCTTGGCCTCGGACCCTAGGTCCCCTCGGCCTCGAACCTCATGTCCTCTCGGCCTCGAACCCTAAGTCTCCTCGGCCTCAGACCTCAGATCCCCTCGGCCTCGAGCTCTAGATCCCCACTACCTCGAGTCGCCTGCAGCTGCCACGTGGCCCATTAACCATCTGCAATTGTGCGTGACCATTACCTATAATGGCGTACACCTAACACGACTAGGACGACCTACCACCTGTGGCACCGCGCCTGGTAGGTGGCTAACAGGGCAAGACACCTCTGACATGCTCAGTATCGGTTGCGACCTATCTTTGTCAGCTTGGCCACTTATCCACTATCGAAAAACAACGTCTTAGAATTAACCACTTTCTGAAAGCAGAAAAGGATATCTCCGAACTGGTATAAGAACCTACACTTACAACGAGGGAAGGGATCTGAACTCAAGCTCTCTAGCTATTTTTCCTTAGCTCTATTTCTTCACTGTTCCTGAGTTGCTTACTGGATCGTCGGAGGGTTCCCATCGGTGCAACTGATCCCTGGGGACTTTTCTTGCAAGAACTCCGTTGAAAAGGAGGGGCTCCGTTTCCTGACGTTCGAGGAACGTGACTTGGCGGCAATAGATTGGTGCGCCAAGAAGGGGGAAGGAGAAGAGTAAGCTTCGAACCAGCTAGCTACAGGCTCTTCTTCCCTGAGCAGCTTGAAGAACCCCACTCGAAGTCCTTAGACGTGACGGCTGAGGCGGGAGGGGAGGGCTAGATCCTCCACGTGGACGACGTGTCTAATTCTCAGGGGAGTGGAGTCGGGCTCATCTTGGCAAGCCCGGAGGGAGAGGCAGTGGAGTACACCCTTCATTTCCTTTTCTCCGCCACCAACAACCAAGGAAGTATGAAGCCTTATTATTGGGAATGAAGCTGGCCAAGGAGCTCGGAGCAGAACATCTCCGAGCCTTCACCGACTCTCAACTTGTCTCCGAGTAAGTTGCTGGGGAGTATGAGGCCCAAGATCCTATCATGTCCCATTACCTGAGTAAGGTCCGATCTCATGCCTCCCTTTTTGCTTACTTTTGTGTCAGTTACATTCCCAGGGGTGAGAACGCCAGAGCTGATGCGTTGTCCCGTTTGGCTACTTCGGCCGACAGGGCTCTAGGAAGAACATACGTAGAGCATCTGGAGGTCCCAAGCATCGAAGCTGCATAGAAGACCCTGTCGGTCACCTAGGAGCCCACTTGGATGGATGCTTACGTCTGGTTCTTTACCGATGGTGCCCTCCCCAAAGACCCAATGGAGGCTAGGCTACTCAAGCGGCGAGCTCCTAAATTTTTGATACCGGACGGGAGGCTTTACCGAAGGTCCTTCCATGCCCAATTCTCAAGTGCATCGGCCTCACAGAAGACGATTACATCATCCGTGAGATCCACGAGGGCATTTGTGGGAGTCACTTGGGGGACAGAGCCCTAGCGTACAAGGCCCTGCGCTAAGGATATTACTGGCTCACGATGAAGGAGGATGCCTCCGAGCTAGTTCGAAGGTGCGATAGCTGTCAGCAACATGCCAACATCCAGCGACAGCCGACCTCTTAGCTGAACCCCCTGACAGCCTCATGGCCCTTTGCTCAGTGGGGAATGGACATCCTGGGACCATTCCCCCTGGCCTCTGGCCAGCGTAGGTTCCTGTTGGTTGCCGTCGACCACTTCACTAAATGGGTTGAGGCCGAGGCAGTGGCTAAGATCATTGAAAGCAAGGTAAGATCATTTTTTTGAAAATCCATAATCTGCTGGTTCGGATTGCCACACACCCTCGTCATCGACAACAGCCGACAATTCGACAATGCTCCCTTCAGAGGATTATGCACAGAGTTAGTCATCCATCAACGGTTCACCTCTGTCGGTCGCCCTTAGATCAATGGGGCGGCCGAGGTGACGAACCACACTATCCTCCAGGGGCTCAGGGCATGGCTGGACGAATTCAAGGGGAGATGGGTGGAGGAACTCCTCAAGGTGCTATGTGCCTATCACATGATGCCGCGAGCTCCCACCAAGGAGACCCCCTTCAGCCTCATGTTTGGGTCTGAGGCTGTCATCCCTGTGGAGATCGGCGTCCCGAGTCCCGAACAGAGTCTTATGATGGGGAGGACAACTCGAGCCAGCTGTGAGCTAACCTCGACCTCGTGAAGGAGGAGCATGACCGGGCGTAGCTCAGGATTGCTGCCTATCGACAGCAAACCGCTAGGTATACAATGCTCGCGTCCGCCCTAGGACATTCTTGCCGGGGGACCTAGTCCTCAGGTGGGCTGAGGTCTCAAAGCTGACATAAGGAGGCAACCTATCACCAAATTGGGAAGGACCTTATCGGGTCACCGAGGCCCTCTACCATGGAGCGTATCGAATCGAAGGACTGGATGGAAAGTTGCTCCCCCGAACTTGGAATTCTGACAACCTTCGTTGGTACTTGTCACGCCCTAGTTTCAAAATTCGAGATAGAGTGACAACCCACCGCATGCCAGGCATGCAAGGCGTCTCAAACTTCATCACATAAATCAATATAAAATAAAAATCCAAATTCATGATTTATTACAAACCATAATTATCAGTCTTGGGCTACCAGCCCTACACACAAGCAACACTAAACTATATCAATATAATGGAATTAAATTTATTTAATAAAAGCTCAGTTTATCCCAAATATCCTTCTTCATTCCTGAGGCTCTGAAAAACATTGAGAGAATTCTATGAGCTCACACTCAATAAGTAAGCTTAATACAATTTCAAATTACATTTATTATCCTATCAGCATATTTATGTCATCAGATCAAAATAATTTAGAAGCTTAATTAAATAATAAATACTAGAATATGCGATGTAAACAAAACACTGTTTATACTGTCATTATTTTCCTTTATGTGTCCCATGGCCCTACGGCACTCATCTTGTGTATCACTCTTAAATGTCCCCTAAGAGGAAGGGTCCTGGTACCAGTATTATGCCATATCATAATCTGTCATATCATAATCTATCATATGAGAACTGCGGCGATACATAATTTTTACTGTCATTATCATAATTGCATATTATCATCTCGATAGTAACAACATAATTTTGCAAGATTAACATAATTATATTTAACTGTAAGTTCATAATTTATAAATTAAATAATTTATAAAATTATAATACTTGGCTTACTTACCTCAGTATACAAATTTCAATTGATAACTCAGCTATTTGGACATGGGTACCTACAGTATTATTTTACATTATTAAATTTTTAAAATCTGAATAATAAAATGATTCTTAAAACTCTACCAGACCACTTCACGGGCCCGACTTTGGGCTCGAATATCTCTCAATATATTTGTCCAAATGGGATTTAAAAATATCCCAAGAAACTAGATTCAATCATGATTCGGGCCATATATTTACTTTGCCATTCTCGGCCCACTACATGGCCCAAAAAGTGGCTCAAAAATGGCTCATAGATCGGCCCAACAAGGCCCAAATCAAGGCAGCCCAACACAAGATGTACAGGATAAACTATACCCCAACCTCTTTGATTAATAACAATCCTAAGAAGAAGACAAGATGAATATGTGCCGTAGCACTGCAAGAAATCTCACACCGATCTCTCCCTTACCTTGCCTCAGGTTACAAGATCACTCATCGTAACCCGTAGATGATCGCCCGTAGGAAGCTCCTCAACGGCTCCGGCTTCGATCATCTCTTCTCTTTCTCCTCCTTCTCGCCCAAGATGGAGAATAGAAGATGCCTTCAATTTGATGGCCGGTTGGATTGGATTCTCCTTGATTCCTCTTCGTTCAATGCTCTTCCTGAAGACCTCTGCCCTCTTATTTATAGTGCAGCCGTTGCCTTATCCAAAGCTTCACCCGTTCTTATCTTATCCTCATGCACCGCCTCCTTTAATGCACTGCCCAAACTCTTGTAAATCTTATCCTTTGATGGGCGTTGGATAGGCTAATGAAGGACTCCTAGTTGCAGCTGGTTTGACGCCTGAAAACTTCATCCAAAAAGCTCCATCGGTAATTTTGGATAAAGGCCAACTTATCCATAACTAACTCCCCCAAAGATCTTATCCAAATCTTCTTGTTTGTTACTTGTGGATCCCGGGGATTACATTCTCCCCTCCTTATAAAAATTTTAGCTTCGAAATTGATAACTTTCATTAGAGAAAATTAAAATTCCAATTTTGTCACACAATCAACTAAGTCTTTATTCAAAAGTCAACAGTCGTAGCTATATCATTAACTATATTAGGATATAAATAGTTGTGGATACTTCTTTTTCATTTCCTCCTCAAGTTCCCAAGTAGCCTCCCTCTCAGAATGATTACTCCATTGTACCTTGACATATGAAATGATACGCCATCTCAGAACCTGATCTTTGCGGTCACAATACGCACAGGATGCTCCTCATATGATAAATCTTTCCTCAACTGTATAGGCTCATACGCTATGACATGGCTGGGGTCAGAGATATACTTCCTCAACATAGAGACATGAAAAACATTGTGTACCCCAATAAGATTGGAGGCAGTGCCAGGCTGTAAGCAACCTCCCCGACTCTGCTCAAGATCTCAAAAGGTCCAATATAACGTGGACTCAGCTTTCCTCTAATCCCAAATCTCATCACATCTTTGGTTGGTGATACCCTTAAGAAGACATGGTCCCCAACCTGAAATTCAATTCCCTTCTTCTGACATCAGCATAGCTCTTTTGCCTGCTCTGAGCTGTACGAAGATGCTCCCTGATCAAATGCACCTTATCTACTATCTGCTGAATCAGCTCAGGGCCTAGCAATTTTCTCTCTCCCATATCATCCCAACATATAGGAGATCTGCACCTCCTACCATACAGAGCTTCAAATGGAGCCATCTGGATGCTGGCTTGGTAACTATTATTATATGCAAACTCCACCAAAGGTAAATGGTTATCCCAAGCTCCACCCAAGTCCATCACACAGGCTCGCAACATGTCTTCAGAATCTGTATGGTCCTCTCTGATTGTCCATCAGACTGGGGATGATAGACAGTGCTGAAGTTTAGTTTGGTTCCCATGGCCTTATGAAGACTCTTCCAAAACTGGGACACAAACCTGGTATCTCTATCTGATACAATAGATACAGGAACACCATGGAGTCTCACGATCTGCTCAATATACAAATTAGCCAATCTTTCACTAGAGACCCCAACTCTGAAAGGTAGGAAATGAGCTGATTTTGTTAGTCTGTCCACAATAACCCAAACTGCATCATTACTCCTGGGAGTTTTGGGCAGACCAGTCACAAAGTCCATTATAATCTTTTCCCATTTCCACTATGAAATCATCAAAGACTGAAGAGGTCCCGCAGGCCTTTGATGCTCGGCCTTCATTTGCTGACACACCAAGCACTTGGCCACATACTGAGCAATCTCCCTCTTCATACCTTTCCACCAAAAATTTTCTTTTAAGTCTCTGTACATCTTAGTGCCACCTGGATGCACAGTATAAGGAGAGTAGTGAGCCTCCTTCAAAATTTCAGCCTTCAGTTCCTCAATGTTTGGCACACAAAGTCTTCCTTCAAATTTTAGGGATCCATCCTCCATTACATAAAATTTATTCTGAACTCCTGACTACACAACTTCTTTAATCCTTTGTAGATCAAATCTTCTATCTGGAAGGACTTGATTCTGTCAACTAGGGTCGGCTGAGTACAAGTGCTGCAACAAGCCCATCAGACTGCTGTACTCTCAGACCAACCTCCCACTTCTTCAGATCTCTCAATACGTGAGGCTGGGAAGTAATCATAGCAGCTAACTCAGAAGAGGATTTCCTGCTCAAAGCATCAGCCACTACATTGGCCTTCCTAGGATGATACTGTAGATTCAGGTCATAATCCTTCAATAGTTCCAACCACCTCCTCTGCCTTAAATTCAGCTCCTTCTATGTGAAGATGTATTTTAGACTCTTATGATCTGTATACACATCACACGACACTCCATATAGATAATGCCACCAAATCTTCAGAGCAAAAACCACAGCAGCCAATTCCAGATCATGAGTAGGATAATTCTGCTCATAAGGTTTCAGTTGTCTGGAGGCATAAGCTATCACCCTTTCGTTCTGCATCAAAACACATCCCAATCCTTTCCGAGAGGCATCAGTATATAGTAAAACCTTCAGATCCTGTCGGAAGAACAAGAATGGGAGCTGATACCAGGCGCTGCTTTAACTCCTGGAAACTTTTCTCACACTCTACTGTCCAGTCAAACTTCACTCGCTTTTGGGTTAAGCGAGTTAGGGGTAGAGCAATGCGAGAGAAATTCTCCACAAATTTACAGTAATACCCGGCTAACCCCAAGAAGCTTCTGACTTCTACCACATTGGAAGGTCGGCTCCAGCTAATGATAGCTTCAATCTTTTTGGGTCCACTGATACACCATCTTTAGAGATTATATGACCCAAGAAAGATACTTGGTCCAACCAAAACTCACACTTCTGCAGCTTGGCATAAAGCTTCTTCTCTCGAAGAATCTGCAACACAATCCTCAGGTGGTCCTCATGCTCCTTATGGCTCTTGGAATATATCAGAATATCATCAATGAAAACCACCACAAACTGATCCAGATATGGCTTAAAAATTCTGTTCATTAAGTCCATGAATGCTGCTGGGGCATTAGTTAACCCAAACGGCATCACCAAGAACTCATAGTGGCCATATCTATTCTAAATGCTGTCTTTGGCACATCCCCCTCCTTGATTTTGAGTTGATGGTACATTGACCTGAGATCAATCTTTGAGAATATCCGGGCTCCTTGGAGTTGATCAAACAAGTCATCAATCCTCGGCAGAGGGTACTTATTCTGCACTGTTACCTTATTGATTTCCCGGTAATCAATGCAAGTCGAAGACTGCCATCCTTCTTCTTGACAAATAGAACTGGAGCACCCCAAGGAGAAACACTGGGTCTAATAAATCCCGATCTAGGAGCTCCTGCAACTGATCCTTCAATTCCTTTAACTCAGCCGGGGCCATGCGATAAGGGGCCTTGGATATAGGTCCAGTCTTAGGAACTAGATCAATGGAGAACTCGACTTCCCGGTCTGGGGGTAAATCAGACAATTCATCTAAAAAGACATCAGGGAATTCTCGAGCTATAGGAATATCCTCCAACTTGGTCTCTTCTGCTGAAGGTCCTTGACTATAGCAAGAAATCCTTGACCACCACTCATCAGATACTTTCTAGCCTGCATCGCTGATATGAACACTAAGGCTAGGTGTTTCTGACTACCAATAAAATCGAATTCAGGTTGACTTGGAGTCCTGAAGCAGTCTACTGAAGCATGATAGGAGGCCAACCAATCCATTCCAAGGATAACATCGAAAAACTTCAGTGGAAGGACAATGAGATCAGCATTCAACCTCCTATTCTCCAAGATAATTGGGCAAGATTTGCATACTGTGTCAACTTTCATAACATCTATATTTGGAAGTGCAATATGCAACTCTTGCTCCAGAGGAATAGGTGTCAATGATGCATTCTTGTCAAGATAGATGTCAGATATAAAAGAATGCGTGGCACCCGGGTCAATTAAAGTTTGAGCATAAGCAGTACCTACTTTAATCATTCCTGGTCATAAGTGTAATTTGTTTTAACATTAAGGATTGAACCTAACTTTTAATTAACTATCAATGCATTGCACTAGATAAGAATGTAATACTAGATATAACATTAAAGGGTATACCTGCCACCATAGAATTAGAGGCGGCAGCGTCCTGCTGAGTGAGGTTGAAGACCCGTCCCTGGGTCCTCGGTGGCTGCTGCTGCTGTTGCTGGCTCATCCCTTGACTTGAAGAAGGCTGCTGATCCTTTTGAAAGGGACAGGTGGCAATCTTGTGATCAGTTTTTCCACAGACAAAGCAGGCACCAGTCAATCTGCGGCAAGGCTTTCCAGGGTGGGAGTTACCACAATGAATGCAATGAGTTTCCTTATTCTGTGATTCGACTGGGGCCTGTTGTGCACCCTTCTTCTTGGCCTGAGCAGAGGATTGGCCAGAAGTCGGCCTTTTCTCTTCTTCCGCTGCTCCCAATCCTTTTGAACAATATTCATATCCCTCTCAATCACCAAGGCCTTATTCACCACCGCACTGTAAGTGAGAAGCTCAAATGCATTGACTGCTTGCCTCAGTCGGGGTCGCAGTCCCTCAATGAATCTGGTGACCTTGGCCATTTCATTGGTCATAATATTTGGAGCAAAACGAGCCAACCTGGTGAATTCAGTTTCATATTGGGCCACAGAAAGATCCTTTTGCTCCAATTTGATAAACTCTGATTCCATCTGTCTCTGTACACTCCTGGGGAAGTATTTATCGAAGAATATCTCTCTAAACTCTCCCCAAGAAATAATTGTCCATCCCGACGCTGCTCCTCAACTAACCACCAATCATAAGCTTCTCCCTAGAGAAGGTAGGTGGCAAATCTGATCCGCTCCATCTCCTGACTATCATGAGCTGTAAAAGCCTTCTCCATATCTCACATCCACCGCTCAGCATCAACAAGGTTGGTGGATCCAGAGAAAGGGGTAGGGGCAAACTTCTTGAAATCTGCAAAGCTGCGGCCAACCCCTATCCAGGATTGAGATGGAGCAGGCTGGGTCTGTGGAGCAGTAGAGTCATGCTGAGTCAGTGGAACAGGAGGGGCAGACTGAGTGGACAAAGCCTGCAGAATCTGATGCTGCATGTCCCGCATCGACTGCATCATAACTGAGAGAACCTGAAGCATCTCGGTCTGAGTCGCTGCTGATCAGTTCCAACTGAATTGGCAGGAGCACCTCCGATGGCTTCCAAACCTCCCGGTTGGCCAGCATTACCAACTTGGGAACCCTCATCATTTTGTTGACTTCTAGTGCGACGTGCCATTCCTATCTCTGATAAATTAGTTGTAATCAATATCATGATAAACTTTAAATGTCAGGCTTTCATAATATCTAAAATTTATAATTGTCTCAATGTCATCTTAGTATTTTGCCTAAAGTGTCATCATGTATGTGTCCCTAATGTCGTAACCAGGCTCTGATACCACTAAAGCTGTCACGCCCCAGTTCCAAAATTCGAGATAGAGTGACAACCCGCCGCATGCCAGGCATGCAAAACGTCTCGAACTTCATCACATAAATCAATATAAAACAAAAATCCAAATTCATGATTTATTACAAACCATAATTATCAGTCTTGGGCTACCAGCCCTACACACAAGCAACACTGAACTATATCAATATAATGAAACTAAATTTATTTAATAAAAGCTTCGTCTATCCCAAATATCCTTCTTCATTCCTGAGGCTCTAAAAAACATTGAGAGAATTCTATGAGCTCACACTCAATAAGTAAGCCTAATACAATTTCAAATTACATTTATTATACTATCAGCATATTCATGTCATCAGATCAAAATAATTTAGAAGCTTAATTAAATAATAAATACTAGAATATGCGATGTAAACAAAACACTGTTTATACTGTCATTATTTTCCTTTATGTGTCCCATGGCCCTACGGTACTCATCTTGTGTATCACTCTTAAATATCCCCTAAGAGAAAGGGTCCTGGTACCAGTATTATGCCATATCATAATCTATCATATCATAATCTGTCATATCATAATCTGTCATATGAGAACCACAACGATACATAAATTTTTACTGTCATTATCATAATTGCATATTATCATCTCGATAGTAACAACATAATTTTGCAAGATTAACATAATTACATTTAACTATAAGTTTACAATTTATAAATTAAATAATTTATAAAATTATAATACTTGGCTTACTTACTCAGTATGCAAATTCCAATCGATAACCCAGCTATTTGGACACCTGGATACCTACAGTATCATTTTACATTATTAAAATTTTAAAATCTGAATAATAAAATGATTCTTAAAACTCTACCCAGACCACTTCACGGGCCCAACTTTGGGCTCAAATATCTCTCAATATATTTGTCCAAATGGGGATTTAAAAATATCCTAAGAAACTAGATTCAATCATGATTCGGGCCATATATTTACTTTGCCATTTTTGGCCTATTACAGGGCCCAAAAAGTGGCTCAAAAATGGCTCATAGATCGGCCCAACAAGGCCCAAATCAAGGCAGGCCAACACAAGATGTACAGGGTAAACTATACCCCAACCTCTTTGATTAATAACAATCCCAAGAAGAAGACAAGATGAATATGTGCCGTAGCACTGTAAGAAATCTCACACCGATCTCTCCCTCACCTTGCCTCAGGTTACAAGATCACTCACCGTAACCCGTAGATGATCGCCCGTAGGAAGCTCCCCAACGGCTCTGGCTTCGATCGTCTCTTCTCTTTCTCCTCCTTCTCGCCCAAGGTGGAGAATAGAAGATGCCTTCAATTTGATGACCGGCTGGATTGGATTCTCCTTGATTCCTCTCCGTTCAATGCTCTTTCCGAAGACCTCTGCCCTCTTATTTATAGTGCAGCCGTTGCCTTATCCAAAGCTTCACCCGTTCTTATCTTATCCTCATGCACCGCCTCCTTTAATGCATCACTCAAACTTTTGTAAATCTTATCCTTTGATGGGCGTTGGATAGGCTAATGAAGGACTCCTAGTTGCAGCTGGTTTGACACTTGAAAACTTCATCCAAAAACTCCATCGGTAATTTTGGATAAAGGCCAACTTATCTATAACTAACTCCCCCAAAGATCTTATCCAAATCTTCTTGTTTGTTACTTGTGGATCCCAGGGATTATAGTACTACCAGTAATGTACACTTTAACATTGGGTTATGAAGCGTTTGTATTCTCTTGGATTTTCCTCTCATATTCCCGACTAATAAAAATATGTTCGAGTAACTCATCTTTTCAGCCAAACCCGACTCCGATCGGCACTAAAAGCTCAACTCCGGTCGGCACTAAAAGCCCGAGGCCAATTCGGCACCAAAGCCTAACTCCGATCGGCACTGAAAGCCCGAGGCCAATTCGACACCAAAGCCCGACTCCGATCGGCACTGAAAGCCTGAGGCCAGCTCGGCACCAAAGCCCAATTTCAATCGGCACTAAAAGCCTGAGGCCAGCTCGGCACCAAAGCTTGACTTCGTTGGCACTAAAAGCCCGACTCTACTCGGCACTGAAAGCTCGAGGCCAGCTTGGCACCAAAGCCTGATTTCGATCGGCACTGAAAGCCCAAGGCCAGCTTGACACCAAAGCTCGACTCCGATCGACACTGAAAGCCCGAGGCCGGCCCGACATCAAAGCCTAACTTCGGTCGGCACTGAAAGCCCGAGGCTAGATCGGCACCAAAGCCCATCTCCAGTTGGCACTGAAAGCCCGAGGCTAGCTCGGCACAAAAGCTCAACTTCGGTCGGCACTGAAAGCCCGACTCCGGTCCTCATTGAAAGCCCAAGGCCAGCTCGACACCAAAGCCCAACTCCAGTAGTTTCTGAAAGCCCGAGGCCAGCTCGGCACCAAAGCCCAACTCCGGTCAGTACTGAAAGCCTGAGGCCAACTTGGCACCAAAGCCCGACTCCGGTCGGTACTTAAAGCCCGAGGCTAGCTCGGTACCAAAGCTCGACTCCGATCGGTACTGAAAGCCCGAGGCCAGCTCAGCACCAAAGCCTGA
This sequence comes from Calamus simplicifolius, assembly GCA_900491605.1. Lineage (NCBI taxonomy): Eukaryota > Viridiplantae > Streptophyta > Magnoliopsida > Arecales > Arecaceae > Calamus > Calamus simplicifolius. Next base: position 314,028 of record UESW01004101.1, read on the forward strand.
CTCCGGTCGGCATAGAAAGCTTGACTCCGATCAGCACTGAAAGTCCAAGGCCAGCTCGGCACCAAAGCCCGACTCCGGCCGGCACTAAAAGCTCGAGGCCAGCTCGGCACCAAAGCCCAACTCTGGTCGGCACTGAAACCCGAGGCTAGCTCGGCACCAAAGCCCGACTCCGGTTGGTACTGAAAGCCCTAGGCCAGCTCGGCACCAAAGCCCGACTTCGGTCGGCACTGAAAGCCCGACTCAGGTCGGCATTGAAAACCCGAGGCTAGCTCGGCACCAAAGCCCATCTCTGGTCGGCACTGAAAGCCCAACTCCGTCAGCACTGAAAGCCCGAGTACAGGTCGGCACCAAAGCCACACTATGGTCGGCACTGAAAGCCCGAGGCTAGCTTGGCACCAAAGCCTGACTCCGATCGGTACTGAAAGCCCAAGGCCAGCTCGGCACCAAAGCCTGAGGCCAGCTCGGTACCAAAGCCGAACTTTAGTTGGCACCGAAAGCCCAAGGCCAGCTCGGCACCAAAGCTCGACTCTGATCGGCACTAAAGCTCGAGGCCAGCTCGGCACCAAAGCCCGACTCCGGTCAGCACTGAAAGCCCGAGGCTAGCTCGATACCAAAGCCTGACTTCGATCGGCACAAAAAGCCCAAGGCCAGCTCGGCACCAAAGCCCGACTCCAATTGTCACTTAAAGCTCAAGGCCAGCTCGGCACCAAAGCTTGACTCCGGTCCGCACTGAAAGCCCGAGGCCAGCTCGGCACCAAAGCTCGACTCCGATTGGCACTAAAAGCCTGAGGCCAGCTCGGCACTAAAGCCCAACTCCGATCGGCACTGAAAGCCTAACTTCGGTCGGCACTGAAAGCCTGAGCCAGCTCGGCACCAAAGCCTGACTCCGGTCGGTACTGAAAGCCCAAGGCCAGCTCGATACCAAAGCCCGACTCCGGTCAGCGCTAAAAACCCAACTCTGATCGGCACTAAAAGCCTGAGGCCAGCTCGGCACCAAATCCTGACTCTGGTCGGCACTGAAAGCCCAAGGCTAGCTCGGCGCCAAAGCCCGACTTTGGTCGACACTGAAAGCCCGAGGCCAGCTCGATACCAAAACCCAACTTCGATCAGCACGTGGAACCCAAGGCTGACTTGGCACTTGAGGATCGACCTTGGCCAGCCCTAAAGTTTCGATGACCGCTTGATGCTGCAAGTTCATCATGAGACTCACACCTCGACATCAAACTTGGGTTTTCACAAAGGGAACCTTTGAGGCCAGCCCCAGCACTCCCACTAGGATCCAATCCTATGTAGCAACTAAGTCGTGGATTTGCTTGCAGTGAGCAGACAGACACGATGACCCCACCAGTGCCGATGCAGCCCCATCAAGGGTCCTATGATGACAAGCTAAAGGAAAAGTGTACTACTTTAAGTTAAGTACTCAGCCCTTGATGACAGATTTAAAAAAAGGTCATTTTCATTACTTTGAATGTTTACAAAATGCCGATCAAGTCAGACTTTAATACAAAAGAAAAAGAAATATAAGTGATCAGGGCTCGGCCGGCACAGACCCGTCATCAGTTGCCCTTGGCGCCGCTGGCGACCCCTTGGGCTCCTCATCCAGCTCGATGCCCTTAACGCTGGGGAGGCCAAGGCCTTGGCCACCTTCTCCTTACCATCCCAAAAACCATGGAGGTAAAGATCGACAAAGGCCTCTGCCAGCTCATCCGCAAAGCTAGCGAACTTCTAAAAGTCAACCACCGCTTCGATGGACCTCATCTTGGTGGCCGCTGCCCTCGCCTTAGCGGCTGCAGCCCTCTCTTTAGCAGCGGCGGCTGCTTCTTCCATCCTTCATACTGTGGCCTTCCCCTCTGCTGCCTGAGCATCGGCCATCCTCGCCACTTCCTCTGTGTTCTTGGCCCTCTCCTCAGCCGCTTTCACTTTGACGGAGAGGGTGTCGATTTGGAGTTCCCTGGCGATGATGATGCCCATAGCGGCCCCCAGTTGATCCATGGCCACCTAGGCACGCTCGGCCTCGGCGATTGCCTGATGATCGGCCTCCTTGAGTTCTGCGGTCCGATCAGTCCACGCCGCCTTCAGGGCTTCCTCTGCACTCTCGGCTTGGGCCTGGGCATCGACAGCCTTTTCCTTGGCCTGGTAGAGAATGACCTCTCCCTGGTCGAGAACTTCCCTCATGGCAACTAGGGAGTTCACCGACTGCATCAAAAATGAGTCAGCACAAGACAATTGAGATAAAAATCTTAAAGTCACGTAAGATAACACATATCCAAATGTGGGCCATGAAGGCCTCTGTGAAGAAGGCCGAGGTCCCCTGTCGACGGAGCTCATCCTGGAACTTGGGCAGGCTGATCTAGGAGATGACTCACTCCGTCCAGCGACCGTGGTTCATTACTGAAGGCCGAAAAGGGATCGCCCCGACCTCACCTCCCTCTGTGGCCTCGGTGGGCCCGGGGTGCTACGGGTGCTGAGCCAGAGGCCGACGACATCTCCTCCACCAGCGGCCCTGCTGCTGCTGGGTGGTCCTCACTCACCTGCTCCCTCACGGATGGGCCCTCGTCCAAGCTCGGCTCCACTTCCGTCCGCAGTGGTTTGACGATCAGGATGGTGGGCTTTGTCGGTGCAGTGGCCTCCTCAACTCTAGCTCTCTCCGGAGGAATGTCGGTCGTGAGGTCGATGGCAGGACTGGGCACTCAATCCCCTTGGGACTCACATTTTGGAGGAGGGGGGGACCGTGCTGGGGACCAGCTCGAAGCCCGGGTCCGCTGCCTTCCACTCGGTCCCTCGGCACCTTCAAGGGCTCTCTTCCTCTTCATCGCCGCCCTCCTGGCGACGTGGATCAAAATCTTCATAACTATACAAGTCATCGGCCGAGGTTTAAAAAAAAAAGAGAGAAGATTCTTGCCCCCTCAACGTCCTCTCTTTGGTTTGGCTATAGTTTTTCCTTTATATCCTTGTGTATTCCTGTTATATGCCTTTTCATTCTTATTATTCTTGAGCCTCGAAGACCCATCAGTAACCACATAGGCCGAAGGGAGGGAAGTCTCAATTCGTTCAGCCTCTAGCTCAAGGTGATGAGCAATATCCTTAAAAGTCTTGATGTGCTCACTATGAGTCATCAAGAGCTTCATCTGACTCCACTGAGGGTCAGGCAGTGAATGAATCACTGCTAGGACCTATTGCTTATCAGTAAGGTCAACTTCAGTAGCCTTCATATTCCTAATCATGTTTTTCATCACACAAAGGTGGGTTGACATGGAATGATTGGGATTCTTGACATATTGCATGAATCTAAGGTTCAAGGCACGTAGCCTTGTGGCTAAAGTTTGATCAAATCGGATCTTGAGATGGTTCCACATATCCTGAGCAGTCTTCTAGCAATGCTCAAAGTTGCCAATAAGATCATTATGCATGCTGCTCAATAAAGCATGCACAATGATCTTTCTTGATCTAATTTTCATAGGCTTTCCGATCAAGACGATGTTGCTTAGTAGTGCCAGGCTCTGATGGTGTCATGCTAGTTATTAGGGTTTCCAAGACTTCTAATTCATTCAGTAGGCATTGAATTTTTCTATGCCATATTTCATAGTTTTGTCCATCTAGCTTCTCACCTTTGTTGAGATTAGCTATCACAGATTTGGAGGCCATCACTGCATTCAGTCAAGCAAGGTATGAACATCAGGTACATATCAGTGTATACAGTTATCTAAAAAAATAATCAGATTACAAATATTTCTTTTTATAAATAAGATCAAAAACTTCACTAAGCTCATAATCATTACTCATTTAATAAGATGGAACATAAAATCTGATAATTTTTAATAGAACACAACTATATAATCCACATAAATAATAATATGTTCGTAGAATATTCATAAATTTCTTTCATACACTAAGCATAAATTAATTATGTTAGTAGAAAATATACAAAAATATGCATAAAGCATATTTATATACTATGCATAAATAATTATGCATCCAAAAAAAATAATCATAAAAATTGAAGCAGAATGACAATGATAACATCTATGCATAAAGCATAAATAATCATGCCTTATCTAAAATAATTTTCTTTGAATTGTTCAGATTTTTTTTTGATTTTTTTATAATTTTTCCTACTTTTTATGATTTATTTGATTTTTTGGGATTTTTTATAATTTTTATGATTTTTTAAAATTATTAAAACCTAGAAAATCAGAAAATTGCCATGCAAGCTATTGTTGTGAGCTGGAACCGACACATAGCTAACATGTGGACTACCACATAATTGCTACGTCACTTGCCACGTGGCTGCCATGCATGTATCACGTGGCCGTCACGAAGAGCCACATGGTAGACCCAGCTTGCCATATCCTCATGTGCTGACATGGCAGCCACGTCAGCAACAACTACTTTTTTATGGGTTGGGTAATTATGAAATTACCCCTAAAATTCCATAAATTTATGGGTGGTGCCATCCAACTTATGGAAAGCAACCCCTGGACTTTGTCCAATTTATGGGTGGTGCCACCCATAAACTAGATGGGCATTCCAGATGCTCGCTGCCTTCACGGCAGTGGTGAGGGGCTGTCCCACCCCTCCGGCAACCGAGAGGGGGCCTGGGGGTAGTCTCCAGTGGCATGCCAAGGGTTGTCGGCCGCCGGAGAAGGTTCGACAGTCCTGTGGCCCTTGGGCATGTGGTCACCCACCACCCATATGGCGGTGGTCAGGACTTTCCCGGTCCTCCAGCGACCGAGGAAGAGGCCGAACGGCCTCCGGTGATCCGGAAGACAGACCTGGGATGGTATCCGATAGCGAGCGAGGCATCGCCGGCTGTCGGAGTGCTCTCGATGGCCACTGCGGCCACAGGGATGCTCGGGCAGCGAGAATAGGGACATCCCTGGCCCCCAAATGGCCGAGAAAGATGTCGAACAGGGTCCAGCGATGATGAGGGCAATGTTGGTTGTCGGAATGGGTAGGTTGACCAAAAACCATGAGAATGGCCTATGACAAGCCCGCAACTGGGGTGGAAAAGCCATCCTCGGCCACCAACGACCGAGGAAGAAGGGGAAAGGATCCCTGGCGGCTGAAGAAGAACCTCCCAGCCGTCGATGAGGTTCCGATGGACCCTCCCCTCCGGTCTATGCTTTTCGAGGTCCGCTACGGCACCCATGGCCACAATGGAACCTTCTCTTTTATTATTAATTTTTTCTTCTTGCTGCAGCACCCACGGCCGCAGTAGGGGGATAGGCGACGATGTTGAACCACCGTGGCCTATTCCCCAGCATTCTCTACCCTTGCCGATGATGACCGATGAGGTTCTAATACAAATTGTAGGAACTATACATAGGGAACATACATTATTTTGGCGGCAGCGAAAGCAGCAGATTGTTGGTCGTCGAGGGCTACCAGAGTCCCCAATGCATCACACCCCTAAGCCGCGGTGCCAATGAAGGAAGAAGAGGAAGGGTAGCTTGTCTTCGTAAACTCTCGCATGTCCCAAAGAAGACACCTTAGATCTACTCTTATAGATCAAGATAGATATGAGAGCAGATCCGTTAGAGGGATATGAAGAGTCCATGTAATCCTAAGAGTCCCATGAGCCTTGGGATTTTGTGTGGGCATATATTGACATTGAAGAGGATAATGAAGAAGAAGAAGAGCCTGAGCTTCAATTTGAATCACATGCTGACGAAGAAGAAACTGATGAGGATGAGTGGGATTCTAATGATCATGATAATGATTAGGCATAATGTTTAAACCAAAGATGCTATTTTCTTTTTGGTATTATGTACTATTCACAATGTTTAATCACTTGAGATATGTTTGTAAATTGTTACATCAGTCTTGCTTTTATTATTGTTATTCTTTTTAAGTAGCAATTGATATTTGTGTTCATTATTGCTTTTAATAGTATTTATTATTATCAAGTGACTAATATGCAGATCGATCGCACATCATTCAAAGATATATTACATGGTAGAGGTAGAGATTCTACAAACTGAGGAGAGCGATCGACGCAAAATAGTAGTTTCTCATCAGCTCCTCTATCATCAAATATGCCGATCTTAAGGGGTTCTACATCAGCATCTCCTACAGCACATCCTATTACATCTCCTTCAGTTAGTTCAGCCCTACATGTACAATCTGAGGCATCAATGGCAGAGTCGACCAATAGTAGATGATGACTCGATCTCGATCCTAGGAGGTAATATTACTATTATAATTCTTAAAATCTTTCCATTTATCATTTAGTCTATGTTTGAAGTATGGTTTATTTGTGTTTTATGCATAGTGAGAGTTTTCTTCAGTCTTATGCGGCTTCTGCGGTCATCACCCGCAGTTTTTTGCTCCGTTTGAGTGACAAAGGACATGCATGGAAGACCTGATGACGTGAAGGACTTCTATTGGCTTGAGTTTCAGGTTAAATTAATCCCAATAATTAAGTTAAAAATGTGATGAGGTGCAGATGGCTTTGTTAAAAATGTATTTCTTATGGTTGATTGGTTGTTTGAGACCTTATAAATGAGGTCAGGTTACATATAATTTCAGTTTGATCTTAAATATTTAATCTCTCTTATGCTTGATTGGTTGATAGATGTCTCATACTTGAGGTTATATTAATGATGTTATATATGAAATTCTGCCAAAATTTCAATTTGATATTAAATATGTAATATGTATTATGCTAGATTGGTTGTTACAGGTCTTGTACTCCAGGTCATGTTACTTATGTTATAGACGAAGCTCTATCGAAATTTCAGTTTGATATAAATATTAATCTTATATGGATGTTGCCAGCCAAATAAAAGTCTTATATATTATTTTTTATTTATTTCTATTTCAGAAGGAATTTACTTGGGATCTAAGCTTGAGAGTGTAATCAGCACATATGGTTACAACAGGCTGCTACACGTTATAGTGACACTTCGAGCAAGTGGAGAGCATTTGGCAGTAAACCATCACGAGTTTTAGAACATCTTTGGGATAGTTGGCAGAAAGAACGGTCCACTCTTGAGTTTAAGCAGCGATCTACTATTGCCTCAAAGAACAGACTTAGTGAGACGGGCGGCTCAGGTTCAGGTCCCTTGACATACAGGGGGTTCTATTTCCATGGTGGAGCGTAGCGTGCAAATGGTATATTGATCATGATAAATTCATTTAAATTTATTATTTATTTATATATTAAGGTTATAAAATATATGTTAATATCTTTGTTTTTATTTACATATGTATGATATGCTTGTAATATTGTAGTTAATATATTTTCTTTATTTTTTCTATGATCAGGAAAAAGAGTTAGGACATGAACCAAATCCTATAAAACTTTTTGAGGCTACGCACACTAGAAAAACTACCTCAGGAATTGAGTATGTGGATTAGCGGTCTAAGGCTGTCGCAGTAAGTATTTACCAAACTCAATAATTTTTCATATTTAAAAATTTGTTTGTTCACCTTTTCGATTAATCTCATGTAATTTATATTTTTTCGTGTCAAAATTTGTATTATAGGATCGAGTGCAGGCCCTTAGAGAGACTGCTTCTTAGCTAGTGAAGGAATCCAATGAGTCATGTTAATAGGGCTGAAAACGGATCGGATACGGATCGGATAGTAGTATATCCATATTTATCCATATTTTTTAACGGATACGAATACGGATATGAATACTAACGGATATTAAATTCATATCCATATTTATTCTAAACGGATACAGATACGAATCGGATATCATGTATATCCATATTTATTATATACGGATACGGATACGAATCGGATATCCAGCATATCCATATTTATTATATACGGATACAGATACAAATCGGATATCCAGCATATCCATATTTATTATATATGGATACAGATACAAATTGGATATCAAGCATATCCATATTGTTATATACGGATACGGATATGGATACGGATATGAAGATAGAAATTTCTATGATCTCATGATGGTGTTTATGATGAATAGTTATGAAAGAGTTAATAAATAGAGGAATACTAAAGAAGCCACTAAACTCCATACTGTCTACCACAAGAGCAAAACATAGGCAATAAGAATATGGCTACATAAATGTTCTCCTAAGAAACTTGAAAGAAGTTGAAATCCACAACAAATCCAACTAAGCAATAGTGTAACAGGACCTAAAATATTTGAGATGGAAATCATTAAGCATTAAGACAAGAATTTTCACGGAAATGTAGATATATATAAGAATTTGTAGTTCACTAATACAAAAAATGCATAAATACAATAGGAAAAGCAAATGTCAAGCATATTTTCTTGAGTACTACTAAGAAATACAAGTAGCATGCTTCTCAGGACTTACCAACATTGGTGTTATGTACATAGCAAGTTCATCAAAGAATGGCAGGAAAGAAGCCTTGAATGTTTTAATCAAGTGCCCAAATAATTACCAACCTGAAGAACACAAGGAACAAAAACATAGGACAAAGGTCAAGTTTTATAATATATAAATGATCATATCAAGGGGCTAGGCTTAAAATAAGTAATTTGCCAGCATCCACGAAGTATGATTTTTAAAATATATCACAGACCTGATCAAAGATGTATGATTCTTGAAAATATCACAGACCTGATCAAGGAAATGAATAAATTTTAATCATAACCAACCTGATCGATCCATGGGTAGAAACCCTCTTTGAGCTCATCAGCATAACAACAGAGCATGTTACAAGCTGTGGCTTTCTCCTCCAGGACGCTAGTAACTTATCAGATATAGGGACATAGTTTGAGTTGGCTTAGAAAGACATTATCAGCTGTTATTTCCTGATGGTTACATATCATGCTATGAATCTGCCTAATATCATGGCCCTTGGCTTAGATAGAGTGTCAAACATATGCTTCACAAATCACAACGGTTGCATTTAGAAATGCCCTCCAAGTCATGATTTCAGTGTCAAACATATGCTTCACAATCACAACGGTTGCATTTAGAAATGCCCTCCAAGTCATGATTTCACAGCCCACACATTGAGCGTCAAAACAAATTGGAAGTCCCTATCATTATTGCCAAATTAAATTGAATAGGCTCAAAATATTATCACAGCCCACACAAGCACAAAATTTTTAAATGAAAGAAACAAGGCAAATTGGCAGATTGAGGTCGGTATCGATTGCCCCCGATACATGGCAACATGTCAGAATCAGTTGCCCACGATACATGGCAACATTAGCAACCTGCATATGCCATATAGTATTTGCATCATATAATTCATATTATATAGCTGAAAGCATTAAGTCATCACATGAAAATATCTAATAGGATTTGTTGACGATAAATCTTAAATGTATCTCATAAACTCAAATGTCATAAGAAGTATTTCATAAACTATTAAGTAAAAAGTTTACAAATCATTGAATAACATCATATGATAATCTTCAATGCTCTAATCATCCTGAAATAAAAATAAAATAATATTAGTACAAAAGTTTAATATATATAAATCAAAATTACTAACCTATTTTTTAAAACTACACATCATTTGCATTTACCTTATCCAACGTAGCAGGAGAATTGAGATCATGAACAATGGAAGGAATATGACCTGAAATGAAATTTTAAAAATAGTAAAATATTAAAATAAGTTAAATCTAATAAAAATATTGTATAAAATGCAATAAGTTACCTTTTTTCTCAGATCTCAGCCAATCTTGAAGATAAATCATAGCTTCAACAATATCAGGATCTAATGAACTTTGAAATGCATTTATCACTTGTCCACCTGTACTAAATGCTGATTCTAAAGCTACAGTAGATACTAGAATTGCCAAAATCTCTAGAATTGCAATCCGAGATAAGATAGGATACTTTGGACCATTAGATTTCCACCAGCCTAAAATATCAAAAGCATCACCTTCAACCTATGGCCAAATAGATTCCTCCATATATATATATATCCAAATATGTTCTAATTTATTGTTAGTGTGCATTATTCTTCATAAATTGTGCAAACTTTTTTTTTCTTCCTTCCATCTCATCAAACTCATCAGAAATATATCCGTTATCTCTCGATGAACCAATATCATAAGTAATTGGAATAAAAAATAAAGAATTTTTTTTCATACTCACTATAAAGGTTTCGAATAATATTTTGAATATTACTGACCTCTTGTTTCCATTTAAAGAGTAAATCTGTGAGTAATAAAATTCTACCATCTTCATTTTGTAACGAGGATCTAAGAATGAACCCACTGCTAGCATGAGATTAGATTGTTGCCAATATTTGTCAAACTTCTCCTTCATTGATAATGCCATAAAGAGAAAAAGTTGATCATTAGGATTTGTGCACCATTCAATAATTTGCAATTGAATTTCACAAAATTCTTGAAAAAAGAGATTTGCAGTTGGATATATTATGCCTGAAAGGAGCTCGGTGATGTTATAGAAGTTTTTCAAAGCTTGACAAAATGTTTTTACCTCTATCCAATTATCATTTGTTGGGCACATATCATATTTGTATGGATCAAGACACTGCAATCTTTTAAAAGCCTCTTTATAATAACAAGCATCCCTTAGCATCATGTACGTAGAGTTCCACCGTATTGGGACATCAATTGACAAACCTCTACGTGTATCCAAATTACATTCTTTAGCCCTCTTTTCAAATTCCTCTAACTGTAGTGGAGAGCTTCGAACAATCTTCACCATTTCTCTGATATTTTTAATTTTCATATTAATTTTTTTTAGTCCATCCTGCACAACTAAATTAATAATATGTGTAGCACATCTCACATGAAAGAACTGGCCATTATATAAGTGTTCCTTGAAGCCTATCCACGATTTCTCTTACACACACATCATTGACACGATCATTATCCAATGTTAATATAAATAACTTATGATCAATGTTCTAATCAATCATATTTTTGATAAATGTATTACACAAATTGACTCCAGTATGTCTTCCTTTCATATGCATAAAATTAATTATTTTCTTTTTCAAATTTTAATCATCATCAATGAAATGTGTTGTCACACATAAATAAGACTTATTTTGTCTAGAAGTCCACAAATCCATAGTTGCACTTATCCAATATGAAAGTAGACCAAACATATCATAAACTTTTTTCTTTTCCTCTAAATATGTTTCCATAATCCCTTTTCTAAGGGTTATGCGACTCTTTAATTCAAAGATGGTCTTAAAGACTTAATAAAATCAATAAATCCTTCATGCTCAACCATAGCAAATGGTATTCATGCATAACAAACATCCGTATAAGCTTCTTACGACTAACATCTCCATCATATGTATAGGTACTTAAAGAACAAGTGCCATCCTCTTTTTGCAATGATGTTTGTAACATTAGTTGGTCTTTGACATTAGTATTCTTCAAAATGAATGGCACTTATCAAGATGATTTTTTAAATGTGTTGTCCCCAACCTACTAGCTCCATTAAATATTCTTTTGCAATGATTATATCTTGCTTCTTCTGTTTTAAAAATTTTTCCATCAACTTCCTTTTCTAATTCATACTTTGTAAAATCATCCCAAATTTTAGATGTTAGCTTTTTCTTTTGTCTTTTCCTCTCTGTTTGATTTGTAGGCTCAAATGATTTGCTATTTGCATCTTCAATAGTTCAACTAGAAGACATGATATATAACAACTGCATTCAAAATATAAAAAATAAAATATATAATAAGAAAATCCATGATCATACCGAGGAAATTAACCTCTAAAAGAATCAACAATGAAAAGGCAAAAATCTGGTCTCAGCCTGCCAATTATATTGTTCCTCCTAACACCTAACTATGCAAGTCCATAAGGAAATTAATTAAAAACATTTGGCCTTATCTGGACAGAGGGGTGTGAGCTGCAAAACTGAAGACCATTTTAGTTTAAGTAGGAACACTTAAATATTTCCAAAGAAAGGTTTGACCACTCATCATCAGAATTTTTTTGTAATTTATAGGGTCAAATAAAGGGAAGATGGGATGCAAATAAACAAGCCAGCATAGAGAGAAAGAGAAGGATCTCAGAATCAAGGGTAGCACTACACATTCCAACAACAGAGAGGAAACAAAGAAGGAAAACAACTGAATTCACAATTAACAAGCAGTCATTCAAATGATGCCCCTTAATCATTGAGAGTAAGTTCTACATGAACGGAATCCATGCATGGCTGTCGAGGCACCCTAAGATTAACAGTTCACAGATTAAAATCTAATGTATCAACTGTAAACAACAAAAGAAATGGAGAAATGCAATTAGGATTTGAAAGATCCACGAAACAATTGGAGCATAAGAACAATTAAACAAAAAAAAAAAGAAGATCATAACTAGCTTTGTGAATTAATAAACCAAGAAGATATCCGATTGTTCTCTTGATCTAGAACATGCAACACACAACAGAAATCACATCAAATTATTGGAAACTAACAGCAACAAGAACCTTTTTTCTTGAAATCCATAGATCCAGAGGGAAACCAAAAATATGATAGCAATATTAACCAACGAAATTAGTACGAACAAAATAATCAATTAAAATGAAACAAAAACCAAGAAGAAATCAGCTATTGGAAATCATATCCCAGATGAGAGACGATGGCCGCCAGATTTCCATCACGAAAACATTAATACACAGAGAGATTAATAAAGAATCGATTGATAACAGGCAAAAACATGAACGAAAGAAGGGGGAAAAAATTGATCGATGACTAGAAGACAAAATTGGATCCAAGAAGCGAGGGCAGCGATCAGTACCTTTCAGAGACCTAGAGAGCGCCCGACAGAGGGCCAAAAGCCTCCCCTCCACCAAGCGGTATTTATCGAGGCCGGAGCTGGATGAACGCGAAACAGATAGCGATCACTGAGATCGTATGTCCCTGGAATGGGAAGGAGTTATCAGAGTCTGAGGAGGAGGAGGTGCTTTTATGCTATGTTTCGGTATCACTGGTACTAATGCCTCCAAAGGGTGATGGCATTCGAAAACACATGTGGCTATGGCCGATCAAGAGTTGGTTTCCCAATCCTATTAGTGTTGGGATTACAAAGTTAAAGAGGAGAGATTCGGCCTCACCGCCGGCCATGGCCACCACGGACCCATCCCTCGCCCTTCTAGGATTCCCCTGGGCAACCTCAGAACAGAGCAAAGAGAAGAGGTGGAAGGAAAGGAAGCTTACTTGATGACGACTGAGCCGAACTGCCGAAGACTTCTCAAAAAAACAAACGTTCTGAATCAGCCAAAATGCCTGAAGTCCAGGGAGGAACAGATCGTTCTACCAGAAAAAAAAAAACGAACGAAAGAAGAAACGAACGAAAGAAGAAACAGACTGTGCCAAAAAAAAAACGAACGAAAGAAGAAACGGGAGTGGGAAGGGAGACTCTTCCCTTCTGCCAACCGTACGCGATATGTCGTCGCCCCAGCAATTTTGATTTTATTTTTTACTTAAAAAATAGCTGTTGCCTGGCGCTCGGTGGGCTTTGCAACAAAACATTAAATGGGTATATATAATAAAATAGATATCCGTATCCGTATCTAAAAATATATATATATATCATATTTGTATTTGTATCTGATTAATTTTTGAATTAAATATCCGAATTCATATCCGAATCCTATTAAACTATAAAATAAATATTCAAATCTGATATGATTCGAATACGAATACGAATACGATCAGAGTTTATCCGATCCATTTTCAGCCCTAATCATGTAAGCCAAATTTGAAGCAGTTATTTTTAGAAGCGGCTGGTGGCCAAAAAAAATAGCGCATATACGGGATGGGCACCAAGGCATCACATTTCTACACTGGTACCTCCTCCTTTCATTCCAATGTCACATCATGGGATTAGTGTAGAGCAGTTGCATGCTACTATTAAGCAAGAAATGCAGCATGAGGTTCAGATTATGCTGGAGTCATAGAGGTAGCAGATGTGAGAAGAAATGCATGAAAAATTTTGACTCAAGATGCCACAGCTGATAGCAGAGATGACTCGTTCTGACCATATTTTAGTTTCAGCTTCACAAAGAGATTCACCTCATTCTGATAGCATGTAGAACTATATTTTGATTACTAAATTTTATTGGATATTTATTATGTTTTGAAGTTTATTGTAAAAACATTTGTTTGTAAGATATTTTAATATATATTTCATGACTTTATTTTAAAAAATATCTGCATTTCATTAAATTAAAATTTAAAATTATAAAAATAAAATAAATTAAAAATAATAAATTATTAAAAAATATTAGCGTTAATTAGCAACAGATGAAAAATTCGTTGCTAATCTATCGCTAATGGCATTATATTCCTCATTAATTAGCAATAGATAACAAATCCATCACTAATCCATTGCTAATTAGCGGCGGAATTATATCCCTCACTAATCAGCAATGAGGAAAAAATCCGTCGCTAATTATTAACGAAAATTATTCCATCGCTAATTAGCAATGGAAATTATTCGGTCGCTAATTTGGTTGCTAAGATTAGCTACGGATTTGAATTCCACCGCTAAATGTTTGCGAGAAGCATTTCTAAGATGGATTTTATCCATCGCAATTCCATCGCTATATAAGTTTAGCGACGGAATTTATACTTTTAGCGATAAATTTTTTTATCGTTAAATTTATTTTTTCTTGTATTGGCCAACACCTATAGATTGTCAACTTAAAAAATATCGCAGTTGTAATTATCTTATGGAAAATATTTATAACAAATCAGCATAAAATTATAAGTAAAATTTATTCACACACATACTGATAAAAGATTTTTCGTGACTAGGGAAGAGCCGAGCACACTTTCTCATAAGCAAGGAAGTCTCAAAATCTCTCTCACCAAAGATGACTAGGATATATCACCACTATGTATAATCGCTCCACTATAAACATAGGGGTGAACTCCCTTCAAGGTCATCGCTCAGACGATAGCCCACAGTGGTTGGAGCTTCTCCATGCCATCAAAGCATTGCAGGTTCAAGGAATGAAGCCATCGTGCTGACTCGAATAATTTCAGGATTAATCCCTGAAGCCTGAAATGCCAGTGTTGAAGAGGCTAAGGTCTGTCTTATTTTTCTGTTCTGACTTCTGGCATTTGGGTGGGATCAGATTGATCAACTCGCTTTTGTGCAGAAAACGGCTGCGTACACGGAACATTTTCTGATGGGGAACGAAGCTGCATGAGACCTAGCTACGGATCGACAAAGCCCTCCCTCCCCTTTATTGTACCAAAAAAAAAAAAAAACCCTTCCTTCTTGGTCAAAGCACTATTGCAGCACTCGATCGCCCAACTGCTTAAAATCTAACCAAGATACTGTCGTTAACTCTGACCTGGAATATTACTCAAACAAATGCTACTATATATTGCCTGAAGATCAAAGCAACTGCTACAAGTTTTATCCACATAAAAATGTCCTTCCGCCTGCTTTTTGGATCTAATAATATAAAACAAAATACAAATCCTTAAAAAAAACTACAAAAATATCTTATCTTAATTAAATTAAAACTACAGTAATAATTGCCGACACAATTCTATGCAAGCAACTTCTCATTGAGTAGCTCCTTGCCAGCCATGGCTAATCCATAATTAGCAATGCCTATTTAGGCATTGCTAATTATTGTCGCTATTTAGCGATGTTAATTTTGGCATCGCTAAACTAGTCACTAATTAGCGATAAAATAGTTCGACATCGCTAATTTTTGCAGTGATGATCATTTTAGCGATGAATTTTTTGACATTTTACGTCGCTAATACAAATTAGTGACAAAACTTTTTTTATTAACACCATCAAAATGGCATCGCTAATTTTTTATTTTCTTATAGTGAAGAGAAATGACCATCTTCTATTCATATGTCCAAGAATTAGTGGGGTGTGGCGGTCTCCATGGACGGACCATAGACCTTAATTAAGATCATCAACAGTGGGTCAATGCAAAAGCCTTACTCGAGAAACCTCCGTCTTCCCCTCTTGTTCTTCAATAAATTAGGTGGCCTCTTGGCCTCCTCTTCATTAAAAAAAAAAGAAGACAAAAAAAAAAAAATGGCGGCGTGGGCAGCAGCAGAAGGAATCTCCAACTTTGATGAATGCAAATCTCTATTGACTTCTTTGTCGAGGCATCCAGGGAATTGCACGAATTAGGAGTTCTTCAAGGCTCCCATGTCTTAATTTAATTAGGATCACATAGGGCCGATAAGTAGCTTTTTCAAGGCTCCGATATCTTAATTTAATTAGGATTAGATGGGCCCGCGAAAAGCTTTTCCAAACCTCCATCCTTCCAAGCAACGTATAATCTCCCTGAAGAATCCTGGTTCTCTCCTTTAATCCTTCTATATTCTCCTATATTTTCCTATAATAGAAACAGAAAGGCCGTTGAAAGGAATAGGCACAATAAGGAGTTCAGGTGTTCACCTTCTCAGAATTCTTGATAAGCTAGGCACCCCAGCTGTCACCTCAATTTTTCTGAGCACGTGTGGCGTGTGCAGCTCACGCATGACTAAGTACGTGGCACAGCACGGAAGGATGGACCGGGGCACTACAATAAATCTCGGTTGCAGCGACTCTTTTTTAACGACGCAAACGGTGAGCGTCAAAAATTTTGCAACGTGTGGGCCGAAGCATTGGCATCGGCCTCCCCTTCCCAACCTCGCTCTACCCCGAACTCCGCTCTCCCTTTGCCCTCCCGATCTCCCCCGAACTCGATCCGCTCTCCCTCCGCCCTCCCGATCTCGCTCTGCCCTAGACCTCCCCGACCCCCCCGAACTCCGCTCTTACTCTGCCCTCCCAATCTCGCTCTGCCCTGAACTCCGCTCTCGCTCTGCCCTCCGGATCTCGTCCTGCCTAGACCTCCCTGACCCCAAGAACTTTGCTCTTTCTCTGCCCTCCCGATCTCGCTCTGCCCTAGACCTCCCCGACCCCGCTCTCCCGATCTTCCCTCTCTCTCTGCCCTAGACCTCCCCGATCCCGATCTCCGCTCTGCCCTACCGTCTGTGCGCGCTCCTCCCGATCTCCGTGCTGCTGCCGACCTCTGCTACCGACTTCGCCGTCGTCAACGTGGACACCGGCCACCTTCGCGGCCCCTCCCCCGTCGCTGCAGGCCATAATCACCAGGGTTAGTAGCATTCTACTAAAAATTATGGTTTAGGTTCTGATGAATTAGTTTATATTGGTACAACTGCCATTTATTATTGAAAATTAGTGGTTGTGTTCTAGTTATTTTAATCTCTGTTTTCCGCATGGATTTCGTTGTTATTATTCTTTCTGTTGATTTGCTTAAATTATATGGCATGAATTGGGTTAATAGTGCAGTACTTTTGTTACTGAATCAAACGATACCTTTTGCTTTAAACGATAAAAATAAATCAATGAGTTCATGTTTTTGTGTTTTTGGCATTTGGTTGATGCCTTGATGGAAATCAATAATTTATTTATTTATTTTGATCTCTTTGGTTTAAGATTTGATAAATCTGGTTGTTTTTAGTTTTAAATCATATTGTTTGTTGGACGGTGTTTGAACTGGTGGTTTAATTTAATGGAATGATGTTGATATCTTTCGGCCTAGCTTTTGTCATATGTTTTTATAATTTGTAGGTGGTGGCTGAACCCTGAACCTGAAAGCTAAAGTTTATTGTCTTATATCCCCTATGACATTGATATAAAATGTTTATTTTGTGGTGTGCATATTTTCTATGTATCCAATAAAATTTGATTTGGAACTTGAACCTTTTTTCATCAAGTTGCATGGATCAGATGGGAGAAAACTGTGATGTTACTGATGTCACTTTTAAACTAATATCTGGCTAGGTCATTTGTGTGTTTGATGAGTGGTTTGTGGTTGAGGTTGACCCTTCTTCTTGGAAGAGAGAAGAGAGAACAAAAACTCATCTGTTTCAAGCGCCTTATTTTGGCAGTCCTCCAAGTTGTCTAATTTGTGAAAAGGAGTTGGGTTTTGTGATCTGTTACAGTGCTGTGTGTAGGCTGGGCTGAGGTTGCTGACTGTCAGAAGTGTGAACTCCTTTGAGTCATCTATGCGTTTCTCAGGTCTGGTTGCTTGTGGTTGCAAGTCCTACGAAAAAGTTGATAAGAAGGTAAGAGAAATGAGAGGGGAGCTCTGTCCCTTGTCAAGGATTTGCAGGGGAACCCTGGGGTTCTTATGTGCTTTGGGGGAGGCAAGGCAGGTTGAGCATTTGGATTTTTTTTCTATCCATGTGCCTTTTCCTTTAGATTGCATGCCAGGTTTTCTTTTGATTAATGCACATGCTTGTTTTAATTTCATGTGCTGGTGTCTTGTTAGGTCAACTTGGACAGTACTGTTCTAATTTTATGTTATATATAGGAGGGTTATAATTTAATATCCAACACAGTCAAGTTTACTTGTGAATTAGCAAAACATGCTTGTCATTTAGCTTGATTTTTGTGGGGCAAATCCATGGACTCCAAATGCTGTTTATGCTTCTGCCACAGATAATATATAAGATGTTACTGCTTTCCTGAAATATGTAGTATAGTTGTACTGTCATGCTATTGAATTTGTTTCATCTTACATAAACATTTTAGGTTTGCAACACAATTGTAGGTGGTCAGTTTGAAAAGTCACATGCATTGCACACTATATTAGACTATGGAAATATAACTTGCATATTTATACATGAGGTTGATATTCAAAAAGTATAAGTAAATGGTTGAGTTCATTGTTATGCACATCACTCAGTGTCAGTATTTTTGAGATGCCCTTTTTTATGTTGCAGTGCCCACAAATAATAGGTGTCTCGTATGTATCCTCGAACAATACATAAAGGGCAATGTGCCAGTGAGTCTGATTACGGTAAAAATCTTAAAACAAGGTTTAGCATGCATCAGCACTTTGCTTCTTGGTTATACCTTGCCTATAATGGCCTAAATTGTGCTGTTGGTTTCCATAATTACCAACTATGCACTATATGGGCTAAAGTACTAAGGTAGATGTGTGGGACAATCATCCCTTAAAGAAAAATTGTCTTGGAACTCTAGTTTTTATCCATCATGTTTGGTTTTGAATGATGCTTGGTCCTCATTTTTCATTGTTTTGACATGCTCATTCATTTTTAATCTTTGCATGTTATTTGAGATATTCTTCTTTTGATCTACTCATGTCATGAGTTTTCCTGGTTGATGCTTTAAAACAATTCTGCAATGTAAAACCACAATTACTTTGACACTCCAAATATAAACTATTCAATTTATACAAACAATCATATTCTGTTTCATTCCAAATACAAGAAACAACTTCACCACCCTTAAGAATATACATAAAGCAGTCCTAAACTAATCCTATATCAGTACACCGATATAGATTATAATGTTAATTTTAAAGAAATTTTAAAAATTACATAAAACATTAAAGCTTTATAAATATTTTTTAAGCAATAAAGTATTTCAAAAAAGTAGAACATTTGATCAGATTAGAGATCAAGATGAAACAAGATGTGAAACTATTCTGTAGAAAAATCAGAATGTTTTTATCTCATAAGAATTAAAACCTAGGCCTTAAGTTTATTACACAGCTGGTCAATGTCTTCCTTCAAGAAGTGATATATTGACTTGCATGGTCGACAACTTGAGGTTTCGTTGTTAGTTGAGCATAAATTGGTTGCTAAACAGTAACTTTTAGCATTGGATAGTATTATTATTTATTCTCACATATGCTTATGCTACTAAATGTTGAATACTTATGATGATAAAATATGTGCATAATGCATAATGGATAAAAGTTGATTGTTTATCGATCATTTTATCCTAAAATGGATAAAAGTTGAATAAATAAATCGAGAAATACCAAAAAATATTTAGATGGAGTTTGTGATTTCATTAAATTTGGTATGGATAAAAGTAGTTTGAATGAAAAGATTTCATCTCCGTATCGGCGATGTGTTAATAGTTCTTGTCTAGATCCACAAACCGTTGAAGAACATTTGATATGGAATGGTTTTGTAAGAGGTTATACTGAGTGGGTTTTTCATGGAGAATGTATGTTGCCAATATGAAGTAATCAACCCTCATTTGATCTTGGATCTAGTAATATGCAAGATAACCTTGTAGGAGATGATATGATAGGTTTGATTACAGATGCTTTTCAACATAATGTTTAAAACTTTGAAGGTTCAACTAATATATATGAAATAGGTGGAATATGTGATGGTTCTACATTTATGAAACAAACATTTGTTGAGGAGCAGATGCAATCATCAACTACTGAGTCAGCTCAGTATCATAATTTAATTAAAGATGCAGATGAACAATTATATCTGAATTGTTTGAAATTTTCTAAGATATCTTTTCTTATACATTTATTCCATATAAAATATAAGAATGAATGGTCGAGAAAGAGTTTTACCATGCTTCTCAAATTACTAAAGGATGCATTTTCAGAAGGCATTGGTTTACCATTCTATTATTATGAAGCAAAGAAAGTTGTCAACAAATTGGATCTTGGATATCAAAAGATTCATAGTTGTCCGAAAGACTGTATGTTATATCATGGTGGAAATGCTGATCGAGAGTCATGCAATGTATATGGATTTTCACGATGGACAACTTACGAAGAAGATGAGGATGATGTAATGAACAAAATAAAAAAAAGGGCAAAGGTACTACATTACTTTCCTTTTATTCTTTGATTGAAAAGGCTATATTCATCGTTGAAACAGTATCATTAATGAGATGGCATGATGAAGGACGTACAAAAGATGGAATGTTGAGACATCCAGCATATAGTCTAGAATGGAAAGTATTTAATGCTAGGCACTCTGATTTTGTCTCTGATATTCGTAATGTTCGGTTGGGTTTAGCTTCAGATGGCTTCAATTCTTTTCGGACTCTAAATTCTACATATAGCGCTTGGCCAGTTATTCTAATACCATACAATTTACTACCATGGTTGTGCATGAAACAATCCTCACTTATCTTATCAATGGTTATTCCAGGTGATAAGGGTTCAGGAAATGATATTCATATTTTTCTACAATCTTTAATAGAGGAATTGAAACAGTTATGGAAAGGTGTCGATGCATTTGATGCCTCAAATGGTGAAACATTTAAACTACGGGCAGCTTTGTTTTGAACTATTAATGATTTTTCAGCATATGCTAATTTATCTAGTTGGAGTACAAAAGGAAGGGGTGCATGTCCTTGTTATGCATATTCGACACATTCAATTTGGTTAAAACATAGAGGAAAATTTTGTTATATGGGACATCGTTGATGGTTAGAATCAAATCATCCATTTTGTTTTCAGAAAGATTTATTTAATGGTACCATAGAATTGAGATGTGCACCTATTCCACTTTCTGGAACTAATGTTCATATACAAATGGATTCCATCAATTACATATATGATAAATTCTTAAAGTATTCTAAAAAAAAAGAAAGGAATGATCAAGAAGGATTGTCAGAAGAAGTGACTATTGGTAGTATGGATGCACAGGTATTTGAAGATTCAGATATTTTTTTTGAAAAAAAAATGAGAAAGATGTACAGATAGCATCTATAAATCAGCGTAGCAAACATTTATGGAAGAAAAGAAGTATCTTCTTTGACTTACCTTATTGGGAACATAATTGTTGTCATCAAATCATCTTCCTCGACTGTCCGCGAGCATTCGATCACCTTCTCCGGTGAGCCTAGGATCTTTCGGCTAGCTTCTCGCCCTAGGAAGCCTGCAAAAAGTCCCGGGAACCGAAGATTTCGGCAGGAACCCTCCGACGCTCAAGTCAGTGCTCTGGGCAACAGCCGTGAGCTTAAGAAAGCTCGAAATAGAAGGATAGAGGCTTAGAGAGGTGCTCTTTGTGTGAGCGTACAAGCATTTGGGAGTGATTGTGAGTTACCTGATCGGGGTCCCTTTTACCCATTTTATTAAAGCTTGGAGTCTGCTAGTCTTAGGGCACGATCACTTGTCAGAGCATTGATGATGGGGGTAGCACAGTGGGGCTTACCTCGATGTAATTTGTCAGAGCTGCAGGTTGTATCCCGTCTAATGCGGATGGCTGCAGCTTGTTAGTGGGTCAGATTCCGTTAAAGTGGATGGCTATTTGATTTGGACGGTTGCTGCAGACTGTTATAGGCTTGCGGGGTGTGGGTGGCTGTTACGGCGTTCGCTAGAGATGTGTCCCTCATGCCGCACGTTTGTTGTCCTGTGCGGATAGTGGGGTAACGTGTGGATAGTGGTAGAGCCGGCCACGTGGGCTCCATAATGTGGTTATTGGGGCACTGCTTGAATGGTTGTCGAGACCGACTTGGAGCCGCGGATGGCAGCTGAGGGTATGGCCCGAGTGGCCCCAAGAGCTTGACAGAATATTGCTTAATAGTGTTCTCCCCCACGCACGTAGGCATGCATATGGGCGCGAACTCCATGCACGTAGGCCTCGGAAGGGTGACCGTTGGGTACGGCCTCATTAGCCATGCCAAGACGTGGCAGTCACGGCATTAACTCCCATTACGTGCATGTAAAAACATAAGCCTCCTCCCCACCTTATCCCCACCTTTACTGACATCAGGTGATGGAGCCAAGTCCAGCCTGGGGAGATGGGAGTTGGAGTTGATAGGGGTCGTCGGCTAAGGCTGGTGACATGGCACCTTGGCCAAGTATGCGGCGTCGGCCAGGAGCTTGCTGGGAGCCGAGTCCAACCTAGGGAGACGGGAGCTGGAGTCGGCAGGGGTCGTCGGCTAAGGCTGGTGACGTGGCACCTTAGCCGAGGATGCGGCATCGGCCAGGAGCGAGACTGGTGTTGGCAAGAGTCGGCGAGGCTCTCAGGACTGTAGAGTCGGCCGAGAGCAGAGTCGTGGACCTGAGGCCGAGACATCGGGGCTATCATGGATGATCGTCCAGGACTGAGTCGGGAACCCGAAGACATCGGGATGGAGTCGTCCAGGCCCTATTCAGCTTCTCGAATGCGGGAAGCTCTGTTGGAAGACTTGGGAAGGAGCTGGAGGCGAGACCGACCAATCTCGGGGATGGTCGTGGAGTTGAAGCTGGGGCTAGGACCATCCTTGGAGTCGGGACAGCCGATCGGGAGTTCAGGGCGAAGGTAGGATGGCCGGGGGTAGCTGGGAGCAGTCGGGAGTCGAGGCCGTTGTTTGGGTCTGGGACAGAGTCAGGACCCCATGGAACTTTCCCTTCTCCTCGGTCTATGACTCATCGTCCCTCTCATGATCGTCTGGAGCCAAGAGTTGTCGAGTCGATCGCTTGGAGATGTTTGGAGCCGAGGCCGTGGAGAGTCCTTGGCTCGGTCCGTCTTTGGGATGCAGCAGAGAGAGAGAGAGAGAGAGAGAGAGCGAGAGAGGGAGAGAGATGGGGTTTACGAGTCCCAACGCCACCTCCTTATCTGGTGGCTTTATTTGGAGATGTGTCCCTTTCTCAAACTTCTGGAAAAGTAGGCCACTTGGACCCCTCTCCTTCTCATCCTTTTCATGAGACTGATCAATCCTGACACACTTGATTCTAGCCCCCTCCTCGTGCCCAGAGCAATCAGGTATAAGCTCCACCATGGAGTAGGGAGCATATTTCCGAAGTTGGCATATGAGAGATAGACGACCAGATGGAGCTCCCCCATCTTCTCAAGACCGGTTAGGTGAAATGTCCGCAGTGGATATCGTATGGGTACATGCCTGATCGGCAGGAGGGGTCCCCTGGCCTCACCAGATGCCCCCACACTTCTAAGCTTGTGCAATCGCATACCAAGCGAAAGGAGTGTAAAATTCTTTATCTTTGTATCTGCCTTTTCACGCTTGCTTTGGGCTCTGACCCCTTTGAGTGGAGGATTCTTCTTTTTGCACTGCTTTTGATGTCGACAATTTTTGTCTATCCTTATGCAAACTTGTGACCTTAGTCTTTGTGCTAACTCTGGAGTTGGCCTTGATGCCGATGCTGGAGTCGGTCTTGTGCGGACATCTGCATGCTCTCTGAAGCTATGCATTTGTCTGCTCAAAAACTTTAAGCAATATGGAAGGTAAGTTGGTTACCTTTGGCCGACTGGGAGCAATCAGTAACCCTCTTCTGATGCGGAGTCTGGAATTGGGTGCCCATCAACTATGAGTCGAAAGTTGGTCTCTTTCCACCGTGAGTTGACTTGTGGCTTCTTCTTGGATAGCTGAAAGTGACTAGTAATATGTTGCAAGTCTATAATTTAAACAAAGGTCTTAATCAATTGGCCTTGGCCGCTGAGGCAGAGTTGAAGCCGCTGAGGCTGAGATGAAGCCGTTGAGGCAAAGTTGAGGCCGTCGAGAGCCTTTTGATTTCGGAAGGTGACCTAAGGGTCGTTGCTGGGACCATGCTCGGAAGCCTTTTTCTTTGTGCCGACGGTCTTTGTTGCCGACGCTGGAGTCGGTCTTTGTGCAGACGCTGGAGTTGATTTTTGTTGCCGAGTGGCTGCCTTGTATGAACGGGTAGTGTTCCCACGTTAACCTCATCATGAATTGATCCTTGCTGAGTGAGATAAGAGATGGTGACCGTTGGGTGCGGCGCTATTAACCACGTCAATGTGCAGCAGCCATAGCATGGACTCCTATCACGTGCATGTAAACACGTAGGCTTCCTCCCCACGCTTTTACTGGCATCAGATGATGGAGCTGAGGCTGGATGTGGGATGAAGTCAGAGGAAGATGGGTATGTCTGGGGAGTTGGGTTTGGCCATGGTTGGGGCAGTGCCAGGACAATGCTAGGAACTTGGGGCTGTGACTCTGAGAGTCGGTCAGCCGAGGCTGAAGTCGGTGTCAGCAACCGAGGCTGGCCATGTGGAGCTGGCTTGTTCGAAGACTTGGAGTGCAGACCGATTGCGGGGAGTCGATCAGCTGGGGAGACAGTCGCTACTGGGACGGAGTTGGGAGCAGGAAGTCAAACTTGGAAGCCTCTTCCTGAACTTGGGAACAACCATCGGGGGAGCTGAAGATGGGATGACTGGCTGGAACTAGAATAAGGTGCCAGTTGTTGGAGTCGGTGTCGGCACGACTGAGGTTGGCGTCAGCCAGGACTGCTGGGAGCTTCTATGGGCGAAGGGAGTCGGTGTCGGTAGCAACGAGAAGAAGACCCGGAGTGGCGTCGGGAGAGATGGAGACGGAGTTGGGAGAAGACCCGAAGTCGGTCGTCGAGAGTGGCACTGTGAACTCGGGAGCTGCCAGGGGCGGCCTTCCGCGGAGCCGGGATGAAGTTGGAGAAGGACCGAGGCATCTGGGACAGCTGGGGGCAAAGCCAGGTGCAAGGAGTCTGAGGCTCCTGGGCAGATCCACTTCTTGCCCCTCGTACAGGGACGAAACCAAAACAGGAGGGAGCCGGAGCTGGGACCGTCCGTGAAGCTCCTCGTACAGGGCAGTGAAGTAGTAGGGTCGAGGTTCGTCACGGAGCGCTGCTACAGGAGGTTGCCCAGGTTTGATTAAGGGCTCATTAACAAGGAGCAGCGAGGACACTTCTGATGAGATCGGAGAGAGGCCCTCTTGGTCAAGACACCAGCTATCATGGTAGAAAGAAGCACTCATCTCCATGCATCCTCAACCAATGGTTGACAAGTTAGTGGACACTAACATCATTGGGGCAGATGTGAGCCCTGGCAAGTTGCCAGAGCCAGTTGCAGGTGAGTGGTGAGGGAAGCCATAAATAACAATAAAGAAGGGGGGTGCTTTATTGGGCCTCTTATTGCACTCGTCCCAAGAAAGGGAACTTTGATCTCCTAAGGGGGATGTTGAAGCTGGGAGGAGGTGATGTGGCTTTGAGCCATGAATGGAAACATCATGATGTGCCAAGTTGCATAGGGAAAAGAGGTTGGTGTCAGAGCAGTGCTTGTGGTACTCTTTCGGAAAGTGGTTTTTAGGTACTTGCCGATCGCTCGAGGAGCGAGCCTAAGTCGAGTTTGAGGGCGGCCAACTTGTCAAGGTTGGGGTCAAGGTCGAGTAAAGGCTGACATCGAGATCGAGGCCGATTAGGGGGGTTCGACCTTAGTGCAATCACCATTGTTCATGGGATCCATTGGCCCCATCAGATGCCCCTACATTTCTGAGCTTGTGCGACTTGTACCTTTGATTGGCTGAGGGTAGCAAGCAATCTTCTCCTGACGCATGGTCAAGTTGGCCGTTGGTCGTAGAGGCAAAGTTGACGCCGCTGAAGCTGAGTTAGGATCGTTGAGGCTGCAATAATGCTGCTGAGGTAGATATAAGGCTGATACCGACTCTGGAGTCAGTTTTCGTACCGACCTGGCGTTGGTCTTTGTTGCCGACCTGGAGTAAGTTTTTGATGCCGACCTGGAGTCGGTCTTTGTGCTGACCAGGAGTCGGGCTTTGGTGTCGACCTGTCGTCGATCTTTGGTGCCGACCTGGAGTCGGGCTTTGGTGCCAACCTATCATCGGTCTTTGGTGCCGATCTGGAGTCGGTCTTTCCTACATGACATTTTTAAGTATCAATGAAAGAGATACTTCATCTAAGCATAGTGTACTTAGCTTTTGTAGCACCCTTGTTTCCTTGCATCCGCGTCTCGGCTTTGGCCTTTGAGCTTGATAGAGTGCCTACCCAACCTTTGCGATTCATCTTTCTGGACGTTCATGCTCTAGATGATAGCCAAGGGAGGCCATGGTTGGGTCGAATGCTGGGGTTGGGAACAAAGAATCTGGAGAGCGGAGCAGGGGCCGTTTGTAGAAGGTTTTGGAGACTTGCCTCTGGGGTGCAACAGGGAGTCGGTTGTCCGATACCAGGACATGGGACATTCGTGCCGAATTGGGACACTCGCAGAGGCGGAAGGGGCCGTCTGAGAGTGGGAAGGAAACGGAGTTGTGGGTTGCTCCAAATGCGCTCAGCCACTAATTTGGTTTCTTCTCTTTTTCTGGTGGCTTCCAATTGGAGAAGTGTCTCTAGTGAGGCTTTTTCATTGTTGCTGTCCCACTGCTCTGTACAAGTTGGTTGAAGCGCTCGTCCTTTCTTTCTTCCATATGGCACCATCAGCTTTGATGAACTGAAGGTTATGATACCCAGATCCAAGGCCGTGGCAAATTGGTTCACGAACTCGGCACGCGGCTTCGTATTTGCGGGGGTAGCAGTCCAGAGAACATGTTTTGGTATCTGGACACTTTGGTTTTGCAAGTAGGCACTCCTCGGGACACCTGACAAATTTGTGATGGCATGGGCTCCATGACCAAATCGGACGGTCGAGCGGAAAATGCCGAGGCTGACATTGTCGATCGAGTAAAGGTGGTTATTGCGGAACATCTTTGGAGGAATTTATCTCCTGCTGATTAGGATACCTCAACCTGCTGGTGGTCTGCTCCTAGGGAACCATGTTGATTGGAGTGGAGGCGCTCTTGCTAGTAAACTCTTGTTCTAGCTGCTCTTGCTAATGAGCTTGATGGCGATGAATCTCTTGGCGGGGAGATCTCCCGCTAATGGAATGTTGGCTGGCATGAGCAGCAACTGCAGAGAGCGAAAGCTCCTGGGTGCTATTGTATGGCCATGAAACACTGCTCCTGTGGCGTCTGGACATCTGCCACCAGTGTTTGGTCTTGTTGGGTGATGGCGGCGAGCTGGTCCGCTTGAGTGGCTTAAAGTGGTGACGATGATGGAGCAGAGAGCTGGTGTTCTGTTGCTCAGCTCGTTGAGGGTGCCCTCCTAGCATGACTAGCGGAAGCTTCTTGAGCTCTTGTCATCACCATCTTTTTGGTCCACCATTTTGATCTAAAGGAGGACGAGGATCTGCAAGCTAGCATCGCTGACGATTTGTGCTTTGCCCCTCCTAGCGCGCCAATCTGTTGTCACCAAATCATCCTCCTCGAGCGTCCGTGAGCATCCGATCCCCTTCTCCAGTGAGCCTAGGATCTTTCGGCGAGCTTCTCGCGTTGGGGAGCCTGCAAAAATTTTCAGGGACTGTAGATTCCAGCGGGGACCCTTCGACGCTCAAGTCAATGCTCTGGGCAACAGCCGTGAGCTTAAGAAAGCTTGAAATAGGAGAGAGGCTTAGAGAGGTGCTCTCTGTGTGAGCATATGAGCGTTGGGAATGATTGTGAGTTACTTGGTCGGGGGTCCTTTTACCCATTTTATTAAAGCTTGGAGTCTGCCAGTCTTGGGGTACGATCACTTGTCAGAGCATTGATGATGGTGGCAGCACAATGGGGCTTACCTCTATGTAATTTGTCAGAGCTGCAGGTTGTGTCCCATCTAATATGGATGGCTGCAGTTTGTTGGTGGGTCAGGTTCCGTCAGAGTAGATGGCCACTTGATTTGGATGGTTGCTACAGGTTGTTGCAGGCTTGCGGGGTGTAGGTGGCCGTTATGATGTTCACTAGAGATGTGTCCCCCATGCCGCACGTCTGTTGTCCTGTGTGGACAGTGGGGAAACGTATGGACAGTGGTAGAGCTAGCCATGTGGGCTCCATAGTGTGATCGTTGGGGCATTGCTTGAATGGTTGAGACCGACTTGGAGCCGCAGATGGCAGCTGGGGGTGTGGCCCGGGCTGCACCAGGAGCTTGATAGACTATTGCTTAATAGTGTTCTCCCCCACACACGTAGGCATGCATATGGGCACAGACTCCATGCACGTAGGCCCTAGAATGGTGACCGTTGGGTACGGCTTCATTAGCCACGCCAAGACATGGCAGTCATGGCATTAGCTCCTATTACGTGCATATAAAAACGTAAGCCTCCTCCCCACCTTCTCCCTACCTTTACTGACATCAGGTGATGGAGCCGAGTCCAACTTGGGGAGACGGGAGTTGGAGTCGGCAGGGGTCATCGGCCAAGGCTGGTGACATAGCACCTTGGTCGGGGACGTGGCGTCGGTCAGGAGCTTGCTGGGAGCCTATCTAGCCTGGGGAGATGGGAGCTGGAGTCGGCAGGGGTCGTCGGCCAAGGCTGGTGATGTGGGACCTTGGCCGAGGACGCGACGCCGGTTAGGAGCTTGCTGGGAGCCGAGTCCAGCCTAGGAAGATGGGAGCTGGAGTCGGCAGGGGTCATCAGCCAAGGCTAGTGACATAGTAAGCTGCCTTAGCTTACTTGTACTGACTCCAACAAATCTCTCTTAGGGCAACCCAGACCTCATGAACCAAAGGATACTACTCATACTCACAAACAAGGTCATCTTCCATAGCGCTTATCAATATGCCCTTAGCTATGGAGTCTTTCTTTTTCCAAGCTCGATAGATCTCCTGGTCTCGCCTTTGCTGGACACCATTACCTCCAGGATCTTCCATGGTATGGTTAACAGCTTTTAAAGCCTCTTGTTCCTCTAGAACATATTGTATCTTAAGATGCCAAACATGATAATTCTCGCCATTGAGTTTCTTATCACCTGTGTTTAGGTCAGCAATTATATTTTTCGAAGCCATGATCTACAGTTAATTTAACGAATTTTATTTAGTTTAAGCACAACACATGTCTAGTTATTGTCCCAAGTTTTGATCAACGAGCGAAAGACTTAACTCATGTTATAAAATCAGATGGTCGCTATACTTTCTACCCATCATTCATAATCACAAGTCTTATCTTTATCTCTTAATTCACTTCAAAATACAATTAATATCTATCATATTCACATATAAGACAATTTAATTGCATATGATATTCATAATTCATATAAGCAAGCAAATGACATTATAAACATTATGTTCAGATAAGACAAGCAACTATACAAGCTTTAACATAATCAATATAAGCAACAAGCCAGAAAAACTCCAACAAGGACAATGCAAAGTCCAAATATTAAGTATCAATGTTTGGGTTTCTTGTTCAACTCTAAAACATCATCTATTTGAAGCTCGACAAGAGGTGATGGATCCTCATTTTCGACAATGTCATCTTCTTCATCAGAGTCGCACCTACTTAGCATGTCAACATGGTTCAGCAAATGAGAAATCAAATCCCTGTAAGAGATACGCTCTTCAAAGCGATCCCAAATGCTGCGCAGGACTCCAGAAAAATATAATGGAAGCGAGTGATCTAATGCCCATATCTTATAGTTGTCCAGTACTGGAAAAGCTTGTTCCTCTAGGTGTTTCATAAGGCAATTAAGCTTTTTGATATGCTTTCGTAAGCTATCTCCTGGATGATATCTCAGTCCCTAAATCCTCTTTCGTAGCTCGTTTCGCCTTACGTCACGGCGTGTCATCATTGTAATCATTTTCGCCATTTGGAATAGAGATCTTGTTTAACAAAACAAAAAGTAAATATATGGTCAGTGCAAAACTGACATACCAGTACGTAACCAGCTTAATTTATTCCAAAAAAAAATGATACAACAGTGATCGAGCCAAAAATAAAAAACTAATCTAAATCTCTTTTTATTTTATTTTATTTTGTTTTAATTTCTTTCTTGTTTTCTTCCATAACCTCATTAAGTTGTTTTTATTTCCCGTTTTATTGGGCTGGGCCCATTGAACCCTCATGCTAGAAGGGGAACAATTTTTATTTCCATGAAAGAAGAAGAATCTCGAACTATGGATGAAGCATTTAACTGCTAAGCCAGAGAACAGTAGGAGAATGCTATGAAGGAAGAATTAGCCTCAATGAAAAGTAACGATGTCTGGGACTTAGTTGACCTACCAAAAGGGCGTAAGGCCATTAACAAATGGGTTCTCAAGATAAAATATAATGTTGATGGGTCAATTGAGAGATATAAGTCCGACTCGTTGCTAAAGGTTACTCAACAAAAGGGTATAGACTATCAGGACACTTTTTCTTCAGTTGTAAGATTTGCCTTTATTCGTTTGATTCTAGCCATTGTGGGGCAATTAGATCTTGAATTGCACCAGATGGATGTTAAAACAGCTTTCCTCAATGGTGAACTTAATGAAGAGATCTATATGGAACAACATGAAGGTTTCATAGTAGAAGGTCAAAAACATAGTGTGCAAATTGAAAAAGTCAATTTATGGCCTTAAACAAGCTTCCATTATGTAGTTGTTTCATATAATTTTGAAATGATAAGTGAAGACCGTTGCGTCTACATAAAAGCCATTTAAGAAAAATTTATAATATTGTCATTATATGTTGATGATATCTTGTTGGCCGGAAACGACAATGAATTTGTCATAGAAGTCAAAGAATGGTTATCTTCCCAATTTGACATGAAGGATATGGGAGAGGCATCTTATATTTTGGGGGTCAAGATAATAAGAGATCGTTCAAAAAAATTTATAGCTTTGTCTCAAAAATCTTATATTGAGAAGATTTTGGAACGATTTAAAATGAAGGATTGTAATCCTTGTGATACCCCAATAGCTAAAGGAGAAGTCCTGAGCCAAAATATGTGCCCCATCACACCTCAAGAGGAGGAGATAAACAAAAAGCCTTATGCCAGAGCCATTGGAAGTTTGATGTATACTATGGTGTGTACTAAGCCAGACATCTGCTATGCCATTGGTTTAGTTAGCTGTTTTCAGTCGAACCTTGGAATCAAACATTGAAAGGCGGTTAAGAGAATATTGAGATATTTGAAAGGCACATCAGAATATTGTATATGTTATCAAGGATCAAATTTGAACTTAAAAAGGATACTCAGATGCTGATTGGGCTGGAAATCCAGATGATAAGAAGTCCACTTCTGGTTATGTTTTCTTACTAAATGGTGGCGCCATTACATGGTTTAGTAAGAAACAAAGTTGTGTGGCCTTATCAACAATAGAAGCTGAATTTGTGGCATGTTCAGCAGGAGTATAAGAAGCTGTTTGGCTGAAAAGGTTCTTAAAACATCTGAATATTGCTGATGATAGTGGGAGTCCAGTTGTTATACATTGTGATAATCAAGCTGCCTTAGCATGTTTAAAAGATCCCAAGTATCATAGTAGGTTTAAGTATATTGATATTAAATATCAGTATATAAGAGATATAATTGTCAAAGAGCAAGTTGAATTGAGATGTATCTCTACTCATCGAATGCTTGCTGATCCTTTCACTAAGCCATTAGCTTGAAATGTTTATGCAGATCATGTAAGATTTTTGGGCTTACGTAAATTATAATGTACTTATGAACTATTGAGCTATAAACTCAATTGATATAATGGAATTTCATTTAGACAAGCCATAATCTACTGATAAGGATTGTACATACATGTGATTGGTTGATTGTTTGGTTAAGAATGTTCATGAGTAGATAATAAAGCATGTCAATAGGTTGGAGATTGGTCTTCTCGCATAGACAATTGACTCTATGCACTGCGTGTGTGTGGAGATTAGACGGTTTTGAGCATATAGCTAGGCTATATGGAAAGAGATGACTCAAAACGGAATATCGTCTTGACATGAAAAACAAAGTCAAGATGAGATCATTCTGAATACCTAATGATAAGTAAATGCTAAAAGGGATATTTACTTAACCTGTTGAAAAGCCAGACATGAGTTCATTAGGAGGTTAGCAAGTAAATATGAATGAACTCAGGTTAGGTACTAAGATGTGTCTGGACTTAAGTCTGTACGATGTTAAAGTTACTGAACGAATAAGACATGTGCTCTCTTAAGGAGAAGGCAACATCGTAGCATGTGATTCATACCACATGTGCTTAAAAGGACAAAGGGTTAGTAGGAGAATGGTCCATGCTTCTCTATTATGCGAGTCCCTTGAGATCATTGGATCTCAAATTCGTACCCTTATGGACTTTTGGCAGAAACTCAAAAATTTCAATTTAGTGTTGCTATTTTAGCATGCTACCTATAAGCCATGGATGATTCAGTTTAAAGGGGCACGTATAGGAAAGCAGCTAATTGGAGTTGGAGAGTTACTAGTTGAAAAGGAAGACTACTTTTATTAACATCCGTACATGTATTCACTGGCTGGCCAATTATGCTGCATGTTTAAGGTGGGTATTATAATTGTGATTACATTGTAATGAAAATGGTTAAGCATGTTCTTTTTGATTAATTTATAAAGGGATGAGATATGCTTGAACCGATAAAATAGAGAAAGTCTAGGGTATTGCAAGATATTGTGGTGAGTCTCTTTCTTTTGACGAGTGACTATGTATTCCTAACCGATACATAGCGATATGCTTGAGTATTCTTGCG
The DNA here is from genome assembly GCA_900491605.1 of Calamus simplicifolius. Taxonomy (NCBI): domain Eukaryota; kingdom Viridiplantae; phylum Streptophyta; class Magnoliopsida; order Arecales; family Arecaceae; genus Calamus; species Calamus simplicifolius. The sequence goes on from UESW01004101.1 coordinate 346,966, forward strand.
GGTCACACGGGTTACTTGCCTTATTATGAAATGATTGGTATATTGAGGTTATGGTGATTAGGGTCTAAGTTGACCCCGTCATGTGCGAGTAAAAGATGTTACAAACTTGTGTCGGATCTGCCCATGATGGGTCAAACCCGACCCGAATGTATCCACTTTCCTTGTCCACTTACCCAATGCTTAACAGGGTAGCGGGTTGTTGTAAAAACAGATATGGGTCTCGGTTATGAGAACGATCTGATTTCCCAGCCAACGCCTTCTTCCTTACCCTCCTTGTCCTTTTTATACAATACAACATACACCTTTATATTTCAAAAAGAACAAAGAACAAGAAATAGAGAGCAGGAAGAGCGATTGGCGGGAGAAGAGAAAAGAGAAATAGAGGTCATATGATGATTGTATTTTTTTTTATTCTCTCTCCGCCATCCTTTTCCCCCTAACAATGGGCCCAGCGATTTCCAAAGCCCGATGCCAGCAATTTCAAGGAACTTATGAATGCATTTTCTAGAGCGGTAAAAAGAATTTTTTTTATCATTATCAGATTCTTACTATTTACTAACTACATTATACATGCAGAATCTGATTTTATCTTTATCTTCTGAATCTCTTCTCCATCATTAAAGCAAACTAATTACTAAAGCATGCTCATAATGCGATAAAGAGAACCAAAACCAAAAGCTCTGATACCAATGTTAGATCTTTGGTTATGATGGTGTTAACCATACCATTGCCTTAAACCTCTTGTTCCTCTAGATCTTTGGGCCTGGGCGCTGAAGGTGTGTTATGATGGCTTGCCCATTCCAAGTTGGGTAGTGATTCTCGAGGCTCGAGCGAAAGCTTAGGTCTCGCCTGTCCTAAAGAGGAGAAAGAGAGCGCTTCATTCTTGGGGGTTCTTGCTCCTTCCAACAAGAATTATAGCAAGGCCTGGCTGGAATTTTGTGGGAGCCGAGAAGTTGGTTAGAGATCCCTTGTAGTGGGTTTTTGGGCTTTTTTTTTTGGTTGCCTCTTGTTGGATCATTGGTTATCTTTTCAAAATTATCTGATTTGGGTTCAAAGATCCAGGGCTTGGATGACTTTCTTAAAAATAAGTCCTCTTTACACTTACTGTAGTTACCAGCAAATGGATAACGTTGGTGATAATCGTAGTGGCGTGAACAAATGGACGAATGCCCTAGGTGTTCCAATAGAGGAAGACTTTCCCTGTTGCCGCAGTTGGCTACTTTGCTTGGTACCTTCTTACGTTTCAAGTCTCTTAATTTGGACAGTCTTGTACAGACCTAAATGGCAGTTGCAATCCCAATTCGAAACGGTGAGTGCTGATAGGGAAGCTCTAATTTTTTTTAATCAAAATTGGGTCCAGCCCAATTTCTTTCAGGTTTATCTGGTGGGAAATAAAAACTTGGGTCCAGCCCAATTTCTTTCAGGTTTATCTGGTGGGAAATAAAAACTATTCCCCTTTTAACATGAGGGTCCAATGGGCCCAGCCCAATAAAACAGTGGGAAATAAAAACAACCCAGTGAGGTTATGGAAGAAAACAAGAAATAAATTAAAACAAAACAAAACAAAATAAAATAAAAAGGAGATTTAGATTAGTTTTTTATTTTTGGCTCGATTGCTATTGTATCATTTTTTTTTGGAATAGATTAAGCTGGTTATGTACTAGTATGTCAGTTTTGTATTGATCATATATATATATATATTAAATAAGATCTCTATTCCAAATGGCGGAAATGATTACAATGATGATACGCCGTGACGTAAGGCAAAACGAGCTATGGGAGAGAATTCAGGAATTAAGATATCATCCAGGATATAGCTTACAAGAGCATATCAAAAAGCTTGATTGCCTTATGCACCTAGAGGATCAAGCTTTTCCAGTACTGGACAACTATAAGATATGGGCATTGGATCACTCGCTCCCTTTATATTTTTTCGGAGTCCTACGCGACATTTGGGATCGCTTTGAAGAGGGTATCTCTTACAGAGATTTGGTTTCTCATTTGCTGAACCATGTTGACATGCTGAGTAGGTGTGACTCTGATGAAGAAGATGACATTGTCGAAAATGAGGATCTATCACCTCTTGTCGAGCTTCAAATAGATGATGTTTTAGAGTTGAACAAGAAACCCAAACATGGATACTTAATATTTGGACTTTGTGTTGTCCTTGTTGGAGTTCTTGTGGCTTGTTACTTATATTGATTATGTTAAAGCTTGTATAATTGCTTGTCTTATTTGAACACAATATACTATATCATTTGCTTGCTTATATGAATTATGAATGTCATATGCAATTAAATTATCTTATATGTGAATATGATAGACATTAATTGTATTTTGAAGTGAATCAAGAGATAAAGATAAGACTTGTGATTATGAATGATGGGTGGAAAGTATAGCGACCATTTGATTTTATAACATGAGTTAAGTCTTTCGTTCGTTGATCAAAACTTGGGACAATAACTAGACATGTGTTGTGCTGAAACTAAATGAAATTCGTTAAATTAACGGTAGATCATGGCTTCGAAAAATATAATTGCTGACCTGAACAAAGGTGATAATAAACTCAATAGCGAGAATTATCATGTTTGGCATCTTAAGATACAGTATGCTCTAAAGGAACAAGAGGCTTTAGAAGACGATCCTGGTCAAGGTAATGGTGTCCAGCAAAGGCGAGATCAGGAGATCTATCAAGCTTGGAAAAAGAAAGACTTCATAGCTTAGGGCATATTGATAAGCGCTATGGACAATGACCTTGTTTGTGAGTATGAGCAGTATCCTTCTGCTCATGAGATCTGGGTTGCCCTAAGAGAGATTTGCTGGAGTCAGTACAAGTAAGCTAAGGTAGCTTATTATTAAGCTCGATAGTTATAAGAAGCGGCCTGATCATTCAATGGCACAACATCTCCGGGAAATATCGAGTATGATTAGAGAACTGAAAAATGATGGACACATTCTTACTGATGAGCAGTAGGTATAGGGAGTGATCCGTTCTCTTCCAGATAATTGGGATACTATGAAGCAAAATCTTATCCACAATGAGAGTATCAAGACCTTTACTGATGTAGCTCGATATGCTAAGCTGGAGGCTGAACGCCTGGAATCCTTAAGGTCTACCGGACATGCATATATTGCTGAAGGGTCTAGGGGTGCTCCTGGTAAAAAGCGTAAGCGCTTCTAAAAGAAAGATGGTAAAGGTCATGGTAAGAATTGTGCTGCTGGACAGTTCAAGAAGAACAAAGGTAAGGGCAAGTTCTTCAAGGAAGAAGGACAAGTCAAAGTTGAAATGCTACAAGTGTGGAAAAAAGGGTAATTTTGCTCGTGAATGCTCTTAGCAAAATAAGGTAATACATTGTTCTAATGCTCTTGGTGAAATATATGTTTCTAGCACTGTATTGCTTACTGACTCTTATCCTTTGTGGACAATAGACTCAGGAGCCACAGACCATGTAGCTAAAGAAAGGGCTGCTTATGTGGAGTTTCGTTGACTGCCAACTGGGAGCAAATGGATATACGTAGGGAATAATGCAAGAATAGAAGTCAAGGGAATTGGCATATGCAAGCTTCAGTTGCTTGGTGGTAGACGTTCTACTTGCATGATGTTCTCTTCGCTCCGGATATTCGAAGAAACTTAGTATTTGTTGTTCTTCTTAAAATGGGTTTTACTTTAAATTTCCATGGTAATTATGTTGACATCTTTAATGATGCTGTTCATTTGGTTTCTGGATATTTGTTAAATGGTTTTATGGTGTTAGACATTGAACCTCATAGTAATTATGTGCATGGTTGTTTTTCAATGGTTGCCTCTTCTAGTGCTGATAGTGTTAATGACACGATTTGGTATGCTAGATTAGGGCATATTGGATAAAATAGAATGAATAGATTAGCAAGAGAAGGATTGCTGGGTCCTTTAGCTAAAGTGAATTTGTCCATGTATGAGCACTGCCTTATTGAAAAAATAACCAGGAAACCATTTGGCAAAGCAGTTAGGGCAAATTTACCTTTACAGTTAATTCATTCGGATATATGTGGTCCAATGAGTGAGGGCAAGGCATAGAGCCTCTTATTTCATTACTTTTATAGGTGATTTCTCGCATTATGACCGTGTTTATCTTATTTCTCAAAAGTCAGAGGCATTAGAATGCTTTAAACAATATTTAAATGAAGTTGAGAATCAACTTGAGAAAAAGGTTAAAGCCTCAAGAACAGATCGTGGACGAGAATATTTGTCTTATCACTTTTAAGGCAATATGTAATGAGAAAGGAACAATAAGACAATTAACGATTTCCGGTACTCCATAATAGAATGGAGTAACAGAGAGGAGAAATTGGACTCTTCTCGAGATGGTTAGGTCGATGATAGTGCATGCTAGTTTGTCGATCTCCTTTTGGGGTGACGCATTGATGACAACTGCTTATATACTTAACCATGTGCCCTTCAAGTTAGTTCCATCGACTCCCTATGAATTATGGACAAGTAGAAAACCTAATTTAGATAATCTAAGGCCTTGGGGGTTAGCTGCATATGTCCGTGATACTACCTATAAGTATGGAAAGTTAGGCCCAAGAGGGCGAAATGTATCTTTATAAGATACTGTGAATTTTCAAAGGGATATGTGTTTATTGGTGAACAATTAGATGGAACTGTATTCGAGATTGAATCACGGGATGCAGTATTTCTTGAAAATGAGTTTTCAAGTCGAGGTGAGGTAGATAAAACTACTTCTCTGTATGAGAGAGAAGAAATGGATCATGAGACAACTATGGGTGAACCTCTTCTATCTTAAGAAAATATATATTACCTGGTGAATCTTCTTTTCAAATACTTGATCTGAGGAGTTATAGAAACCCCTTTCCTCATCGAAGGTTTGAAATAGAAGGGGAAGCGTTTATGATTGCTCCCATGGAAGAAGAAGAACCTCGAATTGTGGATGAAGCATTTAACTGCCAAGCTAGAGAACAGTGGGAGAATGCTATGAAGGAAGAATTAGCCTCAATGAAAAGTAACGATGTCTGGGACTTAGTTGACCTACCAAAAGGGCGTAAGGCCATTAGGAACAAATGGGTTCTCAAGATAAAATATAATGTTGATGGGTTAATTGAGAGATATGAAGCCCGACTTGTTGCTAAAGGTTATACTCAATAAGAGGGTATAGACTACTAGGACACTTTTTCTCTAGTTGTAAGATTTGCCTCTATTCGTTTGATTCTAGCCATTGTGGGGCAATTAGATCTTGAATTGCACCAGATGGATGTTAAAATGGCTTTCCTCAATGGTGAACTTAATGAAGAGATCTATATGGAACAACCCGAAGGTTTCATAGTAGAAGGTCAAGAACACAGTGTGCAAATTGAAAAAGTCAATTTATTGGCCTTAAACAAGCATCAAGGCAATGGAATATGAGATTCCTTTATGTAGTTTCATATAATTTTGAAATGATAAGTAATGACCATTGCGTATGCATAAAAGCCATTAAAGAAAAATTTGTAATATTGTCATTATATGTTGATGATATCTTGTTGGCCGGAAACGATAATGAATTTGTCATAGAAGTCAAAGAATGGTTATCTTCTAATTTGACATGAAGGATATGGGAGAGGCATTTTATATTTTGGGGGTCAAGATAATAAGAGATCCCATGTATCATAGCAAGTCTAAGCATATCGATATTAAATATCAGTATGTAAGAGATATAATTGCTAAAGAGCAAGTTAAATTGAGATATATCTCTATTCATCGAATGCTTGCTGATCCTTTCACTAAGCTATTAGCTCGAAATGTTTATGCAGATCATGTAAGATTTTTGGGCTTACGTAATTTGTAATGTACTTATGAACTATTGAGCTATAAACTCAATTGATATAATGGAATTTCATTTAGATAAGCCATAATCTACTGATAAGGATTGTACATACATGTGATTGGTTTATTGTTTGGTTAAGAATGTTCATGAGTAGATAATAAAGCATGTCAGCAGGTTGGAGATTGGTCTTCTCGCATGGACAATCGACTCTATGCGCTGTGTGTGGAGATTAGACGGTTTTGAGCATATAGCTAGGATATATGGAAAGAGACGACTCAAAACGGAACATTGTCTTGACATGAAAAATAAAAGTCAAGATGAGATCATTCTGAATACCTAATGATCGAAGTAAATGCTAAAAGGGATATTTACTTAACCTGTTGAAAAGCCGGACATGAGTTCATTAGGAGGTTAGCAAGAAAATATGAATGAACTCAGGTTAGGTACTAAGATGTGTCTGGACTTAAGTCTGTACGATGTTAAAGTTACTGAACGAATAAGACATGTGCTCTCTTAAGGAGAAGGTAACATCGTAGCATGTGATTCATACCACATGTGCTTAAAAGGACAAAGGGTTAGTAGGAGAATGGTCCATGCTTCTCTACTATGCGAGTCCCTTGAGATCATTGGATCTCAAATTCGTACCCTTATGGACTTTTGGCAGTAACTCAAAAATTTCAATTTAGTGTTGCTACTTTAGCATGCTACCTATAAGCCATGGATGATTCGGTTTAAAGGGGCACGTTTAGGAAAGCAGCTAATTGGAGTTGGAGAGTTACTAGTTGAAAAGAAAGATTACTCTTATTAACATTCGTACATGTATTCACTGGCTGGCCAATTATGCTGCCTGTTTAAGGTGGGTATCATAATTGTGATTACATTGTAATGAAAGTGGTTAAGCATGTTCTTGTTGATTAATTAATAAAGGGATCGGATATGCTTGAACCGATGAAATAGAGAGTCTGGGGTACTGCAAGATATTGTGGTGAGTCTTTTTTCTTTTGACGAGTGACTATGTATTCCTAACTGATACATAGCGATATGCTCGAGTATTCTTGCGGGTCACACGGGTTACTTGCCTTAGTATGAAGTGATTGGTATATTGAGGTTATGGTGATTTGGGTCTAAGTTGATCCATCACGTGCGAGTGGAAGATGTTACAAACTTGTGTCAGATCCGCCCATGATGGGTCAAACCCGATCCGAATGTATCCACTTACCCTGTCCACTTACCCAATGGTTAACAGGGTAGTGGGTGATTGTAAAAACGGATATGGGTCTTGGTTATAAGAACGAGGGGATCGATGGTTGTTTAATTTTTAAAATAAATACAACTCTTTTACTTGACAAAAGATAACCTTGAGAAAAATAGATAAACCTGCATGACGATCATGAAGGCATTTAGTATGTGAAATCAAAGTGTGGTTCATCTCGTAATCATACTTGGATCAGGCAAGATCATAGGAGAAAGAGGACGAATACGATCCACTTCATCAAACGAGGTTTGAATTTCAAATTGTTATTTTAAAATCTAACATTGGCCCGATACAACTCTTCCCCTTCTAGCATGAGGGTCCAATAGGCCCAGCCCAATAAAACAGTGAGAAATAAAAACAAGGAGATTTAGATTAATTTTTTATTTTTAGCTCGATCGCTGTTGTATCATTTTTTTTTGGGAATAGATTAAGCTGGTTACGTACTGGTATGTCAGTTTTGTATTGACCATATATATATATATTTGTTTTGTTAAACAAAATCTCTATTCCATATGGTAAAAATGATTACAACGATGACCTGTCGTGACGTAAGGCGAAATGAGCTATAGGAGAGTTTCCAGGGACAGATAACATGAGTTAAGTCTTTCTCTCGTTGATCAAAACTTGGGACAATAACTAGACATGTGTTGCGCTGAAACTAAATGAAATTCGTTAAATTAAGCACCTTGGCCGAGGATGCAACATCGGCCAGGAGCGGGACTGGCGTCGGCAAGAGTCGGCCGAGGCTCTCGAGACTGTGGAGTTAGTCGAGAGCAGAGTCGTGGACCTGAGGCTGAGGCATCGGGGCTACCGGGGATGATCGTCCGGGACTGAGTCGGGAACCCGGAGACGTCGGGATGGAGTCGTCCATGCCCTATTCAGCTTCTCGGATGTGGGATGCTTCGCTGGAAGACTTGGGATGGAGCTGGATGATATGAAAGCAGCCTATCAGGAGTTATACCGGTCATAAATTTGATGGTTCTTATAGTTCTTACTAATTGAGATATATGAACTTTCTAAGAAGGCAACACATCTATACAGCTTTGTGCGTTAAATCTTTTGTCAAATATCTTCTTCCACCAATTTGGATCCAAATGTAGATCTGGCCTAATGAGCGAGCTAAGTGGTTCTAGCGTTGTGATTTACACCTGATTATTTTCTTAGGAACTATCGGTACCTCTTGTAATCCTATTTTAAAGTTGAATTAGGTTTTAAATATGATATGCTGAAAGTTCTTTGATAAAGGTGTTTTCAAATTTAAAATCACTCTTTAATTTAGTTTTGAGAGAAGGAAGAACTCTGTAATTAACAAAGAGCAGCTGAATTTCTTGTTCCAGACAGCTGTTCTGATCCTATGAGGTTATGTGAAAGTTTGAAACTGGAACTAGGCTCTCTTTTGAGAGTTTCAGTATCATGCATGCTTGGGAAGTTAGAAACTAGGCTCTCTTTTGAGAGTTTCAATATCATGCATGCTTGGCTGAAAACTTATGCATCATCAATGTGGTGGGAATCCTAGTGTCGTAAAAGCGCTCTTAGCTGGCATTAAAAAGCTGTGCTAAAATTTAGCAATTGAATATCTCATTAGAGGATAATATTTTAAAGGATGACAGCCTTGTCCTTAGGGAGTACTGTCCTGATTGTGCTAAGTTGTCTGATGTGCTATTGGACGAGCTCGAATGACCTTCGAGTTGCAGCATATGAGTGTTTAAAGTGGAGGGAACATGGCTTGGATAACTTGGAGCACATACGTGGGAAAGTGGAGCCTAGGAGCTTCACAAATACTTCTTCTGGAGTTCCAGTTTTATAGCAGAATCAGTTGGTGTTTCTCCAAGCCAGTTGCAACCTAATAACAATGATTGGAAATCAAGCTCCATTTGCTAGTTGCTTGAGCAACTAAACAACCGCATGAAACTGTCGTTATTGCAACTACTGCAACGTGGTGTTAACAGCAACATTGGAAAAAAAAATCAGTTTTTTTGTAACTAAACATGTCCATACAGCATAATATCATGCAACAGATGAAGACTTAGTGAACATTTTTTGTTGTGGTTCCTTGCGGCAACTTGCAACAATATATAAATCGAAACAACAATTGTGAGAAGTTGGCCTAGATGATATAGCAGAGCATCATTAGATTGCCATCCAGAGATTAGACTGCCCTAAACTGGATGCCCCTATTATTTATCTGTTGTACATGGGATACTATTACCATGCATTGCTGGGAGATGCACCTAAAATGACAGATTGAAAGGGTTGCCAATAGGCTTAATCAGTTTGAAACTTCCAACAACATCCCTGTTTGACATGCCCCCATTTCATGTAAAAGTTTATTTGTGGCATCACAAAGTCTTGGATTGCAGGTTTAATGGTCATTCCTACTTATCTCTTCCTTTTCCTCCTGCTTGCAACATGGGATTACTGTGTTCCATTTAGTTTGTAAATTTCCTTCTAAATATCATGATATGTAAGCCTTGAAATAGAAAGAGTAACTGTTATCTGCTCATGAATGTCTTATGGTGTTTCAGTAGCCGTTTAATTTTACTTCCATGCATGCTATCATCAGTCAATCATGTTTTGCAATGAGACTAACTTAACGTTTAATTTTAATGCATAAGATGCTTGCTGGATTTTGGATTACATATTAGATGCTTGCTGTATCATCCGGGCTGGTATGGATTACTTAATTTCAAAGTACCACTCATTAAATTTCATTCCTCGACATCCCATCAAGAAAACTACTCATGATACCCTACATATGTATCGCGATACACATATGTATCGGGATACTTAAATTATTTATAAATTATTTAAATTATTTACAAATTATAATTTTTTTTTGTAGATGGATGAGCATGGATGGAAATCCGGTTTTTGTAGATGGATGAGCATGGACGAAAATCCGGTGAGGTGTAGTTTTACCGGATGACTTATATTCACCATGATGGCACTTTTGTCAAAGAGTCGAGAGACTTATATGTAATTATTTATTATAATTTATTTCATACAACGATTTTAATTTGATTTTATTATTCAGTAAGATCTAACTAATTTTTTAAATTAATACAGGAAAGAGCTACAACTCTTATTGCTGAGCGTATCGATGACTCTACAGCATCTATGCAGAATAGTCATATTGAGGTCGAGGTGTTTATGGGACTGATGGGACCGGAGTGCTATGGTCGAGTGAAGGGTTATGGAGTTGGAGTAACCTCTACTCAGTTATTTGAGGTAGTAGATATACATGTGATGTTGTAGATGGTGTTCATGATACACGTGTTCGCAGACTTGAGCAGAAAATAAAGGAGATGCAATAGAGGAGTGTCGTCGATAGAGCAGCGATGGAGGAGATGTAACATAGGAGTGCCATCGATAGAGCAGCGATGGAGGAGTGCCGCTGACAGAGCAGCGATGGATTTCATGAGAGCATATTGAGCAGCTGACATCTATTGTACAGATATTTGTTCCACATCAGGTAAATACATATATTATTAAATATATATTCTTATAGTAAATCAATTATTTATCTAATATATTGTCATTGATAGTTTCGCAAATTAAACATTTTTAGTTTTTCTTATAGGCTCCTGGAGAATCAGATCCTTGCAGACAGAATGACAACCTTCCTCCTACAGATCATTGACCTCGGTTTTTTTATTTTATATCTTCTATTTTATATATTTTTAAATTTTATTAAACTTTAAATTGTAGCAAACTTTTTTATAGTGGATTGTAATGAAATTTATATTTGGAATTTTCATTTGGATGTGAAGAATGTATGCAATGTGATTTTTTTGTTTGTTATGATTGCATAACCAAGTAGATTTGTCATTCTTTGCCTTTTTATATCAAATTCTGTTTTTTCTGTCATAAGGAGATAATCCTTTTTCACAATTTTCATCTTAATCTTCTCACATCTTCCTTGTCAAAAGTGTTCAAATCCAGATCTGATGTCTCTAAAGGTGATAAATCAATTTTGTTTTACTTCTGCTTGACCATGAGGTTGTTAACCGTAGTCCTAGGCTTCGAGTGTAACTGATCTAAAGCCCAAAATACATTCATGTACTCATTTCTATTAATTATTATTGTCTGTTCTCACTTCTTTCATTTATCTTGTGTAGACCCAAGCTCTGAAAAAACCTAAACTACCAAAGAAAGGCATCCTGCATAAGTGATTCTCTCTGGTTTGGAGTCATTGAACACAGGTCATAACTTGCTGAGCCATAAAACTAGATGTTGTTGGCTTTCTTGTGTTGAAAGGTTTTTGTTTTGCTTGTATGGTAGACCTAGCCTAAAGATTGTAATACAGGTTGTATGATCTGATCTCTGACACCAAGTATTTATCTTATAAGATTACAATTACTTATATTATATTATATAAGAAAACAAATGATCCATGTTTTTTTGTTATTTCTACAATCTATGATTTTTATTTATTTTATTTATTTATTTGTTTTGCCCTTGTGTCAAGCGAAGGATTCAAAGGCATCTCAGACGGGGTTAAACTTTGAACTAGCTTTTCCAATTAGATACTTTTGGTTGTAAAATGAAGTAATTACATCCATTATTGTACATTTGTTGAAGTTATTCAGATTTGAATTGAAATTTATGTCTAAGTTGGGTAACTTTTCAGTTTTATTTCCATGCCATGTATTTCATTATCAGCGGCCTAAGTAGGTGAACAGTTTAGCCCTCTAAAATAGGTGTGGGTATGCTATTGTTGCCATGTTGAGAAACAAACAATGATGAATGATTTTGCGACTGTTAGTTGCTTTGAGAACTCTAGCACGAGAGAGGTTAACCGGGGCAACGAAAAAGGAAGAGGAACATATTATGTTGGTTTTTTTTTTTTGGGTTGGGTTACAAGCTGTTCAGTTAGATTAATGACAAGAATACCCTCATATGCATACTAACAACTGGAATTCAAATAACCGTTAATTTAAAGAAATTAGTAAAAGTCTCAAATTGACATTTAAAGAAATTAGTGTGGAGGAGCAAGATTGAATGGAGATAAGCAGCGCTGCAGGCAGGTGGATTAATATGGAACTTGCTCCTATGGTGCGGAGATCACAGCCAATCAGGCAAAATAAGCTACTGGGAAGTGTACCAGAATAACCTTCCACAGTTTTCTAATTGTCTGCATCTTCCTTTGGCTTCTTCTAATGGTAACGTGTTTCAGGGGGTCAGTTTTGGCAACCTCAAATAAATGAAAGGCCTCGTAATGGAAAGTGGGGGAAGAATACGTGTTAGAGATAATTGGTGTTTGACTTACATGCAGGGGTGAAGATCCTCTGCATACCATTTGGCTTTATCCAGGTAATGGTCTAAATATTAAATTCTCTTGGGGTGCAGATAATTGTCTTAATCCTTAGAAAATGATCGTCTTAACTAGACTCAAGTGCCTTTATCGATGTGTGCATTGGAATTGATTACTTGCATGACAGTCACAGCTGTGAGACCAGTGTCCATAAGAAAACAAGCGGCCTTTGTTTGAGATCATGGTCTACCGTATAAGGTGAACTTTTCTTTTTTAAATGATCTTAAGTTTGATAACAAGATCAATCGTCCCATTATGGAGAGCCAGGATGGAGGAGTGCTATGTTTATCTGCTCATTAGCAGACTCAGGACCATGGTGGTTCTACTATCATTAATCTAGGTGGATGATCGAGTTATACACGATTCCTGTGGGTCTACTATATTAATCACCATGATCGTCTGACTGGCGGATCCTTTCAATATCCTCTGATGAAACTGCTTAGAGTGGTGGCGATTGATAAAGGCAGTTAGAAGGATGGAATTTATGTTGACAATTGGGTTGGTTACAGGGTTAGCATATGCTGTTGATAAAATCACTGATGGCAAGAATAGAGTGATTGTCTGCTGGCCTTGGTGGGCTCCATAAGCAAGAGCCCAACTTAAGCTCTTTAAATCCTATGGGCTGGCAACTCACCATCAGAGGAACTTGTTGACCGAAAAGTATTAATTAGGTGGCCTATAGCTGACCATTTCTTTTATTGTGACTTCTTCACTTGTACTGCATGGTGCGTATCCTACCAATATTTTTCAAGCATGCTTCCATGGGGCATATACTCTTTTATCTGATCAGCTTAGCTTGCCATTATGTTCTTGAGTTAACAATTTGACTTGTTATAATTATTTATTTCTTCCTTTTTTTTTTTTTTTTTGAATTCACTATCAGTCATCCTCAACCAGTGTTCTTTTTCTTCTAGGACCCTTGCAATAAATCTCGTTCATTGTCCAAGTTGCTCTCTTTACCATGAATTCTTTGTTTTTATTGCCCATGCTGTGCTCAACACTCACCACTATGTTCTTTGCTGCTGAAAACTCAAAACAATTTGAGTGTTTCCACAAATGCTGTGTATGTCTAATGTTTTCCTAAAAGAAAGCAAACAAATTAAAATCTTTGAAGAAATGAAATGGGATGATATTATTATCTTTAAAAATATAGAATACACAGGGCAATGCTTTCATCTTTCATCCTTCTAAATAATAATATCCAAGTTGTCGAAGGGCCAAAACATGAATCTTTTAATTTTCAAATGTCACTATTTGTCTCTAGTTGGTCTAGGAGGTTAGCATGAACCTTGGACCCCTTGTTTTTTATTTTTTTGGTACAGACGGATGATCGCACTATTTTAGTGCGAGTCAATACAGATAGATCAGAATACAAGATTTGTTTAAGTACAAAGGGGCAGGAGTCATCCTGCTTCCAAATCCAGAACTCAGCATGATGTGCCAAAAAGACCGCTATCTGATCAACCGTAAAATTGACTTCACGATAGATATGACAGATAAACTAAATGTCATGAAACCTTGGACCCTTTAATGTAATGTAAAGAAGTAAGCAAAAAGGCAGTTTGATGGAATCTATTGAAATCTGCTTAGCAAGTAAAAATGTTAATATTAGCCAAAGATTGAGAGGAGTTTTGGAACACAATGAGCGCGACCCCGCCAGTCCACTTCTCCAACACTTTTTTCATAAAAGATTTTAGTCCTTACATTATCGACGCTAAAAAGCAGCAATGTAAGCATTGGATTTTATCCTGCCAACCCTTGGTAACGTCAACGATTAAGCTGCTCGCAGCGGCAGCTTAAACACTGCTTACGTTAAAAAGCGTCGAAAGCTTTTATTTACGGACGCGGTGCAAAACGTTGGTTTATTTTTTTCCTACGCTAATAAACGTTGGGAAAGATTTTTTTAAGCGTTGGGGCCTCAAATTGTCGTAGGATCTTGTGCCTTCGTATCATCCCTGGCCTCTTCGAAGACAAACGATGAGCGGATTTCCTTACTAATCTTGCTTCCTCCGAGCGAGCGCAAATCTGCTCCTATACTTTTTGGATGGAGAGTTTCCCTCCAGTGTTTCATCCTGATGTGTAACGAGTAAAACAAGGGGGAAAAAACACCTAAGGGATGATGGCTATTTTATGCATGCATAAAACTTCTGGCAACAAGAATAGGACTGTTACCTGCAATCAACGCTTCATTCATCTTTCATATCATCATCAATTTGGCGATAGGGCCAATGCAGAATATGGCGAGAAAGTAGGAACAGGTCGGCTGTCGTTCAATTATTGTTCAAATGGAATATTGATAGCTATCGGCAACCACCTAAATGGAGCAGAATACGTTTGACACGTTTTGGTTACCACGAATAGTTGCCAGACTGGACTTTGTTTGATGGGCCTGAGCATTTATCACCAGCCGAATCAAAGATAGCATCATGATTTATGAAAGTGATCTTAGAATTTAGTCACTGATGGTCAGAAAAGAGATTCTGATTACTAAACATGCTTCACAGTTTCTTCTTGATCTGCACTATCTTTGGAGCTCTTTTATGGGAGCTAGATATGGTGATTGAACTCCTTCTATGGACGTTCAGTATTCCCGCAGCTATTTATTCTTCTAAAAGAAGGTTAGTCGGTATGCTCCGACTATCTTGAATAGCATCTCGTGGATGATTGGAGATGGCTCCTCGATCGATGTTGTTTAGGACATCTGGATTGCTAATCTCCTCCTTTCTCGATGGTCTACTTTCATCAGCACTGATGTTTCTACTAGCATGAGGGTTAAGAATATGATCTCTTAGAATCCTTCCTCCTGGTTCACCTTCATGGTGACCCGTTTATTTAGAGAGGAGTTATCTTGTCGGATTCTTGCTATTCCGATCATCCCAGGGCACACAGTCGATACTAGGTTATGGCAGAGATCATGTCTTTCTAGTGTTCCCACCAGGAACCTTATGAAGGTTTATAGGCCACAGCCTTAGTGCATGAGAGATGCTGCTTGGATTTGGAAGCTCCTTATCCATCCCAAGGTTCAGCTTTTTATTTAGAAGCTGGTGTGGGACTGTCTTCCTACCTGTTCTCTGCTCTCTCGGAGGGGATTAGCCATCCAGGCTACTTGCCTATTGTGTGGGCAGGAGGAGGAGACTTCAGACCATGCCCTCTTTATTTTCCCTAGAGCGAGATGGATATGGTAGAGGATGGGTTATTACTGCAGAGAGGATGAGATGGGTTCGGCGTGGCTTCCATTCCTTGACTATCTGCGGAGGGCCACCCAGCAGCAGGCGCCCTTTGGGCTGATACAGCCAATAAGATTTGTTATCGCGTAACCAGCTTATCTTCACTGATGATATCATATCTTCCCACTGGATTGTGGAAAGCCAGAACTCTATCCACAGAATTTGCACTTCATCGAAATGCTTCTGACTCTGACACCTCTGGCCACTGGGGTTCCCCTGCTGCTTTGGCAGTGAACCAGCATATGGTTTTCATCTCTTGGGAGCCCCCCTTTTAGGGTTTATCAAAATCAACTTCGATGAGAGTGTCCGGGGAAGACTAGCTGGTTTAGACTTTATTATTCGAGAGCATGATGGAGTGTTGCTGGCGGCGGATAGTTTTGGCATCCTTGACTCCGCTGTCCCTATGATTGAGCTTTATGCAGCTTGGATCGGTATTTTCTATGCCTCTCAGATTCTTCACGCTCATAGCCTTCTCATCAAGGGGGATTCTTTTACTGTCATCCGCTGGCTTCGGAAGGAAGGCTACAACAAAGTCCCCTTCAATCCGTTGCTTCATTGTTGGCCCAATTATTGATTTTGATGATTAATAAAAGACATGAGTATATTTACTATGTTTCTGATAGATTTAATACGTGTTTCAGGGATTAAAAATGTTTAATCAATCAAAAGGAATAAAAAATAAGTTTTGAATCAAAATGTTAAAAGAATTTTTCAAAGTTCAGAACTTGGAGTCGACACCTAACTAGTTAGGAGCCGACCCCAAGGCGTATCAGAAGATTTCTGGATTTTTGGTACGGTCTGGAGTCGACACCCAGAGTTTCGGAGCCGACTCCAACTTGAGATACAGAGAAGTGTATTCTGTTTCAGTTTCTAGAGCCGACACCTAGAATTCGGGAGCTGACACCTGAGAGTTCGGGAGCCGACACCTGAGTTTCTGGAGCCGACTCTAACCTGAGAATAGAGCATGTTTTTATGGACATTTTTGGAGCCGACACTTTTGGATTGCTGAGCCAACTCCCAAAAGCGACGAGCCGACACTTAACTTTCTCGGAGCCGACTCATCAACAACTTTTTATTTGCTATTTTTGGATACCCGATTTGGAGCCGACACCTGAAAAGTTGGAGCCGACTCTAACCTATCAGGAACGGATTTTCATTTGTCAGAACGGACTCCAACGGTAAGATTTCTTTTTACCTAACCTCTAACGGCTATTTTTCTTTGTGTGTAGGAGTATCCAAGCATCTCACAACAGCTAGATTTTTCACCTAAACTTGGATTAAGAGATATATAAAAAGGGGGAAACCATCCGTTTAAAGGAGAAGGGAAAAAAAAAGAAAAAAGAAGAGACTGAAAAATCCAAAAATCTTGAGGAAGAAATTAAAGAGGAAAGACTCAAAGCTCAAATCCATCAACTCCAGAAAGCTCAAAGAGAAATCCACAAGCTTCTCAAGTTCAAATCAAGGAGATTTTCATCATTAGAAGAAAGAAAGCAAAAGCCCCAAATCCTCAACTTCTCATCTGCAAATTTCAGTGAAGAATATGAGCTGAGGCCCTGATTCAATTTTTTAAAGGAGAAGAGGAAAAGAAGAAAAAGAAAAGCATACATTCAAAGAGCTTCAAACAGGCTTTTCTTATCTTGTTTATTTTATTATTTATTTGCTTATTTGAGGAGCTGCTGTATATTTAAAACTCTATTTTTATTATTGTTTGCTAGTTCAATCGGGGGATTGATTTAGTGAAGGTAGTATACCTCGGTACAAGCTAAGGATAGCTTGTAGTTGGGTTGTGTGCTGGTGAGCCCGGAAAACCAGCTGGGTTCGTTGTGATCCTGGGGGAAACAACAAGTTTTGAGTTGTGATCTTGTAAAACAACTCGACTGTAATCAAGTGGATTATAGTGTGGACCCAAGTGATACTTGGAGTGGACGTAGGTGTTAGATACACCGAACCACTATAAAATCTTTGTGTTTGCCGTGCCTTGACTTTCTATCTTTCTCTATCTTTCATTTGTGCTTTGCATTTATCTTGCACTCAATCTCATTTGTTTCACAACATAGTTTTAAAGAGTCAATTTTTTTTAAAGAACCCATTTCACCCCCCCTCTTGGGTTGCCATTTGGGCCAACAATTGGTATCAGAGCTTGTGCTCATTTCTTGTTTGATCCAACGATCAAGAGTTAAAGATCCAAATGGCAGCTCAAGGTGGATCTTCATTTGCTGAAGGTCATTGTACCCATAGACCTCCTTTATTTAATGGTTCTAATTATTCTTATTGAAAGCTAGAATAAGAATTTTTATTCAAGCTTTAGATTATGAGCTTTGGAGTGTAATCACTAATGGACCTAGCACATCCACACACATAGTAGATGGTTCAATAGTTCCTAAACCTGAAAGGGATTGGAACAAGAACGATAGGAAAATGGCTTAGCTCAATGCTAAGGCCATGAATGTTTTATATTGTTCTTTAGATGCTAATGAGAATTTTCTACATGTATTTCCATAAAAAAAATTTGGGATAGACTAGAAGTTACCCATGAGGGTACTAATCAAGTCAAAGAATCTAAGATTAATATTCTTGTTCATAAGTATGAATTGTTTAGCATGGAACAAACTGAATCTATAACCTGCATGTATACAAGATTTACTAATATTGTGAATGGTTTAAAGAGTCTTGGCAAGACCTATACTAACTCTGAATTGATGCGTAAAATTCTTAGGTCTCTTCCAAGGACATGGGAAGCAAAGGTGACTGCAATCCAAGAAGCCAAGGACCTCAACACCTTACCTTTGGAGGAGCTACTCGGATCACTAATGACTCATGAGTTGACCATGAAACAACATATAGAGGAAGACGTCAAGAAGAAGAAAATAATTGCCCTCAAAGCTGCAAAATTGAAAAGAGCAGCAGTGATAAGGAAGATGATGATGATGAGAGAGACTGCACTCCTTGCTAAGAAATTCAAAATATTTATGCAAAGAAGGAGACCCTTCCACAAGAAAAAATTTGGAACAAAGATGGAAGGTGAAAAAGAAAAAGAAAAGGACAAGGATAAAGAGAAAGACCCCTTTATATGCTATGAATGTAAGAAACCAGGTCACTTTAGATATGATTGTCCTCAATTAAAAAAGGGATACAAGAAAAAGAAAAAGGCATATGTTGCAATATGGAGCGATAGTGAAGAATCCTCATCTGAGGAAGAATAAAAGGAAGTTGCAAACATTTGCTTTATGGCAAAAGAAGACGATGAGGTATGTACCGAAACTCATGACTTTCCTTTGATGAATTGTTTGATGCATTTAATGAATTAGTTAGTGATTTTAAAATTTTGAAAAAGAAAAGTAAATTTTTGAAAAATGATAATTTAAATCTTATCAAAGAAAAGGATAAACTAACTCATGAAGTTGAAGAATTAAATCTGAAAATAAGAATTTGTTAAAAGATAAAGAATCAATTTCTAATGAAAATGTTAGTTTAAAGAAAGAAGTTGATAAATATAAAATATAGTTGATAAATTTACATATAGCTCTGAAAAACTTAATTTGTTATTGAGTAATCAAAGAGCTATATTTGATAAAGCTGGATTAGGTTATAGGCCTAACAAGAAACAAAAGTATGTTAAAAATTTCTTTAGAAAAGAACATAATAAAAATGAAGTTTCATGTTATTGTTGTAACAAGAAAGGACATAAAGCCTATGAATGTAATTTTAGAAAAATTAACAAGAACTTAAGTATTAAAGGAAAGAAACTATGGGTTCCGAAAGGAACAATCTTTGTTGCTACTAACCATGAAGGACCCAAGAAAGCTTGGGTACCTAAACAAAAAGTTTGATCACTTTGCAGGAGTATCTTGCGGCCAAAAGATCAAAACGAAAGTGGTATCTTGATAGCGGCTGCTCAAGGCACATGACGGGTGACAAGGAGCAATTCATCACCCTTGAAGATAAAAGAGGAGGAGTTGTTACATTTGGAGATAATGGTAAAGGTCAGATTATATGATTTGGTAAAATTCAGATAACTCCCTCCATTTTATTGAAAATTCTTTATGTAGATGGTTTAAAACATAATTTAATTAGTATTAGCCAATTGTGCGATAAAGGTTTCAAAGTTTCATTTGAAGCTTCTATCTGCACCGTTTCTAATCCTATTAACAATAGCATTATATTTACTGGATACATAAATGGCAATGTATACTTAATTGATTTGGACAATTTGTCTACTAGTAATCATTGCTTGTTGCTGATAATGCTATATAAGATTGGATGGCTATGGCATCGTAGATTAGGTCATGCAAGCACACACTTGATTTCAAAATTGATTAGAATGGACTTTGTTAAAGGACTTTCAAAGTTAGATTTTGAAAATAACCAAATTTGTGATGCATGTCAATTCAGAAAACAAACTAGAAACTCTTTCAAATCTAAAAATTATTTCCACTTCTAGGCCACTAGAGCTACTTCACATGGACCTTTTTGGACCCACTAGAACACAAGTCTAGGAGGAAAGAAATATGGCCTTGTGATAGTAGATGATTATTCTAGATTCACTTGGGTATTATTTTTGGCTCACAAGATGAGACTTTCTCAATATTTATGAAATTCTTCAAGAAAGTCACTAATGAGAAAAACAATACCATAGTGTCTCTTAGAAGTGATCATGGCACAGAATTTGAAAATCATTTATTTAAAAATTTTTGCATTGAACATGGCATTCACCATAATTTTTCTGCACTAGAACACCACAGCAAAATGGAGTTGTAGAAAGAAAGAATAGAACTTTAGAAGACATGGCCCGTACCATGCTATGTGAAAGTAACCTACCAAAATATTTTTGGGCGAAAGCTATAAACACGACATGTTACATCCTTAACAGAGCCATAATTAGGCCAATTCTCAAGAAAACTCCCTATGAATTATGGAATAATAGGAAACCAAACATTAGTTATTTTTATGCATTTGGTTGTAAATGTTTTATTCATAATAATGGAAAAGATAATCTTGAAAATTTGATGCAAAATCTGATGAAGGCATATTCTTAGGATACTCAACAACCAGTAAAGCCTATAGAGTATTTAACAAGAAATCCTTAATAGTAGAAGAATCTATTCATGTAGTTTTTGATGAGTCTTTAGCATCAAGTTCAGAAAAGATTAATGATGAGGAAGATAAATATACTAGAAGAGATATTAAAAAATTAAATATAGAAGTATAGAGTATTTAACAAGAAATCCTTAATAGTAGAAGAATCTATTCATGTAGTTTTTGATGAGTCTTTAGCATCAAGTTCAGAAAAGATTAATGATGAGGAATATACAAATATACTAGAAAGAGATATTAAAAAATTAAATATAGAAGTATCTTCAGAACATGAACAAGAAGCTAAAGATGATGATTCTCCTAGGGTTGATGTTATTGATACCAATCATAATGAGGTAGATCTTCCTAGAGATTGGAGATATACCTATGGTCATCCAAAGGAATTGATTATAGGTGATCCATCTCAAGGAGTAAGAACTATATCATCTATGAGGAATATCAATAATCATCTTGCATTTGTATCTCAAATTGAACCTAAAATTATTGAAGAAGCTGAAAAAGATAGTAATTGAATGCTAGCTATGCAAGAAGAATTAAATTAATTTACTAGGAATAATGTATGGTCCTTAGTTGATAGACCTAAAGGTCATTCAGTTTTAGAATCTAAATGGGTATTTAGGAATAAATTGGATGAAAATGCATAGTAATCAGAAATAAAGCTAGATTAGTTGCAAAAGGATATAATCAAGAAGAAGAATTGATTTTGATGAAACTTTTGCACCTGTAGCTAGATTAGAAGTAATTAGATTACTACTTGCATTTGCATGTCATATGAACATCAATCTATTTCAAATGAATGTTAAAAGTGCATTTTTAAATGATTTTATAAATGAGGAAGTTTGTGGAACAACTACCTGGTTTTGAAGATCATGAATTTCCAAATCATATTTTTAAATTACACAAAGCACTATATGGTTTAAAACAAGCACCTAGAGCTTGGTATGATAGGCTAAGCAAATTTCTAATTAAAATGATTTTTCTAGAGGAAATGTAGACAAAACCCTATTTTTGAAAAGGAAAGATAAAGACTTATTAGTAGTAAAATATATGTAGATGATATTGTATTCGGTGCTACTAACAATCTTTTGTGTCAAGAATTTGCTAAGCTAATGCAGGGTGAATTCGAGATGAGCATGATGGGAGAGCTCAACTTTTTTCTAGGACTTCAAATCAAGCAAAGCAAAGAAGGGATTTTCATCAACCAAACAAAGTATACAAAGGAAATTCTCAAGAAGTTTGGAATGGAATCAATCAAACCCCTTGGAACACCTATGAGTCCTTCATGCAAATTGGATAAAGATGAAGACAATAAGAAAGTTGATCAAAAACACTATAGAGGTATGATCGGATCTCTACTTTACTTAACTGCAAGTAGACCTGATATCATGTTTGCTGTTTGTTTATGTGCTAGATTTCAATCAGAACCTAAAGAATCTCACTTAATTGCTGTAAAAAGAATACTAAGATATCTAAGTGGAACAAAAAATATAGGATTATGGTATTCTAGAGATTCAACACTGAATTTAGTTGCTTATTCTGACTCTGATTATGCTGTATGTAAACTAGATAGAAAAAGTACAAGTGGTGCATGTAAATTTTTAGGAAGTAACTTAATCTCTTGGTTTAGCAAAAAGCAAAATTCGGTTGCATTATCTACTGCTGAAGCAGAATATGTTGCAGCTAGAAGTTGCTGTGCTCAAATCCTTTGGATTAAGCGACAACTTGAAGATTATGGCATAACACTTGATAAAACTCCTATTAGATGTGATAATACAAGCGCAATCAATTTAACTAAGAATCCAATACAACATTCAAGAACTAATATCATTTTATAAGAGAATATGTAGCTAACAATGAAATTTGCCTTGATTATGTTAGTACTGAAGAACAGAGAGCTAACATATTTACAAAACCTTTGAGTGAAGAGAGATTTTGTTATCTTAGAGGAGAATTAGGGATTTGTGATCCTTTGGAATGATTTTGAAACCCTTAAGGAATGATTATCCAGATTTCAATCAATTTCTTGAGATTTTTCTCATGATTTTAAGGTCAATTTATGTAGACATATGAGCAATTTGATTCTCCACATTCCAAAGATTTTTTTTTAAAAATTTATTGATTTTATTTTACAAGTTTCAGTTGTTTGAAACTCACTTATTTTTCCTGAAACTGTCAGTGGACTCGACACCTTAATTTGTGGAGTCGATACCTTGCCTGTGTCGCTCTCGGTCTCTGACCTTGGAGCCGACACCCACTTAAGCGGAGCCGACTCCAGCTCGGGCGCTAACAGTGTTAGCGACTTGGAGTCGACACCCGACTTTGCGGGAGTCGACACCTGGTGGCTCCAAATTGATTATATTAGGGCAGAGTCGACACCTTCTCATCCCACTCTTCTCCAAATCCTCACAAAAAACCTCTCCAAACCTCCCAAAACCAAATATTCCTTAAATCAACCATTCCCTAAGATTCCTATGGCACATAAGCGTAGGGGATCGATCTTTGATGCTTCCGTAGCTACAAGGAAGCGTACAGCTCGGCATCCTATCCGTGAACCTACTCCGAGCGACGATTCTTCTTCAACACACTCTGACAATCCTAGCCCCTCCTCTCTACAAGTAGATAACCTAGCTGGGTGAGTCATAACCATGGGAAGGAAGGCAGATTTCGATTTCTTTGAAGCCGAGGGTTTTGCAATTGGTAGACAAATCAAGGAGCTCGATTGGGATAAGATATGTTCTTTGGATGTTCTCACATATCCGGCCCTAGTTAAAGAATTTTACTTCAATTTATCAAGAGGAGATGGTGGAATAGTTAGTTCAGTAAGAGGGAAAAGAATTCATCTCACATTTGAAATTTTAGGAAATCTTTTAGGGATTCCTGTCACTGGGCTTACTGCAAGCATTCACAGTGAGAGATCAGATGCTTTATCAAGGATGCTAGGAAGGGAAGTAACTGAGTTTAAGAAAGTTAGAGCAAATCAGTTACCTCTTGAGCTTAGACTGTTACATAACATTTGTGGTTGGATCCTATTTCCCAAGACTGGATGTTTTGAGTATGTTTCAGAGCGAGACATAGTGATTATGGATAGTATTTTGATGGGTCAGCCAATCAATCTAGCAGGAATGATGATATGGTATATGGCTGAGGCCGGGGGCAAGAGATCTTCATTGCCTTATGGGATGGTCCTAACCATGGCATTTAGAAGTCAAGGAGTTGTTATTTCTGAGAATGAGCCATCAAAAAACCTAAGGCACACTGATTATTACAGCTTGGCTACTGTGCACAGAATGGGGTTTGTGAAAGTGGATGGTAGATGGGAAAGAAAAGGTCATCTGGATGAGAGAGCAGCTGACATTAGGGCCACTGCACCATCTGAGGCAGGTCCATCAGTGAGGCATCCATCACCGGAGCCTAGTAGATCATCACCACCATCGACACCTACTCCTGCTCCTGCACATGTACCACTGCCTGTGTCATCCATTGGTTTTTCTGATATTCAGTTAGAACAGCTTAAAAGTTTATTTGCTACTCACAAGAAAGAAATGAAAACAGGAATTGACAATAGTTTGATGAATTTAAGAGAAATGTATTATTCTTTGGATGAAAGAGTAAGCAAAATTGAATCCACACTTGGAGCCTCCGCAGAATCTTTAAAGAATGATCTCAAGAATATTTTTGAAGAACTTAAAGATATTGGAGGAGATTCAAAGACATTCCAAATGCAATGCAGAGCTTCAGGACAAAATTGTGACTGCATGTACATTTGTTGATAGAAGACTAAAGGCTTTTGTTTAAACTCAAAGTGAAGGAATGAGAAAAATATTAGAAGAACTGCAAAGACTTCTTAGAGTTAATTTTTGATTATCTTGTAATGAAGTTTCTTTGATGTTATTAAAATATGATGTAATGAAGTTCAGTTTAGTTCAAATTTTGATGTAATGAAGTTTCCTTTTGCAATATGATGTAATGCTTAACTTTGTGAAGTGTGTAATGAACCTTTTTGATACTTAATAAATATCATTTGATCTTTGAAGCATCTCTTAATTTTGTCATTTAATTTGAAACTTCTTAACCTTTTTGTTGATTACAAAAAAAGGGGAGAAGTAATTGATAGTCGTATATGCATTAAAAGTTATAAGGAGGAAGAAGTATTTAGTATTTGCATTGGAACAAACAAGCTTAATTAATTGGTATTTAATTAATAAATGCATATGGGGAGAAGTAATTGACATAATTGACATATGTGCATTGAAAGGAAGAAACTTAGCTAACTTAATTTGATACAATTTGATATGATTATTTAATTGGTATCAAACATCAAAGGTTTACTGTTAAAATGGAAGAATAGATGTTAAATTGAGTATCATAGGGGGAGCTACTTCGTTCAGGGGAGCTTACCTATGAGAACTAAATATTTGAGAAATTTGATTTGAAAATATTATTGTTTAAATCATGCATATACTCAATGTTTTTATAATCATCAAAAAGGGGAGATTTTTGATCCAATTATTGATTTTGATGATTAATAAAAGACATGAGTATATTTACTATGTTTCTGATAGATTTAATAAGTGTTTTAGGGTTTAAAAATGTTTAATCAATCAAAAGGAATAAAGAAATAAGTTTTGAATCAAAATGTTAAAAGAATTTTTTAAAGTTCAAAACTTGGAGTCGACACCCAACTAGTCAGGAGCCGACCCCAAGGCGTATCAGAAGATTTCTGATTTTTGGCACGGTCTGGAGTCGACACCCAGAGTTTCGGAGCCGACTCCAACCTGAGATACAGAGAAGTGTATTCTGTTTCAGTTTTCGGAGCTGACACCTAGAATTCGGGAGCCGACACCTGAGAGTTCGGGAGCCGACTCTAACCTGATAATAGAGAGCGTATTTTTATGGACATTTCTGGAGACGACACTTTTGGATTGCGAAGCCGACTCCCGAAAGCGACGAGCCGACACTTAACTTTCCTGGAGCCAACTCCTCAACAACTTTTTATTTGCTATTTTTGGATACCCGATTTGGAGCCGTCACCTGAAAAGTTGGAGCCGACTCTAACCTGTCAGGAACGGATTTTCATTTATCAGAACGGACTCCAACGGTAAGATTTCTTTTTACTTAACCTCTAACGGCTATTTTTCTTTATGTGTAGGAGTATCCAAGCATCTCACAACGGCTAGATTTCCCACCTAAACTTGGATTAAGAGATATATAAAAGGGGAAAACCGTCCGTTTAAAGGAGAAGGGAAACAAAAAGAAAAAAAATAGACTGAAAAATCCAATAAATCTTGAGGAAGAAATCAAAGAGGAAAGACTCAAAGCTCAAATCCATCAACTCCAGAAAGCTCAAAGAGAAATTCACAAGCTTCTCAAGTTCAAATCAAGGAGATTTCCATCATTAGAAGAAAGAAAGCAAAAGCCCCAAATCCTCAACTTCTCATCTGCAAATTTCAGTGAAGAATCTGAGCTGAGGCCCTAATTCAATTTTTTAAAGGAGAAGAGGAAAAGAAGAAAAGAAGAAAAGCATACATTCAAAGAGCTTCAAACAGGCTTTTCTTATCCTTGTTTATTTTATTATTTATTTGCTCATTTGAGGAGCTGCTGTACATTCAAAACTCTATTTTTCATTATTGTTTGCTAGTTCAATCGGGGGATTGAATTAGTAGAGGTAGTATACCTCGGTACAAGCTAAAGATAGCTTGTGGTTGGGTTGTGTGCTGGTGAGCTCGAAAAACTAGCTGGGTTCGTTGTGATCCCGGGGAAACAACAAGTTTTGAGTTGTGATCTTGTAAAACAACTTGACTGTAATCAAATGGATTATAGTGTGGACCCAAGTGATACTTGGGAGTGGATGTAGGTGTTAGATACACCGAACCACTATAAAATCTTTGTGTTTGCCATGCCTTGACTTTCTATCTTTCTCTATTTCTTTATTTGTGCTTTGCATTTATCTTGCACTCAATCTCATTTGTTTCACATTAAATAGTTTTACAGAGTCAATTTTTTTTAAAGAACACAATTCACCCCTTCCCTCTTGGATTGCCATCTGGGCCAACATTCATGACATTTGGTCTATTCTCCGGAAAGTCCACAGAGCTCAGATTCGACATATCTATCGTGAGACTAATTCTATGGCTGATTGGGTAGCGGCCACTATGACCCGTCATGCTGGGTTTTGGATATGGAACCAGGACGACCTCTGTTTCCTTGTATTTAAATAAATATTGTATTCTGATTTATCTGGACTGACTCACATTAGAATTGTATAATGGCCTGTAAAAAGAAAATAAAAAAGAGAAAAAAAAGAAAGAGACAGCACTATACTGACTCATCTCCAACTGCTGTCACCATCGCCCCACTCTAGGATTTAAGCAAGCACTGGAAATCAAATTCCCCGCATTGTCTAAATTGAGGATAGATGCTGTGGTTCCTAAGATTAGCTCGCATGACATCATCTAAGTTCGGTCCTTGTTTAAATCGAAAGGCGTGATAACAAGCGAGCGAACTCGATCCAATTCTCGATTACTTTTCTGTCCTCTATGGCTGTATCGTGATATTTAGCTCAAAGGGCGACCTAACTTTCAAGATCCATTAAAATTCGAAGCTAAAGCTTGGATTTAAGAAAATTGATCGTGGATCGGAACTCATAACAGAGTCACATGACCGCATGTCAGGTTTGGCAACGAACGAACGAGATTTCCGACAAAATGGTCCACATGCGGCCACCATTCTCCCATCATCGTAAGACTTAATAGTCTTCCTGGCGATGTCTTTCGGATATTTCTTATGGGCATGTGTTGATCTTTTTGACGGTAACAGGGCGGAGGCCTCCTCAATTTATTAAGATAAATTATTTACAACTGCTAATCAACAATTCAAATCGCAAGGTTGACCGTCATCCAAGAAGGCCGTATGTACGCCTTCCTCCGGCTATATAATGCTCGGTAACCAAGCCCTTCACATCCTCCAACCAAGGTAAAGAAGCCCCTTATATATATATATATATATATATATATATAGAGAGAGAGAGAGAGAGAGAGAGAGAGAGAGAGAGAGGAAATATGTGTTCCATGACAGAGAAGCTTCATGCAGTGTGCATCACCTACCCAGCCCAAGGCCACCTAACCCCCATGCTAAAGCTAGCCAAGATCCTCCACTTCCATGGCTTCTACATCACCTTTGTCAACACCCACTTCAACCACAACCGCCTCCTCAAGTCCAGAGCCATCTCCTCCCTCGACGGCCTCCCGGACTTCCGCTTCGAGTGCATACCCGACGGCCTCCCTCCTTCCGACGAGAATGTTACCCAAGACACCCTCTCCCTTTGCAGTTCCATCCCCAAAACTGGCTTTCCCCCTTCCGTGAGCTCATAGCAAAACTCAATGGCCCTTCTTCTCCAACCCCCACGGTGTCATGCATAGTTTCCGACGGGGCCATGAGCTTCACCCTCGACGTCGCCAAGGAGATCGGAATCCCCGAGGTCTTGTTCCGGACCACTAGTGCATGTGGCTTCATGGGCTACCTCCACTACCAACACCTCCTTGAAAGAGGCATCTTTCCTCTCAAAGGTTGCTAACTTTCTTACGTTAAATCAATACATACCATTATATTGATACTTATAATTCTTCTCTCTTAATTGGTGCACAGATGCTAGTGATCTCACTAATGGATATCTCGACAAACCCATCGATTGGATTCCGGGGATGAACAACGTGCGGCTAAGGGACTTGCCAACCTTTTTTCGTACGCTAGACTCCGAGGATATCTTGTTCAATTACTGTAACTGTCAGGCGCGGAGAGCGTCCATGGCGTCGGCGATCATATTAAATACCTTCGACGAATTGGAACGTCCTGTACTGGATGCGATGACGTCGATGCTCCCTCCTATCTATACCGTAGGCCCTTTATCCTTTCTCTCTCGCCAAATCCCTACGAGCCCATTAACATCGATAAGCTCGAACCTATGGAAGGAAGAGCCAGTTTGCTTGGAGTGGCTCGAAGGGAGAGAGCCCGGGTCGGTCGTGTACGTGAACTTCGGAAGCATTACAGTGATGACCAACGAGCAGCTGATCGAGTTTGCATGGGGTCTGGCTAACAGCAAGCATGACTTCTTGTGGGTTATCAGGGCTGACCTTGTGAGGGGGGACTCAGCCGTGCTTCCACCAGAGTTCTTGAGTGAGACCAAGGAGAGGAGTCTGCTCGCAAGCTGGTGCCCGCAGGAGGCGGTGCTATCGCACCCGTCCATCGGAGTGTTTTTGACTCATAGCGGATGGAATTCGACGTTGGAGAGTATTTGCGGTGGAGTGCCGATGATATGTTGGCCGTTCTTTGCTGAGCAACAGACTAACTGCAGGTATGTCTGCGCGGAGTGGGGCCTTGGGATGGAGATTGACAACAACGTAAAGAGAAGGGAGGTGGAGGGGTTGGTGAGGGAGTTGATGGAAGGGGAGAAGGGGAAGGAGATGAGGAGGAGGGCCGTGGAGTGGATGCAGAGTGCAATCAGAGCAACGGAACCAGGTGGTTCCTCTTTCCAGAATTGGAGCGGTTGTTTAAGGAGGTGCTGCTTTGAAGAAATTGTGTTCGTACTTCGTATAGATGTGCAGTCGGATTTGTAGTAAGATTTGTAAAGCTAAGGCTTATGAAACAGTTTTTTTCCAACTTTCAAAAAAAGAAACAGTTTTTTTCCTATGTTTGTAATATATCTTTTGAGTTGGTTTTATTTTTATTTTTTTCATGTGTATCGGTTAGATATGATTAAGATGGATTAATGTGATCCTATATTTTGATATCGAGGGATTACGTGAATTCAAATTTTAAATTCACGATTAAGATAAACATCCCTATCCGTTTAAAGCGCAAGGCAAAAAGAAATATCAAACAGGAAGGTCTTGTGCTCGTTGAGACCGTAAGGTATGAACGAGCCTTACCCTTATATGAAAGTAAAGTCAACTGGTTAAAGGTATTTATGTATCGATCATAATTTATTTTATTTTTATGATAAATATATTGATCCCATGTTTTTGCATGTATGATAGGGATCAATATATTTAATTTTAATTTATCATTTGGTATCAGAGCATATAAAATACCAAATATGTAGTACGATAATAAAATCGAGACTATTATGAAACAGTTTATTTCCCATTTATTTGCTACGGTTGTAATATATCTTTCAATCCTGCCATGGATCAATCAATAAAATTATCTTGTTATCTGCATTGATATACCCGGATAATACTATCTCTATTAACAAACGTAGCTTGATAAAAATATATTAGTTTAAAGGGTAAATTATCATATGCGTGCTAATTTCTAAATTATAATTGCCTTCATTTATTACATAACAGTTATTTGCAATGGTTATGGCATCTATATTACATAACAGTTATTTGGAATCTCACCAGCAAAAATCTCGCGAGTGCCCTGCTGGGGTTGTCCTGTTTTGATGTTGATGACATGTAACTTTGAAAGTTAGACGGAAATTCCCACTGACCTGGCCTCACATTAATTTGCAAAAACCTCTTGACTTAAAAAGTTGTCCCGACTTGATTTTCTTGGGACGAAATGGTTCATTTTCTTGATTCCAGAAAAAGTTTCATGAGCTAGGAGCTAGCTATATATTAGCTCTCTTGGTTGGTATTTCACTGTACATCCTGTGGTTTATTTTCGTTCTTTCTCCATTGATTTTAAAGCTAAAAAACTATTTATTAGCCATATTCAAAAAATTAAAATAAAAACAAGTAATGAGTAAACATAAATACAATAAAATTAAACAAAAACTTTTTAGGATGATGATAATATTTATTTTATAAAATAAATATTTATATATTTAAAATAAAAAAATTATCTCAAACCAATGAACATCTAGTTTACTGTATTAACAAAAATATTATATAAATAAATAAAAACTATGGAGCATGTAGAGAAGCTAGGTGTAGGCTATGGTTTTGACTGAATAATTTTTATTTATTTTTATAATATATTTTATTTGCTATCATAGAATATGCATTTATTGATTTAAGCTAGTTTTTAATATTAAATATGTTAATATTTATTTTACAAGAATTTACTGTCATTTCAAAAGATGTTTTGAGTTGAGTTGAATATATATTTTTTTAATTTTAAAATTTATACGGATTTAATGGTAGAGCTGTGGTGAGATTTGGCCTTTGTTATCTCAATCAGTTCACATCAGGGACAATGCATTGACCGAAAAACTGCCTGCCTGTTGAGAGAGCAGCTGTAATGAATAAAATCACAATATGTAGCGGAGAAATATTTCCCCAACTTGGAAGAATCTGTGAGGAGCAATAACAAAAATATGATAGCAATTAAATATCACAATCACATAAGAGACATCAAGATTTTTAACATGAAAAACCCCTCAAAGCAAGGGTAAAAATCATGGGTCGTTCAAATCAAAGAAATAGCTCCACTATGATCAAATAAGGGTACAAGAGAGTCTCAAACAAGAATAAAAATGAGTGCTCACAGCTAACCAATAAAGCTAAGAAGCTTACAATAGAGAACCAAGAAGTTTAACAAACCTAAAAATAGAGCTACTATCTAACATGAGTTTCTTGCACCTCAGACCTTGCTTCACCGATCCAACCGTTCATAATGAAGAACCAGATGTTCCGAACCTTCCGTCAAACTTTTCACTCGATCCAATGGTGAACGAATCTGCAGTAGCGATTTTATGGTGGCTTCTCTGAGTATGTACGAGAAGGGCTTCTTCTTCTCTTCTTTCTCGAATGATGGCTCTCTTCTCTCTCTCTCAAAAATGACCTAATCTCACCCTAATCAGACTCACCACTTAGACAAGTGTGACACAAAGTGGGTTTACACATTTGGGCCTTTTCTTCACATAGGAAGGGAGCCTAAACCCAACATATCTCCCCCTCACAACTATATGGAGATAACCGCCAAACTGGCGATCTCACAACAAGTTTCAAACTTTCCTCTTAGTAATGCTTTAGTCATCCTATCAGCACCATTATTATAAGTATGAATTTTAGCCAACTCCAACAGCTTAACATCCAAAACATCACGTATCCAATGATACCTCACATCAATATGTTTGGACCTCAAATGGAAAGTTGGATTCTTACCAAGATGGATAGCACTTTGACTATCAACAAACAACAGATATTGGTTTTGAATAAAGCCTAGCTCCTGTAAGAATTTCTTCACCCATAGCAACTCCTTGCATCTTCAGTAATGGCAATGAACTCTGCCTCTGTAGTTGATAATGCTACGCACCTCTGCAACTTAGACTGCCAAGCCATAGCTCTCCCTGCAAATTTAATCATATAGCCGAAGTGGACTTTCTAGAATCAATGTCTCTAGCCATATCTGAGTCTGAGTACCCCACTAATGTAGGCTCATCACCTCTAAAACAAAGCTTCATACCAGTTGTACTACGAAGATACCTTAAAATCCATTTCAATGCATTCCAATGCTCTCTACCTGGGTTTGACAGAAATCTACTGACAGTACCAACAACATGTGCTATGTCTAGTCTTGTGCACACTATTGCATACATCAAACTGTCCACAGTAGAAGCATAAGGAACCTGTTCCATATCTAATTTCTCAACTTCATTTGAAGGACTTTGTTTAGCACTCAGCTTAAAATGAGTAGCAAGAGGAGTGCTTACAGCCTTAACATTTTTCATCTAGAATCTTTGCAGCACCATTTCAATATAGTGTTCATGTGACAGCCAAAGTTTCTTCTCCATTCTATCACGCATGATTCTTATACCAAGAATCTACTTAGCAGCTCCCATGTCCTTCATTGCAAATGACTTGCCCAACTGCTTCTTTAATCTGTCAATCCTAGAAACATTTTCCCCAACAATAAGCATGTCATCAACATACAATAATAGGATAATGAAGTCATCATCAGAAAACTTTTTAACAAAGACATGATGGTCAGAAGTAGTCTTCTTGTAGCCTTGCTCACATATGACAGACTCAAACTTCTTGTACCATTGCCTCGGAGCCTGCTTTAAACCATATAGGCTCTTTCTTAGCCTACACACATAGTCTTCCTTGCCTTCAACTTGAAAGCCATTAGGTTGCTTCATGTAAATCTCTTCCTCCAAATCACCATGAAGGAAAGCAGTTTTCACATCCATTTTCTCTACCTCCAAATCAAGAGTAGCAGCCAAACTCAACACGGTTCTAATAGAAGACATCTTCACCACAGGAGAAAAAATCTCATTAAAACCAACACCCTTCCTCTGTCTGAAGCCTTTTACCACTAATCTGGCTTTATACCTTGGAGATGCAGCATTACTATCATGTTTCACCATTTAAATCCACCTATTTTCCAAGGCCCTCTTGCCTTTAGGCAACTTCACCAAATCATAAGTGTGATTGTCATGCAAAGATTGCATCTCATCTCGCATTGCATCCAACCACTTTTATTTTTCTTCACTCTCAATGGCCTCTTCAAAACACTCAGGTCCTTCCCCATCAGTCAAGGTCACATACTCATCAGACGAATACCTTGTAGATGGTGTCTCTGCCTGTTAGACTCCTGAGTTGACTTTGAGGTGGTTTAGGAGCATAACTAAGATTATCATCTTATGACATCTCATGTTCCTCTTCAGCATCATTAGTTGGAACATCTAACTCATCTCCAAGCTTTTGATCATCAACATAATCATGTTGCTCATCTTGTTGAACACTACTCTTAGCATTATCCAGATTATGAACATTCAACCGAAATGGATCAACATCAATCAGCTTATTACCTTTTTTGGGTGTAGTCTTCTCCACCTTATCAATGTCTTCAATGGTTTGATCTTCCATGAACTCCACATCACGACTTCTAATAAGCTTTTTCTCAATAGGATCATAAAACCTGTAACCAAATTCATCTTGACCATAACCTATAAAGATGCACTGTCTCGTCTTAGCATCCAACTTAGATCTCTCATCTTTTGGAACATGCACAAATGCCTTGCAACTGAAGACTCGCAAATGATCATATCTGACATTCTTACCAAACCAAATTTTGTCTGGCACCTCACTGTCCAAAGCAACTGTAGGACTAAGATTAATAACATGCACTGCCGTGTACAGTACCTCACCCCAAAAGTGTTTGGGCAATTTTGCTTCAGAAAGCATGCACCTCACTCTCTCAATCAATGTCCTATTCATCCTTTCTGCTAAACCATTCAGCTGAGGAGTTTTAGGAGGAGTCTTTTCATGTGCAATACCCTGCTGCTTGCAATAGATATCAAAGGGTCCACAATACTCACCACCATTGTCAGTACGAATACATTTCAGCTTTTTGCCTGACTGCCTCTTAACTAAAGCCTGAAACTGTTTGAACTTTTCCAACACCTGGTCTTTTGTCTTCAATGCATAGACCCATAGTTTCCTAGAACAATCATCAACAAAGGTAACAAAATAAAGTGCACCACTAAAGGATTTTACCTTCAATGGACTATAAACATCAGAATGCACCAATTCAAGCAACTTTGACTTCCTTGAGGGAGGATGCTTCTTAAAGGATACTCTGTTTTATTTACAAGCCATGCAATGAGAACACTTCTCCAACTTTGTACTCTTCAATCCTAGAAGCACATCCTTTTTAGCTAAGCAGTTCAACCCTTTTTTACTGATATGACTAAGCCTTCGGTGCCACAAAGATGCCTTTATATCCACGACATTCACACTGTCTTTAGCAACCAAAGCTTTTGTCCAATACAGTTTAGAAATTTTCTTCCCTCTATCCATAACCAAGTTACCTTTGGTGAGTTTTCACTTTCTAGAACCAAAGTGATTATCATAACCACCATCATCAAGCATCTGCACAGAAATCAAATTAAAGCGAACATCCAGAGCATGTTTGACTCCTTGAAGCAGCAGCTGCATTCCCATGTTGGTTTGCAGGCAAACATCACCAACACCAATCACCTTAGACACACCATCATTACCCATCTTTAACACTCTAAAGTCACCAGAAGTGTAAGATGTGAAGAACTCCTTCCTTGGTGTAACATGCAGTGTAGCGCCACTATCAATTATCCATATGCTCTCATCTGATACAAGATTAACTGACTCATGGTCATGGAGAATAATAAGATCATCACCGGTAGCAGTGGTAATATGATCATCATCATCATCACGATCCTTCTCTTTCTACTTACCCTTCTTGCTTTTGTTCTCTCTTTTTCTCAGAAAATAATTCTTCTGTATGTGCCCTGTTTTGTGACAATAATGACACTCCACATTCTTTTATCTTGACTTGGACTTGCTTCTGCTCTTCTCTCTACCATCCTTTGGTTCTTTTCTCTGACTTCTCCCCCTATTTTCAGTGACAAGCACATCGGACTGAGATGAAATACCCTGTGCCTTCCTTCTCATCTCCTCATTAAGAGCACCACCCTTTGCCATTTGCAAAGTAATAATACCATTAGGGGCTGGGTTTGTAATTGAAACCCAAAATGTCTCCCAAGACTCTGGTAGAGTATTCAGTAGCCATAGTCCCAACACTTCATCATCAAACTTGATACCCATTCCTGACAATTGATCTAGGAGCCCTTGAAATTCATTTAAGTGATCTAAAATAAAAGTCCCCTCCTTGTACCTCAAATTCATCAGAGAATTCAACAAATATAATTTATTATTCCCTGATTTAGAGTCATACAATGATTCAATATTCTCCCACAAGGTTCTAGCATGTGTCTCATTAGCAATGTGATTATAAACATTATCTTCTACATACTGCCGAATAAAACCATAAACCTGATGTTCAAATTTCCATTCCTCATCAGACTTGGAATCCGGCTTCTTAGTAGCAAACACAAGAAGATGCAAATTCTTCGTAAATAGTAAATCCTTCATTTTGCCCTTCCATAAATAATAATTAGTGCCATTCAAACAAACTATTTTATTTATATTTGCCTCCATCATTCAAGCAAGTCAAATATCCCCAAACCAAAGAGCTCTGATACCACTCTGATGGGGAAACAACAATACAGTAACAACAAATCATAATATGTAGCAGAGATATATTCCCCCAACTTGCAAGAATCTGTAAGGAGCAATAACAAAAATATGGCAACAATTGAATATCACAAACACACAAGAGACACCAAGATTTTTAACGTGAAAAACCCCTCAAAGCAAGGGTAAAAACCATAGGTCATCCAGACCAAAGAAATAGCTCCACTATGATTAAATAAGGGTACAAAAGAGTCTCAAATAAGAACACAAATGAGTGCTCACAGCCAACCAAACAATAAAGCTAAGAAGCTTACAATAGAGAACCAAGAAGTTTAACAAACCCAAAAATAGAGCTACTGTTTGACCTGAGTTTCTCATACCTCAGACCATGTTTCACCGATCCAACAGTTCAGAATAAAGAACCAGATGTCCCAAACTTGTTGTCAAAATTTTAGCCCGATCCAACGGTGAACGAATCTACAGTAGCAATTTTACGGTGGCTGCTCTGAGTATGTGCGGGAAGAGCTTCTTCTTCTCTTCTCTCTCGAATGGTGGCTCTCTTCTCTCTCTCAAAAATGACCTAATCTCACCCTAATCAGACTCACCACTTAGAAAAGTATGACACAAAGTGGGCTTACACATTTGGGCCTTTTCTCTACATAGGAAGGGAGCCCAAACCCAACATCCCTCCCTCCGTGTCCCCAAAACCCATCTTCCCTCCGCGGACCTCATCCTTCCTTCATGTCCTCAAAACCTATCTTCCCTCTGCGACATGACTCTCATCCCTATGAATAGCAAGAGGATAGAGCTCATCTCTAAGTGGTAACGGGTAAGCCTTATCTCCATTAAGCCCTATCTTCATAAAGATAATGATAATCTTTGCCTTATCTCTAACAGAGAGCTCCTTTGAAATTTTAGTTAAAAAATATTTTATTTTAATTTAAAAATTATTTTTTAAATTTTTATATAGAAATTCTAGTCGAGTCGAGTCAAGCTCGAGTACATCGAGTATTTTATCAAGCTCGAGCTCGAGCTCGAAATAAAAAACTTGATCGAGCTCGAGTCGAGTTTTGAGCTTCAAATTTTAGAGTCGAGTCGAGCTCGAGTTTGACACTGTATCAACTCGACTCGGCTCGATTACACCCCTAATTTCAACACATGATTTTATTATCTTATAGTTCATGGCCAATCACTTTTTGCACGATTTATTTGACGATGGAACTTAGGTGCCGGTTCCATGGCCGTTATTATTTTTTTAAAAATTTTTATCCATCTTCAACTAAATCTCATATGACGATTATTTTTTTTTAAAAAAGGTAAGAAAACCATAATATTTGCACCTCATACAATGCGTCTAAGTACCATTCTTTTTTTTTTTAAAGATACAGTATGTAACTAACTCTTAAACTTTATGAATGTTATATTCTATACTATAAATTTTTTTTAAAATGTTCTTTAACTTTAGTTTCTATTTCAGTTTAGTCTCTGTTGTTAAAAAAAATTTACACCATAAATCCAACAATGATGTGGCACGTTTATGTGAGTAAGGATGCTAAAATGGCATACTTGAGTAATACGGTATTTTGACACAAAAGGGAGCCTGCTGAGATCTACTAAGAGATCAAAAATTGTTCATCGGTAATCCGATATAGGGCAAACAAAAATTAGATTATTGGTGATGATGTCTGATCATCTCGAGCTGACATTCTTGAGTGTCAGTGGATACTCCATGAATTTGTTGAGGCCGCTTTACATCTGCGTCGAGATCTGCAAGAAGTCCTATGGACCGGATATTTCGGCAGGGATTCTTCGATGCTCAAGTTAGTGATCAGAATCACAACCATGAGCCTAAATAAGCTCAAGAGAGTTGGAAAAATGGGAAAACTCTCTAAGTGTTTGTGTTTTCATACCTTGGCCAGAGGTTCCTTTTACATATTTTATTAATACTCGAAGTTTGTGAGACTTGCTTGGGAAGCTTGGAATCTTATGATGAGCCATGACTTTTTATGACTGAAACATCAGAATTAGTAAGGTTTATCCCATCTAAACTGGATAATTGGTACTTTATGACAAATAATAACTTTTTAGGCTTATCTGATCAGGGTCATTAAAGCTCCATGATGGACGATGATTTTTTCGGCTTATGCCAGAACTAGTGGAGCTTGTCTTGTTAGACATATATGAACTAAAGGCGGTTGGTGGCCTTGGCCTGGTCAGAAGCTAAGGCTTGCTTGGGAAGCTGAAGCTGAGCTCAGAGATGAGGCCACCTTAGAACTGGAGCCGCCTAGGAGCTGGGGCCGCCTTAGAACTAAAGCCGCCTTAAAACTAGAGCTGCCTTAAAACTGGGGCCACATAGGAGCTAGGGCCACCTTAGAACTGGCGCCGCCTAAGAACTAGGGTCACCTTAAAATTGGGGCCGCCTTAGAGCTGGGGCCGCCTAAGAGTTGGGGCCGCCTTAGAGCTAGGGCCATCGGCGTCCTATTGACTTTCGCTGTCAGGTAATTTTGGCTGTTAACCTACACGTAGCTTTTATCAGTCACATCATATGTCCCCCGCTTCTGAGTCTTGGCACTCACGTGCGTAGCACTTGCCAAGAGAAAGGAGCATAAAATTTTTTATTTTTGTTGGGCCTTGCATGCCATAAATTAGCAGAGACGGGCACGTGCCCTTGAGGAGGTAAAGTCTCCTCGAAGTCTCCTCATCATTTAAGGAATGACACCAGAAATGATATTGTTTGCAGGAAAATTGAGGAAAATACCCCTCAATCGATGAAAAAGGTGGGACATGATTATTGGATTATTCTTATTCATGTCTGTTGAGAAATTATTGAAACATAATTGCCCCAACTTTATTGATTTTGATGATTTCCAAAAGCCATGAGTATTTTAAAGGGAACAATGAGTTTATTTATCAAAAACCTTGAGCTTATTCAAAATGAAAGGAATGGACTCTAAATGTTTAAACTCACTGAGTTTTGAATCAATTTGAAAAAGAAGTTTCAAACTCTATATTGAAGATTTCAAAAAGGAATGTTTACACATTATAATTCAATCAATGAATTCTTGAAACATGTCTTGAATCCATGCTTAATGTCATATTTAATGTATTCAAGTCACATTTATATTTAAATTTATTTGGGATGAATTTTAAAGTATATCAGAACATTTTTCTGATTTTTGTATCGCTCCCGAGCCGACTCAAGGGTTTTCGAGTCGACTCCTCAAAATGTCTGATTTTCAATGTTGTCCTGAGTCGACACTTGAGTTTTCAAGAGTCGACCCCTGAACCTTGGCGAGCCGACTCATGACTGTGCGAGCCGACTCGACTCAGACGGCAGAAAGGCTCATTTTTGAGCACTTCTTGAGTCGACTCCCCGCATATCGCGAGTCGACCCCTGAAAGTTAGGCATTTCTGGAATGGACTGTGCGAGCCGACTCCCACAAAGCTCGAGCCGCCTCCACGAAATCTGGGCACGATTTTTCACGATGACACATCAGCCCCAACGGTAAGATTTTCAAATAACGGCTATTTTTCTTTGTCTCTAACGATATATTTTTGCAGAATCTATAAATAGAGAGCTCTTTTCAAATCAAAACAATCCAGAGAAAATCAAAAAGAGAGAAAAAATATCTTTCAAAAAGAGGAAAAACAGAGCTTTCATAGAAAAATCTTCTAGTTCAAAATAGAGTGATTCAAAAGGAGTGAAATCAAAGAGGAAGTTCCGTCTGCTCCATTTCATCAATCCACAAGAGTCAAAAGAAAATCCAAAGCTTTTCAAAGATCAAATCGAAGGATTTTCAACATTCAACAAAAGGAGAAAAAGCTTCATCTCAACTCCAAAGTTTTCAAACGGTCAAGAATCTTGCTGAGGCCTGATTCAATACTTCAAGAGGAGTTAAAGAGGAGAAGGAAGAAAGCCAAAGCCACAACCATCTGCAATCTTATCAGGCTTTTCTAACCCTTTTTTATACTTCATTTGTATATTTGCTCAAGGGGAGCATTCAATATTTAAACTCTGTTATTATTGGTTGTTTGCTGATTCAATCAGTGGATTGAATCAGTGGAGGTTATTATACCTCGTTGCAAGCCGAGTGCTTGTGTTGGGTTAGTTGTGAGCCCGTGAAAAATAACGTGTTGGGTTTTATGCTGGTAAGCCCGAGTTAAAACCGGCTGGGTTCGTTGTGCGCCCGTGAAAACAACAAGTTTGAGTTGTGAGCTTGGAAAACAACTCGGCTGTAATCTGAAGAGATTATAGTGTGGACCCAAGTGAATTTGGGAGTGGACGTAGGTGTTGATTGCACCGAACCACTATAAAATTATCTTGTGTTTGCCGTGCTATATTTTCTCTCTCTATCTCTCTTTATTTGCTTGTGTATTGATTTAAGTTAGCCTCTCACTTGCACATCTTGCTAACTAATCAACTAAAGTTAAAAAGGCTTAAATTTTTAAGAACCCAATTCACCCCCCCCTCTTGGGTTGCCATCTGGGCCAACAATTGGTATCAGAGCAAGTGCTCATTTAGAATTTGATCTCACGATCAAGGGCTAAAGATCCTTATGGCAACACAAAGTGGTTCATGTTTTGCTGAAGGTCATTCTACGAATCGACCTCCTTTATTTAATGGAACCAACTATTCATATTGGAAAGCAAGAATGAGAATATTCATTCAAGCTTCTGACTATGAATTGTGGGGAGTAATAATCAATGGACCTAGTACACCCACACACTTAATTGATGGCACTATTGTTCCTAAGCCCGAAAGGGATTGGAATGATAATGATAGAAGAATGGCTCAATTAAATGCTAAAGCCATTAACATTTTATATTGTTCCTTAGACTCTAATGAATTCAACCGAATCTCAACATGTAATTCCGCAAAAGAAATTTGGGATAGGTTGGAAATAACACATGAAGGAACAAACCAAGTTAAGGAATCAAAAATAAACATTTTGGTTCATAAATATGAATTGTTTACAATGGAACAAACTGAAACCATCACATGCATGTTCACTAGATTCACTGATATTGTGAATGGTTTAAAGAGTCTTGGTAGAATTTATTCTAATGCTGACCTT
This sequence comes from Calamus simplicifolius, assembly GCA_900491605.1. Classification (NCBI taxonomy): domain Eukaryota; kingdom Viridiplantae; phylum Streptophyta; class Magnoliopsida; order Arecales; family Arecaceae; genus Calamus; species Calamus simplicifolius. The sequence continues at coordinate 387,695 of UESW01004101.1, forward strand.
GTGCGCAAAATTCTTAGGTCACTACCAAGATCGTGGGAAGCGAAAGTCACTGCTATCCAAGAAGCAAAGAACCTCAATGCATTACCTTTAGAGGAGCTTCTAGGATCCTTAATGACCCACGAGCTGACAATGAAGCAGCATGTTGAGGAGGAAACAAAAAGAAGGAAAACACTTGCCCTCAAAACTGCAGAAATGGAAGAGAGCAGCAGTGAAAGTAATGATGAAGATGATGAGGAAACTGCTCTCTTGGCCAAAAAATTCAGAAAGTTTATGAGAAAAAGGCCCTTCCATAAAAAAAATTTGGAGCAAGAATTGATGAAGAAAAAGATAAGAGAAAGGACAAGGAGAAAGAAAAAGAGAAAGAGCCCTTAGTATGTTATGAGTGCAAAAAGCCAGGGCACTTTAGATATGATTGTCCTTTGCTGAAAAAGGCCTACAAGAAAAAGAAGAAAGCATACATGGCAACATGGTCTGATGAATCTTCCTTGTCGGAAGAAGAAGAACAAAAGGAAGTTGCCAATATCTGCTTCATGGCCAACAACGACGACAACGACAATGAGGTAAGTTCTGAAAACTCAAATGATGAATTCACTTTTGATGAAATGTTTGAGGCTTTCAATGAACTTATGATTGATTTTAAATCTTTGAAAAAGAAGTATAAGTTTTTGAAAAATGACAATATTAGCTTAGCTAAAAGTAAAAATGAATTAGCTTTAGAAGTTAAGAACTTAACTAATGAAAAAGAAGAACTTAGCAAAGAAAGAGATAATCTTAATCAAGAAATAGATTTGTTGAAATCTGAAACTAAAAACTCAACAAAAGATTTAAAAGATCAATTAGAAACCTTAGCTTTAGAAAAAGAACAGCAAGTTAAAAACAATGATTCATTAAAGAAAGAAGTTATAAAATATAAAGACATTGTTGAGAAATTCACCTTAAGTTCAACTAAACTAAACATGATTTTAGATAATCAAAAAGCTGTTTTCGATAAAGCTGGCCTAGGTTATAATACGTATAGGAAACAAAAATTTTAAAGAATATTTTTGTAAAAGCCAACCAAAGTAATATAACTTGTTTTAAATGCAATGAAAAAGGTCATAAATCATTTGAATGCAAAACATTAAATAATAACAACAAGTTAAATGTTAAAGCAAAGAAAATATGGGTTCCGAAAGGAACAATTTTTGTTGCTACTAACCATGAAGGACCCAAGAAAGCTTGGGTACCTAAGCATAAAGTTTGATTATATTGCAGGAATGTCTTGTAGCCAAAAGATCAAAGAAAAAGTGGTACCTTGATAGTGGCTGCTCAAGACATATGACGGGTGACAAAGAGGAATTCATCACCCTAGAAGAAAAGAAAGGTGGAGTTGTGACGTTTGGCGATAACGGTAAAGGTCAAATTATGGGCCTTGGTAAAGTTCGCATAACTCCATCTATATTTATTGATAATGTACTTTATGTTGATGGTTTAAAGCATAATTTAATTAGTATAAGCCAACTATGTGATAAGAACTTTAATGTTTCATTTAAATCTTCTATTTGCATAGTATCTGATTCCATTAATGATAGCATTGTTTTTACTGGTTATAGACATGGCAATGTGTACTTAGTTGACTTAGACAAATTATCTGAAAGTAGTCATTGCCTAATTGCTGACAATGCTAACATAAATGATATTGGATGGTTATGGCATCGTAGATTAGGTCATGCAAGCACACACCTTATTTCAAAACTAATTAAAATGGATTTAGTTAAAGGTTTACCTAAGTTAGATTTTGAAAATAACAAAATCTGTGATGCATGTCAATTTGGAAAACAAACTAGAAGTTCTTTCAAATCTAAAAATGTTGTTTCAACTTCTAGGGCTTTAGAGCTACTTCACATGGACCTTTTCGGACCAACTAGAACCACAAGTCTAGGAGGAAAGAAATATGGTTTAGTGATTGTAGATGATTATTCTAGATATACTTGGGTAATGTTTTTAGCTCACAAAGATGAGACTTTCTCGATATTCCTGAAATTCTTCAAGAAAGTCACAAATGAGAAAAACACTACCATAGTATCTCTAAGAAGTGATCATGGAACTGAATTTGAAAATCACTTATTTGAAAGTTTCTGCACTGAAAATGGAATTAATCATAATTTTTCAGCCCCTAGGACTCCACAACAAAACGGTGTAGTTGAAAGAAAAATAGATTCTAGAAGACATGGCCCGTACCATGCTATGCGAAAGCAACTTACCAAAGTATTTTGGGCGGAAGCAATTAACACAGCATGTTACATCTTAAACAGAGCTTTAATAAGACCAATATTAAAGAAAACACCTTATGAATTATGGAATGAAAGAAAACCAAATATAAAATACTTTCATGCATTTGGATGTAAATGTTTCATTCATAATAATGGTAAAAACAACTTAGGAAAATTTGATGCTAAATCTGATGAAGGAATTTTTCTAGGTTATTCAACAACTAGTAAGGCATATAGAATCTTTAACAAGAAAACCTTAATAGTAGAAGAATCCATACATGTAGTTTTTGATGAATCTTTAGCAACTGGATCTGAAAAGATTGATGATGAGGAAGATACAAACATAATTGAAAAAGATCTTGAAAAACTTAATATTGAAGTATCTTCTGATCATGAACAAGAGGCTAAAGATGATGATTCACATAAGGTCGATGATGTTAATAATGATCATAATGATATAGATCTTCCAAGAGATTGGAGATATGCTTATAGTCATCCTAAGGAATTGATTATAGGTGATCCTTCTCAAGGAATAAGAACTAGATCATTTATGAGAAATATTAGTAATCATCTTGCATTTGTCTCTCAAATAGAACCTAAAACTATTGAAGAAGCCGAGAAGATAATAATTGGATGATAGCAATGCAAGAAGAACTAAATCAATTTACTAGAAATAATGTTTGGACTTTAGTTGAAAGACCTAAAAATCATTCAGTAATAGGATCAAAATGGGTTTTTAGAAATAAACTAGATGAAAATGGCATAGTAATTAGAAACAAAGCTAGATTAGTTGCTAAAGGATATAATCAAGAGAAGGTATTGATTTTGATGAAACCTTTGCACCTGTAGCTAGATTAGAAGCCATTAGGCTATTACTTGCATTTGCATGTCATATGAATTTAACTTATTTCAAATGGATGTTAAAAGCGCATTTTTAAATGGATTTATAAATGAAGAAGTTTATGTAGAACAACCACCAGGTTTTGAAGATCATGAATTTTCAAATCACGTTTTTAAATTGCACAAAGCTTTATATGGTTTGAAACAAGCACCTAGAGCTTGGTATGATAGGTTAAGTAAATTCTTAATAGAAAATGATTTTACAAGAGGTAATGTTGATAAAACACTATTTTTGAAAAGAAAAAATAAAGATTTGCTTGTAGTACAAATATACGTAGATGACATTATTTTTGGTGCTACTAACGATTCTCTTTGTCAAGAATTTGCAAAGTTGATGCAGGGAGAATTCGAGATGAGCATGATGGGAGAACTCAACTTCTTCCTTGGACTCCAAATCAAACAATGCAAGGAGGGAATCTTTATCAACCAAACCAAATACACAAGAGAACTACTCAAAAAGTTTGGTATGGAAACAATGAAACCCCTCGGAACTCCAATGAGTCCTTCATGCAAGCTGGACAAAGATGAAGAAGGTAAAAAGGTTGATCAAAAGTATTATCGAGGTATTATCGGATCCCTTCTTTATTTAACAGCAAGTAGACCAGATATTATGTTTTCAGTATGTTTATGTGCTAGATTTCAATCTGAACCTAAAGAATCACATTTAATAGCTGTTAAAAGAATTTTAAGATACTTAAATGGAACAAAAAATGTAGGTTTATGGTATTCTAGAGACTCACATTAAACCTAATTGCATATTCGGATTCTGATTATGCTGGATGTAAATTAGATAGAAAAAGCACAAGTGGTGCATGCCATTTCTTAGGAAGTAACTTAATCACATGGTTTAGCAAAAAGCAAAATTCAGTTGCATTATCAACTACTGAAGCTGAATATGTAGCAGCTGGAAGTTGCTGTGCGCAAATCCTATGGATTAAGCGACAACTTGAAGACTATGGTATCACACTTGATAAAACACCCATAAGATGTGATAACACTAGCGCAATCAATTTAACTAAAAATCCGATTCAACACTCAAGGACAAAACACATAGAAATTAGATATCATTTTATAAGGGAACATGTAGCTAATGATGAAATTTGTTTAGATTATGTAAACACTGAAGAACAACTAGCTGACATCTTTACAAAACCTTTAAGCGAAGAAAGATTTTGTTATCTTAGAGGAGAGTTAGGAATTTGTAACCCTTTTGGATAGATTTTGAAACCTCTAAGGAAATATATCTAGAGTTCTTTCAATTTCTCAAAATCTTAAGGAAATTTTATCTAGAACTCATATCAATTTGATCTATCAAAATCCATGATTTTTAATCATACTCAAAGATCAAATCCGGGTTCATTTCAGACACTCTGAAAAATTTTGATTTTTTACTCTGAAATGGTTTCGGAGCCGACTCGAGAGTATCGGAGTCGACTCGAGTTTCTGCTGAAACTCAGGAGTCGACCCCTTCTCTGAGCGAGTCGACTCGAGATCGTGTCTGTGCTCTGTGACTTACCCGAGCCGACTCTACGCTTTGCGCGAGTCGACTCGACGTGGTCCCAAATCGCTTTATTAGGGCACGAGCCGACCCATCGATCGATTCTAATCATTCCAAATCATTCTCAAAACCCTCCAAAACCCTTCAAACTTTCCAAAATCTTCCAAATCCTTAAACAATCATTCCACCTTGATTCAATGGCCCCCAAAACCCGTGGTGCTAGTAGTAGCCGTGCCGGGATGAAAAGGAAGAAGACCGTGCGTCGACCCGTTCGCGAGCCGACTCCGGACTCTTCGCCTGCTTCCTCTTCGGACGATTCGCCTGCTCCTACTGCCACTACTCCTCAGGTAGATCACTTGCGAGTAGAGTCATTACTACAGGAAGGAAGTTTGATTTTGATTTGTTTGAGAGAGAGGGATTGCTTGTAGGGTCACAGTTGAAAGAAATGGGATTTGAAAAGATATGCTCCTTAGACTGCCCAACATACCCAGCTTTAGTTAAAGAGTTTTATAGAAATTTGACTAGAGGGGACAATGGTTTGATCAGCACTGTTAGAGGAATTGGTTTGAATGTCACTGCCGTCATTCTCTCTAAGTTATTGGACTTACCCCTATCTGGACCTTCCACTTTTGACCCAGAGGATAGGTCACCAGCCCTCACCAGATTATTGAATAGAAATTTTGAGGGATTTGAAGAAGTCTTTGCCAATCAGCTGCCACTGGACTTAAGATTGCTTCACAATATCTGCAGCAGGATTCTTTTCCCTAAGACAGGCCGTTTTGACTACTTGTCTGAGAGGGATATCTTTGTTATGGATGCTGTAGTTTCAGGCAAGCCAATCAACTTACCCATCATGATATTATGGTATATAGCTGATTGTGGGAGTAAGAGGAAATCCTGTCTTCCCTATGGCATGATCTTGACTCAATTATTCAGAAGCCAAGGAATTGAATTTAGTGATAGTGAGCCCAGGAAAAATTTGAGACATACTGACTACTATTCATTGGCCACTATTCACCGCATGGGCTTCAAGAAAGTTAATGGTAATTGGATAAGAAAAGGTCAAGATGATGTTAGAGCTGCTGAGGACAGAGTTGAAGACATTGGAGCTGAGGTCGAGGTTGGACCTTCTGTTGTTGGACCGTCTGAGGCAGGACCTAGCATGCATTATTCTCCTCCACCTCAGGCTTCATCTTCTTCTGTAAGATTTTCAGATGAGCAGTTATGTCAACTTAGATCTATGTTTGCAGAATTTGATAATCAAAGGAAAGATGAAATTGGTCAATTGAGAGAAGATTTTAGAGAATTAAAGGAAACATCATTTCAAGACTTGACTTATTTTCATTTTCTGTTGGTACCCATGTGGATTCACTCAATGCTGAGCTTAAGAAGATATTTGAAAGACTTCAAGGGATAGCTGATGGATCCAATGTGTATCTTGATAGAACCAATCAGTTAAGAAGAGATATAGATGCAGCAGTTGATCAATTCAAGTAACTATGAATGACTTTAACAAATCTCAAAAGGATGATATCATGAGATGATTGGACACTTAAAGAGTTTAATTTTCAAGCGTGTCAAATGATTTTGATACTTATCATTTCCTTACTAGATTGTATCTAGGAAGTTTTGTTTTAATATGAATGTATTTGAACTTTGATGAATTTAAGTTGGTTTAATTTGATTATAATGAGCTTGTGTTACATTTTGATGTAATTTGACATACTTTTGAAGTAATGAGAAAAGTTATGTTCATTTCAATTATGAGTACTTTTGAATATCCTTGAATGCTTATGTTTAATTTGATATAATTTTGAACATCTCAATACTCAATTGATAACTTAGATGCTGAATGAATTCGAAGGAATTTAATCAAGTTGATGCTCTGATGCATCTCAACCTTTTTGTTGATTACAAAAAAGGGGGAGAGATTTATATGATTTAATCGTATATGCTTTTAATTGTTCGAATTAAATAAGAGGGAGAGCATAAGGGGAAGAGATAATTGAATTTCATAAAGAAAAAGGTTTATTTGATTAAGTTTCTGAATTTGAAAAATTTGAATGAATTATAAAATTAAGGTTCATAGGGGGAGCTACCTCATTGAGGGGGAGCCTTTCCATGAACACAAAAGTTGATTTTGGAATCACAAATTTTTCAATTTTATAATGCATATACTCAATGTTTTTGTCATCATCAAAAAGGGAGAGATTGTTGAGAAATTATTGAAACATAATTGCCCCAACTTTATTGATTTTGATGATTTCCAAAAGCCATGAGTATTTTAAAGGGAACAATGAGTTTATTTATCAAAAACCTTGAGCTTATTCAAAATGAAAGGAATGGACTCTAAATGTTTAAACTCACTGAGTTTTGAATCAATTTGAAAAAGAAGTTTCAAACTCTATATTGAAGATTTCAAAAAGGAATGTTTACATATTATAATTCAATCAATGAATTCTTGAAACATGTCTTGAATCCATGCTTAATGTCATATTTAATGTATTCAAGTCACATTTATATTTAAATTTATTTGGGACAAATTTTAAAGTATATCAGAACATTTTTCTGATTTTTGTATCGCTCCCGAGCCGACTCAAGGGTTTCCGAGTCGACTCCCCAAATGTCTGATTTTCAATGTTGTCTTGAGTCGACACTTGAGTTTTCAAGAGTCGACCCCTGAAACCTTCGCGAGCCGACTCATGACTGTGCGAGCCGACTCGACTCAGACGGCAGAAAGGCTCATTTTTGAGCACTTCTCGAGTCGACTCCCCGTATATCGCGAGTCGACCCCTGAAAGTTAGGCATTTCTGGAATGGACTGTGCGAGCCGACTCCCACAAAGCTCGAGCCGACTCCATGAAATCTGGGCACGATTTTTCACGATGACACATCAGTCCCAACGGTAAGATTTTTAAATAACGGTTATTTTTCTTGTCTCTAACGGATATATTTTTGCAAAATCTATAAATAGAGGAGCTCTTTTCAAATCAAAACAATCCAGAGAAAATCAAAAAGAGAGAAAAGAATATCTTTCAAAAAGAGGAAAAAACAGAGCTTTCATAGAAAAATCTTCTAGTTCAAAATAGAGTGATTCAAAAGGTGTGAAATCAAAGAGGAAGTTCCGTCTGCTCCATCTCATCAATCCACAAGAGTCAAAAGAAAATCCACAAGCTTTTCAAAGATCAAATCGAAGGATTTTCAACATTCAACAAAAGGAGAAAAAGCTTCATCTCAACTCCAAAGTTTTCAAACGGTCAAGAATCTTGCTGAGGCCTGATTCAATACTTCAAGAGGAGTTAAAGAGGAGAAGGAAGAAAGCCAAAGCCACAACCATCTGCAATCTTATCAGGCTTTTCTAACCCTTTATTTTATACTTCATTTGTATATTTGCTCAAGGGGAGCATCTCAATATTTAAACTCTGTTATTATTGGTTGTTTGGTGATTCAATCAGTGGATTGAATCAGTGGAGGTTATTATACCTCGTTGCAAGCCGGAGTGCTTGTGTTGGGTTAGTTGTGAGCCCGTGAAAAACAACGTGTTGGGTTTTGTGCTGGTAAGCCCGAGTTAAAACCGGCTGGGTTCGTTGTGCGCCCGTGAAAACAACAAGTTTGAGTTGTGAGCTTGGAAAACAACTCGACTGTAATCTGAAGAGATTATAGTATGGACCCAAGTGAATTTTGGGAGTGGACGTAGGTGTTGATTGCACCGAACCACTATAAAATTATCTTGTGTTTGTCGTGCTATATTTTCTCTCTCTCTATCTCTCTTTATTTGCTTGTGTATTGATTTAAGTTAGCCTCTCACTTGCACATCTTGCTAACTAATCAACTAAAGTTAAAAAGGCTTAAATTTTTAAGAACCTAATTCACCCCCCCCTCTTGGGTTGCCATCTGGGCCAACAATGTCCCATCATTAGGTGCAGATCGTTTCCCACAAGCATCACCGAGGCATTGTATCTCGGGTAGCGAAGAGTTTTTGGACAGCTAGGTGCTGCTTCCACTTATGAGTCTCCACATGGCATTAGCATGGGCGTGACGTTTCAAAAGTTATGTATAAAGATCGTCCTGCCTATCCTTTCAAGCTATTCATGTCTCTAATACTTTTTCTGTGCCTTCTTCGCCTTCTGTGCCCTGAGTTCTTGCTTCTGTCTCTCTGATCTTCAGGTTGGTTCTTTTCACCTTCTTTGTTTCATTCTTTTCTTCCCATGGATCCCAGTTTCAGTAGAAAGGGTAAGAGTCCCATTGTCGAACCCTCCGAGGATGAGATCCTTCAGGCATGGTGCTGAGCTCTTGGTGGTATTTTCATCCATGACCGCCCGACAATTGTAGTCCTAGCACCACCTAGGGTTTCTTCTCCACCACCAAGTCATTCGATATCTCGTCCAGCTAACCCTCCTGAGTCTGCCGATCCAAAGGGGATAGTCTCCATCATATCTTCTCAAGATATAAAGAATCTTAGGGCTTAGTACGGGGTACCTGATAGCGTTTGTCTCTCTACCTCCATCCCGATGACAAGGTAACCTCTAGCTAGTCGGTGGGGTTGCCCTATATGAGGAATTTTTTAGGAGCGGGCTCCATTTTTCCTTCCATCCTTTCTTCTTCAATCTCTTAAATAGGTATAACATCGTTCCAATGCAGTTAACTCTGAACTCCATTTGGATTATTTGCACCTTTATTGTGCTTTGCCATTTTTATGGCATCTCTGCCTGAGTTTCCTTGTTCTGAGCTTTGTATAAACTCTATAATCCTAATAAAGTCGGATGGTGGAGCTTCGCTTCCAAGCCCAAAAGAGCCCTCAAACTCGATCTGCCCTTCAAAATCAAGGAATGAAGTCCCAATTTTTTTATGTCCATATGGATGGAGTGAGAATGGGTTGGGGTATTCCCGACACCAGCCCTAATAAGAACTCGATTATCAATGAAGAAGATCAAGAATTCTTCGACTCGTTGATGTCTTCTAAAATTCCTCCCTGCCAAGAGTTATTATCGAAGAGCAACCTCTGTGAGGCCGGTGTAGCACCGGCGTCACCACCATCGGCTCCCGATGAGCGCCATACCCTTTAGTCATTTTTTTTTACATTCTAATTTTTGCTTCTTTGTGCAACAATGAAGTTTTCTTCCAAATACTTGATGGCGAGCGTCCGAAGGAGGAGAGAGGCCGCCGGTGACACAGCGAGGGCAGTGCCTAAGAATCCTCACCAAAAAGAACAGGACGGGTCATTCCGAGCCCCCATGGCTCCCCCTGAGAATGCACCAATAGGAGAGCCAAGAAGGGAGAGTCTCCCCGCCGAGGTGCTAGTAACGAGGCCTTCCCTTGTTGAAGTTGAGGTGGAATTGCTGAGGGATGAGCCCCCGACCACTACCGAGCTGAGAGGCAAAGCAACACCAGAGGTGAGAGTCAGGACACGTCCCATTGTGGAGGTTGAAGACGGTGCCCCACTAGCTACCCAATCGACGTCGGAAGAAGAAGGAACACCCCCCACCAGTGCCCCAAGGAGCCGGCCATCTTGTATGTCGCGATACACTATGATTGGTTGGCAGAGTGTGTATTGAGCCATTCCAACCTTCCAAACTTTCAGGCCGAGTGTGTATTAATGCCCTAGATACTCTCTTCACCACCACCCTCTAGGTTAGCTTGTCTGCTTTATATCTCCTTACATTGGATTTGATTTGAGCCCTGACTGATTGATTTATGCAGATGTCCAATAGCCTTTTTATCCTCTGGAACGCCTGCATTGGAGCCGCCAATAATTATGGATGTGCCAGACAGGAGTTAATTGCCGCTAGGATCCGGGCTGATGGCTTGGCCAAAGAGCTGGCTGAGGTCCAGCCCAAGAGACGAAGGTGATCGACGAGCTTCGAGCTGCTCAAGAGGAGAGCTACTTTTCAAAGGCTCAGGTCGAGGAAGCCAAGAGAAAGGCCAGAGTTGCCGAGGCCAAATTGGTGGAGGCCATGACGAGGCTTAGGTCGACTGAGGAGAGGTTGGAGGATACTCTCCTTAAGTTGGATCATGCTGAAGAGAGGGCTGATAAGGCCGAGTCCGAAGCCTGGGCTGCCATGGAGAAGCAGGCTTTTGTGGAGGAAGATGCTCGAGTCTCTTGGGAGAGGAAGACTGCCACCAAGGCCGAGGCCCGAGAGGCTATAGAGAAGTTTGCCATCGTCGAAGCACAAGCTATGGAGGTGGCTACCGCCGAGGCCCAAGCTTGGGAGGCCATGGAGCACTACAAAGGCTCTATGGATTTTACCGCAGAATTGAGTGAGGCGGCCATCGATGACTTCCTTCATGGCTTTGAGAAGTGTAAGGAGAATGTCTCCTGGGTCTTCAAAATAAGCGGCCTTGAACGCATTCATTTTAAGGACGAAGAGAAGGATCCGATGAGTGGCAACACTGAAGACGGGCCGGGACCCGTCGAGCCTTATAGATTATTTTCTCTTCTTTCTTGACATTTTTGTAATCCAACTAGAGTCGATCTTTTTGGATCCTTTTGTATGATACTAAAATTAGATTAATGAAAGAAATATTTTGTTCAAGCATAATGGACTTAGCTTTTCGTAGCATTTTAGTCTCTTGGTGATCATGTCTTGGCTTTAGTCTTTAGATTTGACTAGGTATGCCTCCAATCTCTTTGGCATACTTTTAGAGTCAGCACCCTGATGCACAAATTTCATAGGGACACATAGTCGCACCTCTACCTCTTAGGCATATGCTAAAGTGCTTCTTGGGCACCAATGCCAGTCGTAGGTCCTTCAAGTTGACTTAGGAACTACCTCAAGGGTTTTTCGGCCAGCCTGAGAGTTGACTAGGGGCCACTAGGACCATAGTCTTGAATCGTCTCAAGGGTTTCTTGATCGGTTCGGGGGTGTCCTTATGATCGCAGGGCCGCCGAGAGCCTTTTAGAACTGCCTTGAGGGTTTCTCGGCCGATCCAAGAGTTGACTCAGGGCCGCTAGGACCATAGGTCTTGAACTACCTCGAGGGTTTCTCAACCGGCCCAGGGGTATCCTTATGATTAATGGGCCACTGAGAGCCTTTTAGAACTGCCTCAGAGGTTTCTCGGTCGGCCTGAGAGTTGACTCGGGCTGTCGGGACCATAGGTCTTGAACCACCTAGGGGTTTGTTGGCCCAGATGGCAACCCAAGAGGAGGGCGGGGTGAATTGGGTTCTTTAAAAAATTTATCACTTTGAAAACAATTACTTGAAGTGAATGTGCACAAGTGGAATGAATTAATGAATGCTGAGCACAATAAGATGAAGAGAGAGTGAGAGAGACAAAAGCACAACAAACACAAAGATTTATAATGGTTTGGTGTTAGCCACACCTACGTCCACTCCCAAGCAACTTTTGGGTCCACACTATAATCCCTTGATTACAGTTGAGTTGTTTTACAAGCTCACAACTCTAACTTGTTGTTTTACACGGGGTCACAATGAACCCAGCCGGTTTTCACGGGTTCAGCATCACACAACCCAATGTAAGCTATACTTAGCTTACCCCGAGGTCAACTACCTCAACCAATTCAATCCCCTGATTGAATTAGACAACAAACAATTCAAATTTAAGTTTACAGCAACTTAAAGCTCCTCAAATGAGCAAATATGCAATGTAAATAAATAAGATTAGAAAAGCCTGTTTGAAGCAATTTGAGGTTGAGCTTTTCTTCTTTTCCTCTTCTCTTTTGAATGGATGAGCAAGGATTGAACTTTGAATCTTAAACACAGCTCGTTGAAGAGAATATTAAGGAAATAGGGCTTTTGCTCTTCTTCTTTTCTCCTTTGAAAATCCTTCGATTTTGAACTTTTAGGGGTTGGAATTTCTCTTGAACCTCTCTTGGATTGATAGGCTTTGACTCAGAGATTTCTCTTTTAAATATCTCTCAATTTTTTTGTTATTTTCTCTCTCTCTATTTTTTTTGAACGGACGAATCCCTCTTTATATAGAGTCTTAATCCAGGATTAGGTAAGAAAATAGCCATTACAAAGTACCTTGGATGATTCTCCATGCAAAGAAATGTATCCATTAAAGATTAGATGGAAAAATATATCCGTTAGAGCTGATCTGGCACTTTTAAAAATCATCCTTGATAGGTTGGAGTTGGCTCTAACTTTTTATGTGTCGGCTCTAGATAGTGTTTCCATAAATAGCAAAAAAAATAATTCGACATGGAGTCGGCTCCGACTTTGCAAAGTATCGACTCCGTGCTGACTGGAGTCGGCTCCAGATTTCTGATGTGTCGGCTCCAAGATTTGCTCCAAAAATATAGTCTCTGTAACTCAGGTTAGAGTCGGCTCCTGAAATTCATATGTTGGCTCCGAAACTTCAGATGTCGGCTCTGAAACTCTAGGTGTCGACTCCAAACCGTGCCGAAAATATAGAACTGTTCTGATACGCTCTGGAGTCGGCTCGAGACTGTTGGTGTCGACATCAAGTTCTGAACTTAGATAATTTCCATTGAAATTCAATTCAAAACTGATTTCTAATTATCATTTGGATAAATAACCGATCTTAATTCCTGAAACACTTATCAAATCTATCAGAAACACAATGAATATACTCATGGTTTGTGTTAATCATCAAAATCAATAATTGGGTAAATAATTTCTCAATAATTTTCCCAACAATCTCCCTCTTTTTGATGATGACAAAAACATTGAGTATATGCATAATCAATTAATGCATATTTATCAAAATATTCTTAAATTAAGGTTAAGCTCCTCCTTAATGAGATAGCTCCCCCTATGTGAATCAACCCCCTCTTTCTTTCTTAGCGCACTGCTTTATTGCGCACATTTGGTGCGCTATTTAATAACATTCCTATAAGTGGTCAAACTATCTCCCCATCTCAAGGAGGTCCTCTACTTTGGTTGGCTAGTCGATCTTCCTCTATCCGAATTGACATTTTGATCACCCTCGTTGTACTTACTCTGATCACCCTCGTTGTTCTTACTCTTTTGAAGGATCACCCGTTGAAGAAGCTTCCTTGAACCTTTCATCTCTCCACATCACTCTTAGGGATTCGAGTGAAGCAATGGACAATACGACAGAGCAAAAGCTAGCGACTTTTTTTCATATTTCTTGCCTGCTTGAAGCTACGACATCCCACCGATCCTATCCGAAAGGGTGATGCATATGTTAAGTTTATTAAAATGGTATGCATATCTTAATGCCATTTGTTATAAATTATCATTTAACATGCATATTTAAGTAAGTGGTGCCATTGTCTTATAGCTTAAAATCCTTTCTCCCCTTTGCATGCATACACATATATCATCTTCTCTCCCATAACATTGATGCATATAAATATATGAAATTAATACCAAATGTATAATGCATATACGTAAACAACCTTTCTCCCCCTTTTTTGTAATCAACAAAAAGGTTTAGAACGTGCATTAAGGCTTAAATTAACATCAACCAAAGGAGTTTGAATAATTCAAACATCAAAATCAAAGGTTAGCCTAAAATTCTAGCAACTTAATATCAAAATTCAAGTATGATATTCATTGAATACTAAAACATTACAACAAAATGTTCATTTTACTAAACTTCATTACAACATTAAAAATGCAAACAAATCAAATTACATCATAGAGAAAACTAACTATCAAAATCTAAGAAGTCTCTTAAGCTCTTCTAAGATCTTTCCCATGCCCTCACTTTGTATCTTCATAAAATCATTTAGTCTTCTGTCAATAAAAGCAGATGCAATAGTATTTTTTTCTTATAGCTCAGTATTACACTTTGAATATATGTCAAAATCTCCTCCAATGTCCTTAATCTTCTCAAAAATTTGCATTAAATCACATTTCAAGGCCTCGTAAGAAGTTCCAAAAGATGATTCAATTCTATTTACTTTATCTTCCAGGGAGTAATACATCTCTCTTGAGCTCAAAAGTCTACTATCAAGTTCAACTTTCATCCTTTCCTCATGACATGCAAAGAGTTTCTTTAGCGTACCAACTAAGCATCAGAAAAATCAGAAGTAGGAACAGAAATAGATGCAGGTGCTCATGGTGTTGGTTGTGGTGATGATCTATTGGGCTCAGGTGAAGGATGCCTGATGGATGGACCAGCTTCTGATGGTGCAGTAGCTCCAATATCAGCTGCCATGTCCTCTAGGTGTCCCTTCCTTTTCCAATTGCCATCCACCTTCATGAACCCCATACGATGCACAGTAGCTAAGCTTAATAGTCAGTGTGCCTTAAGTTCTTCATGGGTTCACTGTCAGATATAACTACTCTTTGGTTCTGAAATGCTATAGTCAAAATCATGCCATAAGGCAAAGTGGATCTCTTCTTGCTCCTAGCCTCATCCATATACCATATCATCATACCAGCTAAATTTATTGACCGACCTGTCAGAATACTATCCATGATCACAATGTCTCGCTCTAAGACATACTCAAATCTA
The DNA here is from genome assembly GCA_900491605.1 of Calamus simplicifolius. Taxonomy (NCBI): domain Eukaryota; kingdom Viridiplantae; phylum Streptophyta; class Magnoliopsida; order Arecales; family Arecaceae; genus Calamus; species Calamus simplicifolius. The sequence continues at coordinate 402,754 of UESW01004101.1, forward strand.
CTGGTCTTTGGGAATAAAATCCGACCATAAATATTATGCAATAATCTAAGCTCTAGGGGCAACTGGTTTGCCCTAACCTCTTCAAATTCTGTAACTTCCCTTCCAAGCAGTCTAGATAAAGCTCTTGATATCTCACTGTGGGAATTTGCTATCAGTCCAACAATAGAAATTTCTAGAAGGTTTCCAAGAATCTTCAAAGTCAAATATATTCTCTTTCCTCTAACAGAACTCACTATACCTTTATCTCCTCTTGAAAGATTGAAATAAAACTCTTTAACTAAGGCGGGGTAAGTAGGTACATTAAGAGAACATACTTTCTCCGAGCCTAACTCTTTTAATTGCCACCCAATTCAAAAATCCCTCAGCCTCAAAAAAATGAAAATCAACTTTCCTCCCCATGGTAATCACATAGCCGGCTAAGGTGTCTACCTGAGGCGAAGAAGGGCTAGGGATGGCGCTCGGTGTTGATGTAGACGAAGAGGAGGACGAGCTTGGCGAAGGTTGCCGCGCCGGACGCCTCACGGTCTGTTTCCCTGTTGTCACCGGTCCACCAAACATAGATCCCCTCTGTTTAGGTTCCATTGGTAGCTAGGGAATAAAGGATTTGAGAAATTTTGGGTTTTGGAAAGAGTTTGGAAGAATTTGGAAAAGTTTGGAGACGTTTGGAATGAGATAGGTATCGACTCTGCCCTAGATAAATCGATCTGGGACCACTTGAAGTCGACTCCCGCAAAGCAAGGTGTCGGCTCCAGGTTGCTAACATAGTCAGCGCCCGAAGTGGAGTCGACTCTGTAAAAGCAGGTGTCGACTCTAAAATCTTAGACAAAACTGGAGTCGACTCCGATACCTGAGGTGTCGGCTCCAGGATAGTTTCAGTAAAAAAAAAAGAGTTTCAAAGAATCTAAAACTTGTCCGAATTATCCTCAAATTTTGGATAAATCAACTTTGGAATGTAGTGAATCAAGGGGTTCAAATATCTAGATAATTTTTTCTTAAAATTACAAGAAAATTAAACAAAATGATTGAATTCTAGATAATCATTCCTAGAAGATTTAAAAATCATTCCAATGGATCACAAACTCCTAATTCTCCTCTAAGGGGTTTTGTAAAAATGTCAGCTAATTGTTCATCAGTACAAATATAATCAGGACAAATGTCATTATTAGCTACATGTTCTCTAATAAAATGATATCTAATTTCAATGTGTTTAGTTCTTGAGTGTTGGATTGGATTTTTAGTCAAGTTTATTGCACTAGTGTTATCACATCTAATTGGTGTTTTATCAAGTGTTATACCATAATCTTCAAGTTGTCGCTTAATCCAAAGGATTTGAGCACAATAACTTCCAGCTGCAACATATTCAGCTTCAGCAGTTGATAATGCAACTAAATTTTGCTTTTTGCTAAACCAAGAGATTAAGTCACTTCCTAAGAATTGGCATGCACCACTTGTACTCTTTCTATCCAATTTACAACCAGCATAATCAGAATCAGAATATGCAATCAAATTCAATGTTGAGTCTCTAGAATACCATAATCCTACATTTTTAGTTCCATTTAGATATCTAGGTATTCTTTTTACTGCAATTACGTGAGATTCTTTAGGTTCAGATTGATATCGTGCACATAAACATACTGCAAACATGATATCTGGTCTACTAGCAGTTAAGTAAAATAGTGAACCGATCATACCTCTATAATATTTTTGATCAACAGGCTTACCATCTTCATCTTTATTTAACTTGCATGAAGGACTCATTGGTGTTCCGAGAGGTTTGACTTGTTCCATACCAAACTTCTTAAGAATTTCTTTTGTGTACTTTGTTTGGTTGATAAAATTTTTCTCTCTTTCTTGTTTGATTTGAAGTCCTAGGAAGAAGTTGAGTTCTCCCATCATGCTCATCTCGAATTCACCCTGCATTAACTTTGCAATTTCTTGACACAAAAGATTGTTAGTAGCACCGAATATAATATCATCTACATAAATTTGTACTACCAATAAATATTTATCTTTTCTTTTCAAAAATAAGGTTTTATCAATATTTCCTCTAGAAAAATCATTTTTAATTAGAAATTTGCTTAATCTATCACACCAAGCTCTAGGTGCTTGTTTTAAACCATAAAGTGCTTTGTGTAATTTAAAAACATGATTTAAAAATTCATGATCTTCAAAACCTGATGGTTGTTCTATAAAAACTTCCTCATTTATAAAACCATTTAAAAATACACTTTTAACATCCATTTGAAATAAATTAATGTTAATATGGCATGCAAATGCAAGTAATAGTCTAATTACTTCTAATCTAGCAACAGGTGTAAAAGTTTCATCAAAATCAATTTCTTCTTTTTGATTATATCCTTTTGCAACAATCTAGCTTTATTTCTAATTACTATGCCATTTTATCTAATTTATTTCTAAATACCCATTTAGATCCTATAACAGAATGACCTTTGGGTCTATCAACTAAGGACCATACATTATTTCTAGTAAATTGATTTAATTCTTCTTACATAGCTAACATCCAATTATTATCTTTTTCAGCTTCTTCAGTAGTTTTGGGTTCTATGTGAGACACAAATGCAAGATGATTATTGATGTTTCTCATTGATGATCTAGTTCTTACTCCTTGAGATGGATCACCTATGATTAAATCCTTAGGATGACCATTAGCATATGTCCAATCTCTAGGTAGATCTACATCATTACGAGTAGTATCAATAATATCATCCTTAGGTGAGTCATCATCTTTAGCTTCTTGTTCATGGTATGAAGATACATCTATATTTAATTTTTCATTGTCTCTTTCAAGCAAAATTGTACTTCCTCATCATCAATCTTCTCAGAACTTGATGCTAAAGACTCATCAAATACTACATGAATTTATTCTTCTACAATTAAATATTTCTTGTTAAATACTCTATATGCTTTACTAGATGTTGAATAATCTAAAAATATTCCTTCATCAGATTTGGCATCAAACTTCCCAAGATTGTCCTTACCATTGTTATGAATAAAACATCGACAACCAAATGAATAAAAATAACTAATGTTAGGTTTCCTATTATGCCATAGTTCATAGAGAGTTTTCTTAAGAATTGGCCTGATTAAAGCTCTATTAAGGATGTAACATGTTGTGTTTATAGCTTTCGCCCAGAAATACTTTGGGAGTTGGCTTTCACATAGCATGGTACGGACCATATCTTCTAATGTTCTATTTTTTCTTTCTACAACTCTATTTTATTGTGGTGTTCTAGGTGTAGAAAAATTATGATGAATGCCATTTTCAATACAAAAATTTTCAAATTGATGATTTTTAAATTCTGTGCCATGATCACTTCTAAGAGACACCATGGTAGTATTTTTCTCATTTGTGACTTTCTTGAAGAATTTCAGGAATATCAAGAAAGTCTCATCTTTGTGAGCTGAAAATAATACCCAAGTATATCTAGAATAATCATCTACTATCACAAGACCATATTTCTTTCCTCCTAGACTTGTGGTTCTAGTAGGTCCAAAAAGGTCCATATGTAGTAGCTCTAGTGGCCTAGAAGTGAAAACAATATTTTTAGATTTGAAAGAATTTCTAGTTTGTTTTTCAAATTGACATGCATCACAAATTCTATTATTTTCAAAATCTAACTTTGGAAGTCCTTTAACTAAATCCATTCTAATTAATTTTGAAATTAGATGTATGCTTGCATGACCTAATCTATGATGCCATAACCATCTGATCTCATTAACTTTAGCATTATCAGCAATTAAGCAATGGTTATTAGTAGACAAATTGTCTAAATCAATTAAGTACACATTGCCATTTCTATTACCAACAAATATAATGCTATTGTCTATGGGATTAGAAATAGTGCAAATAGAAGCTTCAAATGAAACTTTGAAACCTTTATCACACAATTAGCTAATGCTAATTAAATTATGCTTTAAACCATCAACATATAAAATATTTTTTATAAAAGTGGATGGAGTTATTTGAATTTTACCAAATTCCATAATTTGGCCTTTGCCATTATCTCCAAAAGTAACAACTCCTCCTCTTTTATCTTCAAGGGTGATGAATTGCTCCTTGTCACCCGTCATGTATCTTGAGCAGCCACTATCAAGATACCACTTTCTTTTTGATCCTTTGGCTGCAAGACACTCCTGCAAGATAATCAATTCTTTTGTTTAGGTACCCAAGCTTTTTTGGGTTCTTCATGGTTAGTAGTAATAAAGATTGTTCCTTTTGGAACCCATATTTTCTTGCCCTTAAGACTTAAATTCTTATTAGTTTTTTCTAAAATTGCATTCATAAGATTTACGTCATTTTTTGTTGCAATATTAACATGAAATATCATTTTTAGCTATTTTCTTAATAAAGAAATTATTTATAAATTTTTGTTTCATGTAAGGTCTATATCCTAATCCTGCTTTATCAAATATAGCTCGTTAATTACTTAAAGTAAATTTAATTTTTTTGAGCTATATGTAAATCTATCAACAATATTCTTATATTTATCAATTTATTTTGTTAAGTTAATGTTTTCATTAGAAATTGATTATTTTTCTTTTAGTAAAACTTCATTTTCAGATTTTAGATTTTTAACCTCAAGAATTAGATCATTTTTCTCTTTGAGAAGATTTAGGTTTTAGTTTTCAAAGATTTGTTTTTCATTCTCAAAACCTTAAAATCACTAACTAATTCATTAAATGCATCATACAATTCATCAAATGTAAAATCATCATTAGGGGTTTCAGTACATACCTCATTTTCGTCATTTGCCATGAAGCATATGTTTGTAACTTCTTTTTGATCTTCTTCGGATGAAGAATCTTCACTATCACTCCAAGTTGGAACATAGGCCTTCTTCTTCTTGTAACCCTTCTTTAGTTGAGGACATTCAGATCGAAAATGCTCTCGCTTTTTGCATTCATAACATGTCAAGAGTTCTTTTTCTTTATCTTTATCCCTTTTTTTTTTCTTTTCTCCTTCCATTTTAATTCATGATTTTCTTTTGTGGAAGGGTCTCCTTCTTTGCATAAACTTTCTAAACTTCTTTGCAAGGAGAGCTGTTTCATCATCATCTTCTTCTTCCTCACTGCTGCTCTTATCATTTTCTGCAGCCTTAAGTGCTATGGTTCTTTTCTTTTTCACCTCTTCCTCTTGATGCTGCTTCATTGTCAGCTCATGAGTCATCAAGGATCCAAGGAGCTCCTTCAAAGGTAGAACATTCAAGTCTTTGGCTTCTTGGATTGCAGTTGCTTTTGCTTCCCATGATCTTGGAAGAGATCTAAAAATTTTGCACACCAATTCAGAATTAGTATAAGTCTTACCAAGACTCTTTAAACTATTAACAATGTCAGTGAATCTAGTGTACATGCATGTGATTGATTCAGTTTGTTCCATGCTAAACAATTCATATTTGTGCACTAGAATGTTAATTTTGGATTCTTTTACTTGGTTAGTACCCTTATGGGTAACTTCTAATCTATCTCAAATTTCTTTGGTTGAAATGCAAGTAGATATTCTATTGAATTCATTTGCATCCAAAGAACAATATAAAACATTCATGACTTTTGCATTGAGCTAAGCCATTTTCCTATCGTTCTCATTCCAATCCTTTTCGGGCTTAGGAATGATTGAACCATCTACAATGTGTGTGTATACTAGGTTCATTTGTAATGACACTCCATAATTCATAATCTAAAGCTTGAATGAAAATCCCCATTCTTGCTTTCCAATATGAATAATTAGAGCCATTAAACAAAGGTGGCCTATTAGTGGATTGACCTTCAGCAAAAGATGATCCAGCTTGTATTGTCATTTGGATCTTTAACTATTGATCGTTAGATCAACTAGAAATGAGCACAAGCTCTGATACCAATTGTTGGCCCAGATGGCAACCCAAGAGGGGGGGATGAATTGGGTTCTTTAAAAAATTTAATACTTTGAAAACAATTGCTTGAAGTGAATGTGCACAAGTGGAATGAATTAATGAATGCTGAGCACAATAAGATGAAGAGAGAGTGAGAGAGACAAAAGCACGATAAACACAAAGATTTATAGTGGTTCGGTGTTAGCCACACCTACGTCCACTCCCAAGCAACTCTTGGGTCCATACTATAATCCCTTGATTACAGTTGATTGTTTTACAAGCTCACAACTCTAACTTATTGTTTTACACGGGGTCACAACGAACCCAGCTAGTTTTCATGGGTTCACCAGCATACAACCCAACGTAAGCTATACTTAGCTTACCCTGAGGTCAACTACCTCAACCAATTCAATCCCCTGATTGAATTAGACAACAAACAATTCAAATTTAAGTTTACAACAATTTAAAGCTCCTTAAATGAGCAAATATGCAATGTAAATAAAACAAGATTAGAAAAGCCTATTTGAAGCGATTTGAGGTTGAGCTTTTCTTCTTTTCCTCTTTTTTTTTGAATGGATGAGCAAGGATTGAACTTTGAATCTTGAACACAGCTCATTGAAGAGAATATTGAGGAAATATAGCTTTTGCTCTTCTTCTTTTCTCCTTTAAAAATCCACCGATTTTGAACTTTTAGGGGTTGGGATTTCTCTTGAATCTCTCTTGGATTGATAGGCTTTGACTCAGAGATTTCTCTTTTAAATATCTCTCGAATTTTTTGTTATTTTCTCTCTTTTTTTCTTTTTTTTTCGAATGGAAAAATCCTTCTTTATATAGAGTGTTAATCCAAGATTAGGTGAGAAAATAGCCGTTACAAAGTACCTTGGATGATTCTCCATGCAAAGAAATGTATCCGTTGAAGATTAGGTGGAAAAATATATCCGTTAGAGCTGATCTGACACTTTTAAAAATCGTCCTTGATAGGTTGGAGTCAGCTCCAACTTTTCATGTGTCAGCTCCAGATTGTGTTTTCATAAATAGCAAAAAAAATAATTCGACGTGGAGTCGGCTCCGACTTTGCAAAGTGTCGACTCCGTGCTGCTGGAGTCGGCTCCCAATTTTTGATGTGTCTTCTCCAAGATTTGCTCCAAAAATATAGTCTCTATAACTCAGGTTAGAGTCAGCTCTCAAAATCCATGTGTCGGCTCCAAAACTTCAGGTGTCGGCTCTGAAACTCTAGGTGTTGACTCCGAACCATGCCGAAAATATAGAACTATTCTAATACGCTCTGGAGTCGGCTCGAGACTGTTAGGTGTTGGCTCCAAGTTCTGAACTTAGATAAATTCCATTAAAATTCGATTCAAAACTGATTTCTAAGTATCATTTGGATAAATAACCGATCTTAATTTCTGAAACACTTATCAAATCTATCAGAAATACAATGAATATACTCATGGTTTATGTTAATTATCAAAATCAATAATTAGGTAAATAATTTCTCAATAATTTCCCCAACAGGGTTTCTCGGTCGGACCGGGGGTGTCCTTATTTTTGTGGGACTACCGAGAGCCTTTTGGAACTGCCTTGGAGGTTTCTTGGCCGACCTGGGAATTGACTCGGAGCCGCTAGGACCATAGGTCTTGAACCGCCTTGAAGGTTTCTCGACGGCTTGGGGGTATCCTTATGATCGCTGGGCCGCCGAGAACCATTTGGAACTGCCTTAGGGGTTTCTCGGCTGGCCTGAGAGTTGACTCGGGGCCATCGAGACCATAGGTCTTTAACCACTTCGGGGGTTTCTTGATTGGCCCGAGGGTGTCCTTATGATCATGGGGTCACTGAGAACCTTTTGGAACCATCTTAGGGGTTTCTTGATCAGCTCGAGAGTTGACTCGCATCCATTGGGACCATAGGTCTTGAACCGCCTCAAGGATTTCTCAGCTGAACCAGGGGTGTCCTTATGATCGCAGGGATGCCGAGAGCCTTTTGAAACTACCTCGGGGGTTTCTCGATCAGCCCAGAAGTTGACTCGGGGCTGCTGGAACCATATGTCTTGAATTGCCTCAAAGGTTTCTTGGTCGACTTGGGGGTGTCCTTATGATCGCAGGGCCACCAAGAGCCTTTTAGAACTACCTCGAAGGTTTCTCGATTGGCCCGGGAGTTGACTTGGGGCCACCGGGACCATAGGTCTTGAACCTTCTTGGGGTTTCTCGGTCGGCCCAGGGGTGTCCTTATGATCACAGGGCCGCCTAGAGCCTTTTGGAACTATGAAATTTTTTAAGCCGGATAGAAAGATAAAATTCAAGGCTTTTGTTGTATTCATCAGCTAAATACACTCACTACTGATACAAGGTTATCCGCATTCCAAGTGTACGGGATTGGCCGCCCGTTGAGCTCTCGATTCGGTACGCTCCTTGGTGAAGTGCTTCGATGACCCGATAGTGATGCAGGACCGATTCACATGCAAATAAATTTTATGTAATTAATGATTGTAGTTGATTAGTCTTTCGAAGTAATAGCCTAAGAGGGATTCAGAAAAACTCACAGTAACTACGCACGCGAAATAGTTTCACAGAAAAGTAAAGAAGAAAGATCGCCGAGGCTAAGAAGCCTCGGTAGGGCTTGCTCTCCCATAATAAAGCTACTAGCAGATTAGAGGGGATGTACCTAGCAGGATGAGGAGATTGAGATGCTGAAGAGGTTGCTCTGCCTGGTGGATGCGCCCTCGATGACCAAGCCCCGAGCCTGTGGATCTGCGGCTACGTATTCGCTGACCTGGATGGGGATCACCTTGAATCCTAGATTCGTCATTACTGAGGGACCTACAAGAACACCATCCAAGGGTTAAATAACAAGAGATAAAAGTCAGATTAGAGGCAAAGAGGCAAGGTAGAAGTAGAGAAGGAGGGGCGGTCAAGAAGCTCTTGGGCATCCACTAGAGGAAAACAAGGGCGACGACCAGGGTTTCTTCTGAAGATTGGGATGTTGGCATGCGCAGGAGAAGGAAATCAAAAGCACTAGAAAACCAAATAACAAAACTCACAATGACTCCAAACTAGATTGATTGATTAATAATTCAAAGATGCATAATTCATATAAGAGGGTCTCTTTTATAGAGCAAGAGGCTTAGGGCACAAGTAAATACAGATATGGAAAGAAAAGGGGTGCCCACTTTCTTCCTAAAGTGTGGATTAGATTACATGGAAAAAAAACTTTATGCCATACAAATCCCTTTCAAAAAAGATAATTTATGGGCAATAAAGGATGTCCCTTTGTTGCTTCTTTGGGCTAGAATTCTTCCAAATAGGGTTGCATAATTTGGGGGATTGAGGCTTATCTTGTTGACCTGCTTGCTCTTCTAGGTGGCATGTGGAATGCTTGTGCTAGAGGGTGGCAGGTGTGTGGCTGGCATGTGACTTCTTATGTAGGTGTGGCGCCAACTTGAATTTAGCAGCTGCTCTGTTTCACTGTGATGGCCTTGTCTTCTGCTTCAATACTGGTGTCTCCTCTTGTAAGCTGAATGAACTTAATAAAAATACCAACCGGACTGGACATGACACATATAAGACCAACTGGACTGGACAAAACTCAAATTGACCCAAGCTCATAATGAGCTGACTCAATATGACCCAAACCCTAATAACGAGTACCAACTCAAAAGATAGGACTCAAATGCCCAAACAAAAATAAAGTTGGACCCAAATTAAAATAAAATAAAATAAACCTAGTTTCTAACTGAATCAAACCCTACAAACTTAATCAGATATCCACAGAGGATTAAGAATACTTTGCCTGATCCTGATGCCTGCACCAATTCTCCCAGGGTTAAAGGAACTCAACCCCATCGAGTATGGGTCGCTCTGGCTCTGGTAGCTCTATACGAGGTCTAGGTCGAGGCATTGCAAGTCCTCTTGAGCAATTCATGAATTATCGGATTCGGGGCGACCCTACCATCGGACCAGGTAGCTTTGGTAACCGCAGTTCCGGATTGTAATGGCTTGATCATCCAAGATACGCTCGATCCGCTCTCCTCACTCGGATAAAATTGGTGGTGGACACTCTTGGGTAGGTTCACTCATGAAAGGAGGGTTAGGTCCAAAGTACTCACTAGGAATCACTGCCGATTCCCTATACTCTACTAGGTCTGTAATATTGAAGGTTGAGCTAATGTCCCAATTTGAGGGCAGATCTAGCACATAAGCATTGGGTCCTACCTTCTCTATTACTTTAAAGGGGACAGCTCCGCGAGTGTGAAGTTTCTTAACGGTCCCTGGTGGGAACCGTTCAGGCCTAAGCCTAACCATGACAGAATCCCCTACATCGAACTCTTTGGCTCTCCTTTGGAAGTTAGCCAGTCTTTTATAAGTTTCATTACTTAGATTTATTTTATGGCTAATGTCCTTATGTAAGTCTCTGATATGCTGTGCAAATGCTTGTGCGGACTCTAAGACTAATGTGTGGAGGGGTAAAGGAATTAAATCAAGTGGATGATTAGGCTTGTACCCATGGACTATCTCAAATGGACTCTTGCCCGTAGACCTGTTCATTGAGCTGTTGTAGGCTAACTCTGCACAATGTAGCAATAGATCCTATGTTCCTAGGTGTTCCGCCTATAAGGCACCTAAGAAGGTTTCCTAGACTACAGTTCACCACTTCAGTTTGTCCATCCGTTTGGGGGTGAAAGGTTATAGAAAAATTAAGTGTGGTCCCTAACTGATGCCATAGCATTTTTCAAAAGTAGCGGGTGAACCTAACATCCCAATCAGAAACAATGGTCTTGGGTAGGCTATGGAGCTTGGCCACACTGTCTAAGAAAAGTTGGGCTACCCTAAATGCATCAAAGGTTTGTGAACAAGGGATGAAGTTTGCCATCTTAGAGAACCTATCGACCACTACAAAGATAGAGTTATGCTTCTTCTCGGTCTTAGGTAATCCTAGAATAAAGTCCATTCTGAGGTCTTGCCAATGACGATCAGGCACTGGCAAAGGAGTATATAGACCGGTGTTCTGCTTCTGCTGTTTTGCAATGACACAAGTTCAACATCGGGCTACTATTAGGGCAACGAGCCTTTTTTAATCCTGGCCAGTAAAATTGGTCCTCTATTGCTAGGATAGTCTTATCTCTTTCCAAATGATCAGCTAATCCCTCAGTGTGCGTTTTTCAGACTAGAAACTCTCTAAGTGATGTCCTAGGGATACAAAGTCTATTGCCCCTAAAAAAGCAACCATCCTGGATGGTATAATCTCCATTGGTACTGGATGGTCCTAGCCGAAGGGTCTTATAAATTTCACCAAAGTTAGGGCAAGTCTCATACTCATCTTTTATCCAGTTGAACCCTATAACTTCAATGCTAACAGTACTCAACAATAAAGACTTACGGCTTAGGGCATCTGCTACCTTATTTTCTACCTCGATATGGTGTTTCAAGATAAAAGTGTATGCCTGAATGTATTCAACCCATTTTTTATGCCGAGAATTGAGCTTCTTTTGGGAGTTCAGAAATCGGAGTGTCTCATGATCCAAAAATAAAATAAACTCTTGCGGCAGTAAGTAATATCTCCAATACTTAAGGATCCGTACTACCGCATAGAATTTCTTATCATAGGTGGAATATCTAAGTTTAGCTTCATGCAGATTTTCACTAAAGAAAGCTATGGGATGATTTTTTTGGCTTAACACTCCATCTATGCCTACTCCCGATGTATCGCACGCAACCTCAAACACCTTAGAAAAGTCTAAGTTTAAGTATTGGGTGCATTTGAAAGCCCAAAAGGCATCACGACCATTCAAACAGACCATCTCTAGTCTTAAATACAGTCTTCCACTCATCCCCTGGTCTAATTCTAACCTGATGGTAACCACTCTTAAGGTCTATCTTAGAAAAGATGGTGGCATCCGCCGTCATGTCTAGCATGTCATCTAATCCGAGGATAGGAAACCTATATTTGATAGTGATTTTGTTGATGGCCCTACTATCCACGCACATTCTTCAGGTACCATCCTTCTTAGGGGTTAAGAGTGCAGGAACTGCACAAGGGCTTAAGCTCTCCCTAATGAATCCTTTCCTAAGTAATTCTTCCACTTGGTTCTATAATTCCTGATGCTCAATGGGGTTCATCCTATAATGGAGAAGGTTTGGGAGGGTGGATCCTGGGATCAGGTCAATGGCGTGTTGGGTGTCTCTCAAGGGTGGTAACTGATCAGGCAACTCTTCAAGGAAGACATCCTTAAATTGCTCTAGAGTCTCAATTACTTCAGTGGGTTGTTCCTTTTGGATTGATTTATGGATCTCTTTAGTGGTCAAAATCTAAATAGAGTTACTTTCAGTGATGTCCTTTTCTAAGTCTTTAGCTTTAATCAGGTTAACTCTCGGTTTGCTATCCTTAAGGCTACTAGATCCTCTCTTGATTGGATCCCTAGGTGAAACTGGATGTATTACATACTTGTTTCCATTGTGTTTAAAAGAGCAGATGTTGGATCGACCAAACAAAGTAGCATCGTGATTGTAAAGCCAAGGTCGACCAATATAATACTACTAACATCCATAGGAATTACATCGCACTCGATCTTTTTTTCATAATTTTGCAATTTGATTAGTATTTGGCATCTAGACTTGATTGGGATAGAAGTAGAATCTACCCACGAGACCTTATAGGGACTAGGATGAGGAACTATGGTCAACCTTAGTGATTTAACTGTATTGGCATTTTGACCTCATATTGATTTTGATGATCACAAAATAATTAAGTATGATACTAATGATCTTATGGTTAAGTTAAACAAATTTTAGGTGAATCATCATCATGATGTTACTCTGAATTGGATTACTCTACATATCAAAAGAAAGGTATTACAAAGGTAAAATGAAGGTAATGTGATTGTACTTTTGCAAGTCTAAATGTTTTTGAAAAGGGCAAATGAATTTTTCAAATGGACTTTTGCTTCAAAAGTATCACAAAATATTTGTTTTATAAATGACTAAAACTACCTTTGCATGAACTATTGTATTGTTCCTTATAGCATAAAAAACATTTTCAAATGAGCCAATGGATTTATATTCCAAATGTTTTTCTTCAAGTCCAAATGTTTTATCATGGTTCTTCAATGTTTGATCATTCATTTTTCAAATGACTAAATCTATATTTGATAATTTATAATATAAAATTATTTCTCAAAGCATTGCATGGCAATCCTGTAAATCCCACTAAATGCAGTCAATGGCATTTCTGTAAATCCTACTGAAGGCTGTCAGTGGCATTTCTGTAAATCCCATTGAAGGCTGTCAGTAGCATTTCTATAAATTTTAAAAATGTGTGAACTTGAAAAATAGCTAGCTGGGCTTGATTTTCAGCTAGCTATTTTTTCCTGCATTCTTCTTTAGCCATATCAACTTTCAAACTAGTTAACTGGTTAGTGAGCTTCCTCCTCTCCTAGCTAGCTGAATGCATTTATTAGCTAACTACTTTTCTCTTGCCTTTAGCCTAGCCAAATGCATAGTAAATTTAGTTAGCAGGTTAGCTAGCTTTCCTCCTCTCTTAGCTAGCTGGATGTATTCTTTAGTTAACTACTTTATCCTACACTGTGCTGGCTAAATGCATGTTGAAGTTAGTTAACTGGCTAGCTAGCTGGATTCCCTTCTTAGCTAGCTGGATTCCCTTCTTAGCTAGCTGGATTTCTTCTTTAGCTAACTACTTTTTCCTTGCCATGAGATTGACCGGACCATGTTTGGATTTAATTAACTAAGGAGCTAGCTGGTTGTCTTTCTAGCTAGCTAAAATCTCTTGTTAGTTAACTACTTTTTCCCTTGCCATGAACTTGACCTAACTATGCTTGAATCTGGTTAGCTGGGGAGCTAGCCGATTGTCTTTCTAAGATAACTAAATTGTTTTGGAGCTAGCTACTTTTTGCAGATTTCTCCTCAAGCCGTATGAATTCAAAATGAGTTAGCTAAGGAGCTAACTACTTTATGGCTGATCACTTCTTCAACCGTAGACTTCAAGGAATAAGCTAACTGAAGCAAAGATTCAGCTAGCTGATGAAAAGATAAAAGCTTCTCTTGGCCGTGTGCTTTCTAAATTAAGCTAACTGAAAATTCTTTTCAGCTAGCTATCTTCACTATGGCCGGTCACCTCTCTTCATGTAGCTAACTGGAGTTATTTCCACCAGCTACCTCTTCTCTTTGCAAGCTTTGGATGAGCACTCTCTCTCTCTCTCTTCTTAATTTCTATTTCAGCTATACTAACTTTTGATCTCTTGGATTATGGCAAAGATCTTCCTTCCTTAAATGGATTCAATGCATTCAATGCTCAAGGAAAATAATCTCAACGGTTATATTTTCTTCCCGTTTTACTTTCTATTTATTTCAAATGAGTCTAACGGATATCTTTGATGTTGAAATGCTTTAAATAGCTGAGATTGGAAGGACAAAATGATGAATCTGAGAACGAAAAAGAAGAGAAAGAAATCCAAGAAAAAGAGCTTTTATTGTATATTTTCTGAGTGATTGAAAGCAAGTTCCTGCGCATTGAAGTTGAGAAATTATAAAGATCATTCATTACTTAAGTCATCTAGATCCATTAAAGCCTTCAAGAATTTAAAGCTTCAGCTACCTCGGAGATCTTCATTTATTGCTGAAGACTTGCTACAAAAGTTGTAAAGTATTTCTTTGAATATTTGCTCATTTTAGGAGATGTTTGTTCTTATCTATTCTGAATATTCTTGTAAAAGGGTTAGATTTAACTCTTGGTTATTGGTTGACTTCCTTGTGCCGTGAAACAAGAGGACTAGTTGGGTAAGGCTAGGGGTTGGCTTCCTTATGCTGTGAAACAAGAGGACTAGCCGGGTAAGGCTAGGGGCTGGCTTCCTTGTGCCATGAAATAAGAGGACTAGCCGGGTAAGGCTAAGGGTTTGGCTGTCTTGTGCCATGAAAATAAGAGGACTAGCTAGGGAAGGCTAGGGGTTGTAATCGTTTGTTACGATTGAAGTAAAATTCCCAAAGGATTTTTGGGGAGTGGATGTAGGTGCTGGGTTTGGCACCGAACCACTATAAACCTTCTTGTGTTTGTGATTGCTTGCATAATTTTTGTGATATTATTGTGTTCACATCACTACACCGCTGCAGATTAAATTTTGATTAGTGATAAGCACATATCTGCGCAATTATTTTTTAAATACCCAATTCACCATCCTCTTGGGTTGCTACATCTGGGCAACAAGTAGTATCAGAGCAGCATGCTCCTGATTATTTTTGCTTTAACAAACTTGGAGCCAAAGATTATTAGCAATCCAAATGGGTTTAGTTTTGAATATGATGGGAAAGAATCCGTGTACGAGCAAATACTAGCAGACCGTAATACGCAGCGGAATAATAAATAAAAATGCGCAAACCACACAATCACAGAAACACCAAGATTTACGTGGAAAATCCCTTCAAGATAAAGGGAAAAAAACACGGGCAAGCCAGAGAAGAAGATCCACTATAAAATAATAAATATCCAAGTCTCAAAGTCCCTTGCCAGAACTTGAGAAACAATCACAAGAGAATAATAGGGATATAAGGATTACGTCACCAAAAAATACGGTCTCCTGCGTTACCTCCTTATTTTCTTCCCTTCTCTTCTTCTTCTTCTTCTTCTCTTGTTTTTCTTCTGCAGCACCTTCACGTGATTCCTGGAGTGGAAGTCCTTCCACGTAGTTAAGCACCAAGCAGCAGCCCTTCCTTCTCTTCTCCTAGCAATCTATGCTCCTAGAAAAAAGAAATACCTGCTACATGTTTCTCCTCTTTTTTTTCAGACGGCTGCTCCTTAAAAAAGAGAAAAACCCAAAAAAGGAAGGCGGCTACTCCTTTTATAAAAGAGAGAGAACAAACCCTTGTAGAAAAAGGAGTAGCGCTCCCTTTTGCCCTAATGGGCTGAATAAGTGGGCCATGGGCCCAACAACCTCCCCCTTCAGCCCATAAGGGAGGCTGTCTCATGCTTCCTTAGTGTGAAATCATACCGACCAGCTGTCGGCATATCTCTTGCCTTTCTTTTGATAAGGTCTTTGTCAACATGTCTGCCCCATTTTCATCTGTGTGAATTTTCTGAAGCTGTAACTGCTTCTCTTCAAACACATTTCGAATCCAGTGGTATCTCACATCTATATGCTTTGACTTGAAATG
This sequence comes from Calamus simplicifolius, assembly GCA_900491605.1. NCBI lineage: Eukaryota > Viridiplantae > Streptophyta > Magnoliopsida > Arecales > Arecaceae > Calamus > Calamus simplicifolius. The sequence continues at coordinate 418,775 of UESW01004101.1, forward strand.
AAAAGTTGGGTTCTTGCACAAGTGGATAGCGCTCTGGCTGTCATAATGTACCACATAATTTTTCTGTTTCAATCCCAATTCATGTAAGAATTCTTTCATCCACAGCATCTCCTTACAGACCTCGGTAGCAGCAATATATTCTGCCTCTGTGGTAGAGAGAGCTACACACCTTTGCAATCTGGATTGCCATGACACAGCTCCCCCTGCAAAAGTAAGTATGAAACCTGATGTGGACTTCCTTGTATCAATATCTCTCGCCATATCTGCATCTATGTAACCAATCAGCACAGCTGGACCACCCCCAAAGCTTAAACAAACTTTGGAGCTTCCTCTGAGATATCTGAAGATCCACTTCACTGCTGCCAATGCTCTTTCCCTGGATTTGCAAGAAATCTGCTAGCAACACCCACTGCATATGCGATGTCTGGCCTCGTACATACCATCGCGTACATCAAACTTCCGACTGCTGAAGCGTAAGGAACCTTCTTCATTTTCTCCTTCTCCTCATCACTTGAAGGACTTTGCTCTGAGCACAACCTGAAGTGACTGCAAGAGGAGAACCAACTGGCTTTGCATTGATCATACTGAACCTATCCAATACCTTCTCAATGTACTTTTCCTGTGACAACCATATTTTCTTGATTCTTCTATCACAGAAAATCTGCATACCCAGTATTTGCTTTGCTGGTCCCATATCCTTTATTTCAAATAAATTGCTTAGCTCCTTCTTCAACCTGTCAATCATAGACATATCTTTCCCAAGAATAAGCATGTCATCAACATAAAGTAGGAGTATGACAAAATCCTCACTAAACCATTTGATATACACACAATGATCTGAAGCCATTCTTTTGTATCCATTTTCAACCATAAATAAATCAAATTTCTTGTACCACTGCCTTGGAGCTTGCTTCAGCCCATATAAGCTTTTTTTCAATCTACAGACAAGATTTTCTTTACCTTTGACTTTGAAGCCTTCTGGTTGCTCCATATAGATTTCATCCTCCAAATCACCATGTAGAAAAGCTGTCTTCACATCTAACTGCTCAACCTCCAAGTCTAGACTAGCAGCAATACCTAGAGCAACACGAATTGAAGACATTTTAACAACAGGAGAAAAAATCTCTTCAAAGTCAATACCTTTCTTTTGACCAAAGCCTTTCACAACCAATCTGGCCTTGTACTTTGGTTGAGAACAATGCTGTTGAGTCTTTAACCTGAAAACCCACTTGTTCTTTAAAGCCTTCCTTCCTCTTGGTAGTTCCACTAAATCATATGTGTGGTTCTTCTGTAAGGCATCCATTTCTTCCAGCATACCTACTAACCACTCCTTTTTCTGCTCACTTTCAACTGCCTCCTGGTAACATTCTGGTTCACCTGCATCAGTAAGCATTATATATTCATCTGTAGAATACCTTTTGGAAGGTTGACGTTGTCTGATAGATCTTCTCAGCTGAGGCTCTGTAGGAGGTTGCTCCTGATCTCCTTCCTGCTCAACATGTCCTACAGGTGAGTTAATACCTGCTCCTGCACTATTTTCTTGCACATCTCCCCTATCACCCTGATTTACTAGAGGAGTAACTGGATCACAGTCTGTTAATCCTCCTGCAGAAGACTTGACTGACACCTCCTTCTTGAAGTCTTGAAGGGTTTGATCTTCAAAAAATACCACATCTCTGCTTCTGAATACCTTCTGCTTTTCTGGATCCCAAAGTCTATAACCAAACTCATCATGTGAGTAACCAAGCAAAGCACATTCTTTTGTCTTACCATCCAGCTTGGACCTCTCAATGTCTGGAACATGTGCAAATGCACGACAACCAAACACTCTCAAGTGCTTATAAGAGACATCTTTTCCTGACCATACACGCTCTGCAACATCACCATCTAGAGCTGTACATGGTGACAAGTTTATTACATCAACCGCTGTCTTCAATGCCTCATCCCAAAATCTTTTAGGTAACTTGGACTGTGAAAGCATACATCTGATCTTTTCCATGATGGTGCGGTTCATTCTCTCTGCAATTGCATTATGCTGAGGAGTACCAGGAACTGTCATCTCATGTTGAATGCCATGTGATCTGCAATAATTATCAAATAACCCTGTGTACTCACCACCATTATCTGACCTTATACATTTCAGTTTCTTTCCTGTCTCTCTTTCAACTCTGGCATGAAACTCTTTGAAGACATTAATAACCTGATCTTTAGTCTTCAAACCATAGACCCAAACTTTTCTAGAAAAATCATCTATAAAAGTGACAAAATAAAGTGCACCACTGATGCCTAGAACATTAACTGATCCACTAGGAGTTTTTGTCCTCAGAGGACCACAAACATCTGTATATATACGATCCAAAACATGCATTTTTCTAGATAAAGCAGGACTAGCAAAAGAAACTCTATGTTGCTTGCCAACCAAACAATCAACACATGGGTTCAGATGTACACCTTTGAAGTCTGGTAGAACTTCTTCCTTGGAAAGAACTTGCAGCCCCTTCTCACTCATGTGTCCCAGTCGTTTATGCCACAACTCCATGCTGAAGTCGTTCTCTGTAACATTCAACTGTTCACCATAAGCTTTAGCCTGCAACCTGTATAAAGTGTGACATTTCTTCCCACTGGCTACAACAAGTGAACCTTTACTGAGCTTCCATTGCCCTTTATGAAATCTGCTATCAAAATCTTCATCATCAAGTCTTCCAACTGAGATTAAATTTAGCCTCAAGTCAGCTACATGCCTTACATCCTTGAGCACCAACTTACAGCCAAGATTGGTCTTCATGTGGATGTCACCCATGCCAATGATGTCTGCTGTGCCTTGATTTCCATCTTGACAACACCAAAATTTCCAGTCTTATATGTAGAAAAAAACTCCCTCCGTGGTGTAGCATGATAAGAAGCACCTGTGTCAATCACCCACTCATGATTCTGACACTCACATGAGAAGATACCATCAGAAGTAGACAAAATCAAATAATCATCACTCTGCACAGTAGCTATGATATTCTCCTTTGACTCTGTATCCTCCACTTCTTTTCCCTTTTTCTTACTCTTCTTAGGCTTCTTACACTGATTCTTGTAGTGCCCTTTCTTACCACAGTTATAGCAAGTAATATCTTTTCTTGACCTTGATTTACTTCTACCCTTGTATGAATTGTCTCTATTTCTAGACTTTGACCGTCCTCTATTCTCTGAGATAAGTGCCTGTGAATCAATCTGAGAAGTTGCTGAATTTTTCCTTCTTAACTCCTCATTCAACAAACTGCCTGTTACTTGACTCATGGTGATAACACCGTCTGGTGCAGAATTACTGAGGAAAACTACCAGTGTCTCCTAACTTTCTGGCAATAAACTGAGAAGTAACAATGCCTGCAACTCATCATCAAGAGACATTTTCATAGAGGATAATTGGTTATTAATACTCTGCATTTCATTCAAATGCTCAGCAATAGAAGCACCCTCTTTATATTTCAGATTCGCTAGTTTTCTGATCAAGAAAGCCTTGTTGCCAGCTATTTTTCTCTCATATAGACTTTCTAACTTTTTCCAAAGAGAGTTTGCAGAAGTCTCAGTGGAAACATGGTGAAAGACACTATCATCCAACCATTGCCGAATAAAACCGACTGCCTTCCGATCTAACATGATCCAAGCATCGTCTGTCACTGTAGCGGGCTTTGCTTTGACCCCTTCTAAAGGTCCATATAGATCCTTGCAATATAAGAGGTCCTTCATCCTTGGTTTCCATATCATCTAATTGTTTCCATTCAGACTGATCATGCAGGAAACATTACCGGCCTCCATGCTCGCACACACAAAAAAAATTCACAGGCTTTGATACCAGTTGATGGGAAAGAATCCGTGTACGAGCAAATACTAGCAGACGTAATACGCAGCGAAATAATAAATAAAAATGCGCAAACCACACAATCACAGAAACACCAAGATTTACGTGGAAAATCCCTTCAAGATAAAGGAAAAAAAATCACGGGCAAGCCAGAGAAGAAGATCCACTATAAAATAATAAATATCCAAGTCTCAAAGTCCCTTGTCAGAACTTGAGAAACAATCACAAGAGAATAATAGGGATATAAGGATTACGTCACCGAAAAATACGGTCTCCTGCGTTACCTCCTTATTTTTTCCCTTCTCTTCTTCTTCTTCTTCTTCTTGTTTTTCTTCTGCAGCACCTTCACATGATTCCTGGAGTGGAAGTCCTCCCACATAGTTAAGCACCAAGCAGCAGCCCTTCCTTCTCTTCCCCTAGCAATCTATGCTCGTAGAAAAAAGAAATACCTGCTACATGCTTCTCCTCTTTTTTTTCAAACGACTGCTCCTTAAAAAAGAGAAAAACCCAAAAAAGGAAGGCGGCTACTCCTTTTATAAAAGAGAGAGAACAAACCCTTGTAGAAAAAGGAGTAGCGCTCCCTTTTGCCCTAATGGGCTGAATAAGTGGGCTATGGGCCCAACAGACTGAGGGACAGTCAACTAATATACCACTTCTATTTGATGGCACAAATTACACTTATTGGAAAGTACGTATGAAAATTTTTATTCAAGCACTTGATTATGATTTATGGAGTATCATAGTCAATGGACCTCACACACCCACTATTAAATCTGATGATATTGATATTCCCAACCGAAAATGGAATGAGATGTGCATGATAAGAAGATGGCTCAGCTGAATGCTAAAGCCATGAATGTATCATATTGTTCTTTAGATGCTAATGAATTTAATCATATTTCTACATGCATATCTGCTAAGAAAATTTGGAATACACTTGAAGTTACCCATGAGGGTACCAATCAAGTTAAAGAATCTAGAATAAATATGCTTGTACATGAATATGAATTGTTTAAAATGGAATCATATGAAAGCATTGGTGATATGTTTACAAGATTTACTAACATTATTAATGGGCTGAAAAGCCTTAAAAAATCTTATACTAATGGTGATCTTGTTAGAAAAGTTTTGAGATCCTTGCCTAGGTCTTGGGAGGCCAAAGTTACTGTAATTTAAGAAGCCAAGGGCCTCAATACACTATCTCTTGAAGAATTAGTTGGTTCATTGATGACTCATGAACTTCAGCAGCAACAACATATTGATGAAGAACAGTTTAAAAAGAAGAAGATATTGGGACTAAAGAGTGCAGTCCTAAATGATGAGAATGAGAGCACCTCAAGTGAAAGTGATGAGAAAAATGATTTAGCTCTCATTACAAGAAAATTTCAGAAATTCATGAGAAAGAAATTTTCTGATGATCGAGTTATACATGATTCCTGTGGGTATACTATATTAATCACCATGATCGTTTGACTGGTGGATCCTTTCAATATCCTCTGATGAAACAGCTTAGAGTGGTGGCGATTGATAAAGGCATTTAGAAGGATGGAATTTATGTTGACAATTGGGTTGGTTACAGGGTTAGCATATGCTGTTGATAAAATCACTGATGGCAAGAATAGAGTCGTCTGCTGGCCTTGTTGGGCTCCGTAAGCAAGAGCCCAACTTAAGCTCTTTAAATCCTATGGGCTGGCAACTCACCATCAGAGGAACTTGTTGACCGAAAAATATTAATTAGGTGGCCTATAGCCGACCATTTCTTTTATTGTGATTTCTTCACTTGTACCGCATGGTGCGTATCCTACCAATATTTTTCAAGCATGCTCCATGGGGCATATTCTCTTTTATCTGATCAGCTTAGCTTGTCATTATGTTCTTGAGTTAACAATTTGACTTGTCATAATTTTTTTTTTTTTTTTGAATTCATTATCAGTCATCCTCAACCAGTGTTCTTTTTCTTCTAGGACCCTTGCAATAAATCTCGTTCATTGTCCAAGTTGGTCTCTTTACGATGAATTCTTTGTTTTTATTGCCCATGCTGTGCTCAACACTCACCACTATGTTCTTTTCTGCTGAAAACTCAAAACAATTTGAGTGTTGCCACAAATGATGTGTATGTCTAATGTTTTTCTAAAAGAAAGCAAACAAAAATCTTTGAAGAAATGAAATGGGATGATATTATTATCTTTAAAAATAAAGAATACACAGGGCAATGCTTTCATCTTTCATCCTTCTAAATAATAATATCCATGTTGTCCAAGGGCTAAAACATGAATCTTTTAATTTTCAAATGTCACTATTTGTCTCTAGTTGGTCTAGGAGGTTAGTATGAACCTTGGACATCTTCTTTTTTATTTTTTTTGATACAGATGGGTGATCACATTATTTAGTGCGAGTCAATCCACATAGATTAGAATACAATATTTGTTTAAGTACAAGAGAACAGGAGTCACCCTGCTTCAAATCCAGAACTTAGCATGATGGGCCAAAAATGCTGCTATCCAATCAAATCAGCCGCAGAATTGGTTTCACGATAGATATGATGGATCTAGGCTCTGTGTATATCTCAAAGGATATACTAAATGTCATGGAACCTTGGACCCCTTTAATGTAAAGTAAAGAAGTAAGCAAAAAGGTAGTTTGATGGAATCTATTGAAACTGCTTAGCAAGTAAAAACGTTAATGTTAGCCAATGATTAAAATTGGATGGAAAGGAGTTTTGAAACACAATGAGCGCAACCCCATCAGTTCACTTTTCGATACTTTTTCATAAAAGATTTTAGTCCTTACGTTACCGATGCTAAAAAGCGGCAACGTAAGCATAAGATTTTACCCCTATTGATCCTTGATAGTGTCAACGATTAAGCTGCGAACGCTACCTTGCATCGGCAGCTTGAACACTGCTTACGCTAAAAAGCATAGGGCGCTTCTTGTTTACCGATATGGTGTGAAAAGTTGGTTTATTTTTTTCCTACGCTAATAAGCGTTGGGAAAGATTTTTTTAAACGTTATTAGGCCTTAAAATTGTTGTAGGATCTTGTGCCTTTGCATCATCCCTTGCCTCTTCCAAGGCAAACGTTGAGCGGATTTCCTTACTAATCTTGCTTCCTCCGGGCGCAAATCTGTTCCTATGCTTTTTGGATGGAGGGTTTCCCTCCAGTGTTTCGTCCTGATGTGTAACGAGTAAAACAAGGGGAAAAAACACCTAAGGGATGATGGCTATTTTATGCATGCAAAAAAACTTCTGACAACAAGAATCGGACCGTTACCTGCAATCAACGCTTCATTCATTTTTGATATCATCAAATTGGTGATAGGGCCAATGCAGAATATGGCGAGAAAGTAGCAACAGGTCGGCTGTCATTCAATTATTGTTCAATGGAATATTGATAGCTATCGGCAACCACCTAAATGGAACAGTAGTGTACGTTTGACACTTTTGGGTTACCAGGAATAGCTGCCGGACTGGAATTTGTTTGGTGGGCCTAAAAGTGAGCATTTATCACCAGCCGAAACAAAGACAGTATCATGATTCATGAAGATGATCTTAGAATTCAGTCACTGATAGTTAGGAAAGAGGTTCTGATTGCTAGACATGTTTTGCAATTTTTTCTTGATTCGCACTATCTTTGGAACTTTTATGCGAGCTAGATATGGTGACCGAACTCCTATGGACGTTCAGCATTCCCGCAGCTATTCATTCTTCTGAAAGGAGGTTAGTCGGTATGCTCCGACTATCTTGAATAGCATCTCGTGGATGATTAGAGATAGCTCCTCGATTGATATTGTTCAGGATACCTAGATTGCTAATCTCCTTCTTTCTCGATGGTCTGCTTTCATCAGTACTAATGTTCCTACCAGCATGATGAGGGTTAAGGATATGATCTCTCAGGATCCTTCCTCCTGGCTCACCCCCAAGATGACCCGTTATTTGGAGAGGAGTTAACACGTCTGATTCTTGCTATTCCGATCATCCCAGGGCACACAGTCGATACTAGGTTATGGCGGAGATCATGTCTTTCTAGGGTTCCCACTAGGGACTTTATGAAGGTTTATAGGCCACAGCCTCAGTGCATGAGAGATGTTGCTTTGGATTTGGAAGCTCTCTATCCATCCCAAGGTTCAGCTTTTTATCTTAGAGCTGGTGTAGGACTGTCTTCCTACCTGTTCTCTGCTCTTTCGGAGGGGATTGGCCATCTAGACTACTTGCCTATTGTGTGGGCAGGAGGAAGAGACTTCAGACCATGCCCTCCTCATTTGCCCCAGAGCGAGATGAATATGACAGAGGATGGGTTATTACTGCAGAGAGGATGAGACGGGTTCAGCGCGGCTTCCATTCCTTGACTATCTAGGAGGGCCACCCAGCAGTAGGGCGCCCTTTGGGCTGCTACAGCCAATAAGATTTGGTTATCGCGTAACCAGCTTATCTTCACTAATGATATTATATCTCCTCACTGGATTGTGCGGAAAGCCAGATCTCTATCTGTAGAATTTGCACTTCATCAAAATGCTTCTGACTCTGACACCTTTGGCCACTAGGGTTCCCCTGTTGCTTTGGCAGCAATTAGCATACGGTTTTTATCTCTTGGGAGCTCCCCTTCCAGGGTTTGTCAAAATCAACTTCGATGGGAGTGTATGAGGAAGACTAATTGGTTCAGCCTTTATTATTTGGGGGCATGATGGAGTGTTGCTGGTGGCGATGGTTTTGGCATCCTTGACTCCGCTATCCCTATAATTGAGCTTTATGCAGCTTGGGTCGGTATTTTCTATACCTCTCAGATTCTTCATGCTCACAGCCTTCTCATTGAGGAAGATTTTCTTACTATCATCCGGTGGCTTCGAAAGGAAGGCTACAACCAAGTCTTCTTCAATCCATTGCTTTATGACATTTGGTCTATCATTCGGAAAGTCCACAGAGCTCAAATTCGGCATATCTATCGTGAGGCCAATTCTATGGCTGATTGGGTAGCGGCTACTATGGTCCGTCATGCTGGGTTTTGGATATAGAATCAGAATGATCTCTGTCCCTTTGTATTTAAATAAATATTATATTCTAATCTATCTGAACTGTTTTACACTAGAATTGTATGATGGCCTTTCTGTAAAAAAAAAAAAAAAAAAATTTAAGGACAGCACTGTGCTGACTCATCTCCAACTGCTGTCTCATCTGTCATCATCACCCCACTCTAGGATTTAAACAAGCACTGGAAATCAAATTCCCCGCATTGTCTAAATTAAGGACAGATGCTGGGGTTCCTAAGATTAGCTCGCTGACATCATCTAAGTTCGGTCCTTGTTTAAATCGAAAGGCGTGATAACAAGCGAGCGAACTCGATCCAATTTTCGATTAGCTTTTCCGTCCTCTATGGCTGTATCGTGATATTTAGTTCAAAGGGCGACCTAACTTTCAAGATCCATTAAAATTCGAAGCTAAGCTCGGATTTAAGAAAATTGATCGTGGATCGGAACTCATAACAGAGTCACATGACCGCATGTCAGGTTTGGCAACGAGCGAACGAGATTTCCGACAAAATGGTCCACATGGGGCCACCATTCTCCCATCATCGTAAGACTTAATAGTCTTCCCGGCGATGTCTTTCTGATATTTCTTATGGGCATGCGTTGATCTTTTTGACAGTCCTCCTCAATTTATTAAGATAAATTATTTACAAGTGCTAATCAACAATTCAAATCGCAAGGTTGACCTTCATCCAAGAAGGCCGTATGTACGCCTTCCTCCGGCTATATAATGCTCGGCAACCGAGCCCTTCACATCGTCCAACCAAGGTAAAGAAGCCCCTTATATATATATATAGAGAGAGAGAGAGAGAGAGGAAATATGTGTTCCATGACAGAGAAGCTTCATGCAGTGTGCATCCCCTACCCAGCCCAAGGCCACCTAACCCCCATGCTAAAGCTAGCCAAGATCCTCCGCTTCCATGGCTTCTACATCACCTTTGTCAACACCCACTTCAACCACAACCGCCTCCTCAAGTCCAGAGCCATCTCCTCCTCGACGGCCTCCCGGACTTCCGATTCGAGTGCATACCCGACGGCCTCCCTCCTTCCGACGAGAATGTTACCCAAGACGTCCCCTCCCTTTGCAATTCCATCCCCAAAAACTGCCTTTCCCCCTTCCGTGAGCTCATAGCAAAACTCAATGGCCCTTCTTCTCCTACCCCCACGGTGTCATGCATAGTTTCCGACGGGGTCATGAGCTTCACCCTCGACGTCGCCAAGGAGGTCGGAATCCCCGAGGTCTTGTTCTGGACCACTAGTGCATGTGGCTTCATGGGCTACCTCCACTACCAACACCTCCTTGAAAGAGGCATCTTTCCTCTCAAAGGTTGCTAACTTTCTTACGTTAAATCAATGCATACCATTATATTGATATACTTATAATTCTTCTCTCTTAATTGGTGCACAGATGCTAGTGATCTCACTAATGGATATCTCGACGCACCCATCGATTGGATTCCGGGGATGAAGAACGTGCGGCTAAGGGACTTGCCAACCTTTTTTCGTACGCTAGACTCCGAGGATATCATGTTCAATTACAGTAACCGTGAGGCGCGGAGAGCGTCCATGGCGTCGGCGATCATATTAAATACCTTCGACGAATTGGAACGTCCTGTACTGGATGCGATGACGTCGATGCTCCCTCCTATCTATACCGTAGGTCCTTTATCCTTTCTCTCTCGCCAAATCCCTACGAGCCCATTAACATCGATAAGCTCGAACCTATGGAAGGAAGAGCCAGTTTGCTTGGAGTGGCTCGAAGGGAGAGAGCCCGGGTCGGTCGTGTACGTGAACTTCGGAAGCATTACAGTGATGACCAACGAGCAGCTGATCGAGTTTGCATGGGGCCTGGCAAACAGCAAGCACGACTTCTTGTGGGTGATCAGGCCTGACCTTGTGAGAGGGGCCTCAGCTGTGCTTCCACCAGAGTTCTTGAGTGAGACCAAGGAGAGGAGTCTGCTCGCAAGCTGGTGCCCGCAGGAGGCGGTGCTATCGCACCCGTCCATCGGAGTGTTCTTGACTCATAGCGGATGGAATTCGACGTTGGAGAGTATTTGCGGTGGAGTGCCGATGATATGTTGGCCGTTCTTTGCTGAGCAACAGACTAACTGCAGGTATGTCTGCGCGGAGTGGGGCATTGGGATGGAGATTGACAGCAACATAAAGAGCAGGGAGGTGGAAGGGTTGGTGAGGGAGTTAATGGAAGGGGAGAAGGGGAAGGGGATGAGGAGGAGGGCAGTGGAGTGGAAGCACGGTGCAATCGGAGCGACGCAACCAGGTGGTTCCTCTTTCCAGAATTTGGACAGGTTGGTCAAGGAGCTGCTGCCCTAGAGAAATTGCTTTCATATAGATATGTAGTACGATAATAAAACCGAGACTATTATGAAACTGTTTATTTCCCATTTATTTGCTACGGTTGTAATATGTCTTTCAATCCTACCATGGATCAAGCAATAAAATTATCTTGTTCTCTGCATTGATATACCCGGATAATACTATCTCTATTAACAAACGTAGCTTGATAAAAATATATTAGTTTAAAGGGTAAATTATCATATGCGTGCTAATTTCTAAATTATAATTGCCTTCATTTATTACATAACAGTTATTTTGCAATGGTTATGACATCTATATGGAGATTTGGAATCTCACCAGCAAAAAATCTCGCGAGTTCTCTGCTGGGGTTGTCCTGTTTTGATGTTGATGACATGTAACTTTGAAAGTTAGACGGAAATTCCCACTGACCTGGCCTCACATTAATTTGCAAAAACCTTTTGACATAAAAAGTTGTCCCGAATTGATTTTCTTGGGACGAAATGGTTCATTTTCTTGAATCCAGAAAAAGTTTCATGAGCTAGGTGCTAGCTATATATTAGCTCCCTTGGTTGGTATTTCACTGTACATCCTGTGGTTTATTTTCGTTCTTTCTCCATTGATTTTAAAACTAAAAAACTATTTATTAGCCATCGTTAGTTATTCAGAAAAATAAAAATAAAAACAAGAAACGAGTAAACATAAATACAATAAAATTAAACAAAAACTTTTTAGGATGATGATAAATATTTATTTTATAAAATAAATATTTATATATTTAAAATAAATAATTATCTCAAACCAATGAACATCTAGTTTACAGTATTAAGCAAAAATATTATATATATAAATAAAAACTATGGAATATTATATAAACAAGCATAATCCCCCCGCTTCCTCTGCTTCGTAGCTTCGTCCGCGAAAAGGAACTGCCCTGGATTTGAGTAAGCCTCTCCGGCTAGGAGCACGCATTCGAAGGAACATAGATCCTTTCTGGCAATAATTTGCCTATGAGCACCTCGATGGTATCTGTGTCTCTTGTGGAGCCTTGTACCTTACCGATTCCTGCAAAACTGTGTCGGACTCCCCCTCCCCTTCTTCTGGTCCTGGCTTTGGGCCTTGGATGGCTGCAATCAGGCAACGGAAGACCCCCCCAGCTTCAGCCTTCGGCTGCGGATTCGGTGGCTCGCCTTGCTTCCCCTATTTCACCCGACGGGTGGTAGGCCCCCAAGAAGCTAGCTCGTTGATTGTCAGGTAGGGGTCCGGTGAGTCCTTCTTCCCCTGTGGAGCAGCGTGGAGAATCTCCGAAGATGTTGGCTCAGAAGAAGGCTTTGGCGTGCCGGGAGGAAGGAAATGTGCCGGTTGGCACTGTAGATAAGTCTCAGCGTTTAGTTTTTGATCGCTTGGCTTCTGAAGCTGTGAAGCCTAATGATGTTCAGATCAGTGATCATAACTCCTTCGCACGCTTGGGGTCTGACAAGTGATCAGGGTGACCAAAGTTTCAGAAGGATGTCCATCCTGGGCCGCCTAAGCGGGCTTGGCCTGTCGAGATAATGTCACAGAGAGTTGGTTCTAAAGCCTCCAAAGCTAAAGGGAAAGTCCCCCTAGTGGAAAAGGATAGGTCGCAAGATTCCTTTGTTTTTTGGCTTCCTTAGACCCATCTTGGGGGTCTGTTGCCCTAAATGGGTCGGGGACGAAGAAGTCCCATTAGAACGTCAGGCCGGACCAGCGGACTGACACTGGGCTCACTCACTTGTCTCAATTGGTGAGGCCTAGTCATGAAGCTGCAGTCTTTCAGCTAAAGAAGGCTATTCAGGGGAGGAGGAGGCTGAGGCCATGGATTCCTCCCAGTCCAAGGAATGCAGAGGGAAGGGGCCGGTAGTGGCTCCTCCCAAAGCTGGTAATCGTTCTGAAGAGGGTTTGATTGGGGACAGGAGTGGGGCCCCCCACTCATGTATCTGAATAAATATTCTGGTATGGAATGTGCAAGGAGCCCAGAAACCTTCGTTTCGCTCATTCTTTGGAAGACTCTTGCAGCTTCATGGATTTGACATTGCTGTCCTTCTGAAAACTCGTCTGTCGAGGGATAGTCTTGCTCGCTTTCAGCGACAGGTTTTCAGATCTTGGGCTTCCTATGTTGTGGACTCTGCTGGTCTCTCTAGTGGCATTTTGGTGCTATGGTGAACGGACAATATTAGAGTTGATGATTTTCACTGCTGTGATCAGCAAGTTGCTCTAGTTATATCTCACGGTACTTCTGGTCCTTGGCTCCTATCAGGAGTCTATGCCAGTATTGACTTTAGAGTACGCCATGTGCTTTGGGCTAGACTCGGTCTCTTCTTGACCAGGGCCTCCCCTCCCTCATTGCAGGTGATTTCAACTGCATTGTGGGGGCTAATGAGAAGAAAGGAGGTAGGCAGTATGTTGGATCCCCGAATAGAGCAAAATTCAGGAACTTTATATCTTCAGCTGGCCTTTTGGATTTGGGGTTCTCGGGATCCTAATTCACTTGGTGTAATAATTGCCAGGGTACTTCTAGGGTCTGGGAAAGATTGGATAGGGCCTTGGCCACTTCTAATTGGCTCCAGCTTTTCCCTTCTGCCTCGGTCACTCATCTATCCAGAATTGGCTCTGATCACTAATCTATTCTTATTTCCACTGATGTGTCTCTTCAGCAGAGTAGGCAGTTTAAATTTGAGAAGTTCTGATCTTTCTATTCTACAGCCAGGACCATCATATCTCAGGTTTGGCGATTACCTGTCAGAGGGAGCGCCACCTATAGATTATCCAGGCATCTCGTCCTTGTCAGATGTAGACTCTCTAGATGGAATAGAAGGAAGGTGAGGGACATTGTCAGGCAAGTTGAGCAAATGAAGTCTATTATCTCTTCTCTGCAGACCAAAAAGGATCAGGAGGGCTTCCTCCCAGATTCTGATCTATTAACCCTTAAGTCCAGCTTGGCTCTTCATCACTCTCTCTTATTGCAGCAGAAGACTTATTGGAGGCAGAGATCACGTATTCAGTGGATTAAGGAAGGGGACAGCAGCACTCGATTCTTTCACCAAGCCACATTGAAACGCCGTGCAGTGAACCGAATTAGGCGGTTAGTTGATGAGGACAACCATGTTCAGGAGGATGTCCATATGATCAGGGATCAGCTATTTCACTTCTTTCAGTCTAGATGGTCTGAGCATTTTGGTGACGACTTCCTTGTGTTCCCTGTTTCACCATCCCACAAGGTCTCAACTGCGGAGAATAATCTTCTGACTAGATCTATTTCTGAGGAGGACATTCGTATGGCCTTATAGGATCTGGCATCGATAAGGCCCCTGGGCCCGATGGGTACCCTCCTGTTGGCCCAGATGGCAACCCAAGAGGGGGGGAGGACGGGTGAATTGGGTTCTTAAGAATTTAACCTTTTGAAACTATGTGCTTTGAATTAAAGAGATTAAGTGCAAGATAAATGCTAAGCACAAATAAAGAGATAGAGTGAGAGAGTCAAAACACGACAAACACAAAGATTTTATAGTGGTTCGGTGTATCCAATATCTACATCCACTCCCAAGTATCACTTGGGTCCACACTATAATCTACTTGATTACAACCAAGTTGTTTTACAAGCACACAACTCAAAACTTGTTGTCTCCCCCAGGGATTACAATGAACCCAGCTGGTTTTCTGGGCGCACCAGCACAAATCCAACCACAAGCTATCCTTAGCTTGTACCGAGGTATACCACCTCCACTAATTCAATCCTCCGATTGAATTAGCAAGCACAAATGAAAAATAGAGTTTAAGTACACAGCAGCTCCTCAAATGAGCAAATAAACAATAAACTAAACAAGGATAAGAAAAGCCTATTTGAAGATGTTTGAATGTGTGCTTTTCTTCTTTTCCTCTTCTCCTTTGAAAGATTGAATCAGGGCCTCAGCTCAGATTCTTCAGAAACTTGCAGTTGAGAAGATGAGGATTGAGGCTTTTGCTTTCTCTCTTCAAATGTTAGAAATCTCCTTGATTTGAACTTGAGAAGCTTGTGGATTTCTCTTTGAGCTTTCTAAGGATGATCGATTTCAGCTCTAAGTCTTTCCTCTTGATTTCTCTCTCTTTTTCACAGAGTATTTTTCTTGATTTTTCTTCTTTTCTTTTGTATGTACTCTCTCTCTTCAAATGAATGATTTTTTCCTTTATATAGATCTCTTAATCCAAGTTTAGGTGGAAATATAGCCGTTGTGAGATGTATGGATTCTTCTACACACAAAGAAAATAGCCGTTAGAGGTTAGGTGAAAAGAAATCTTACCATTGAAGTCTGTTCTGACAGATAAAAAATCCATTCCTGACAGGTTAGAGTCGGCTCCAACTTTTCAAGTGTTGGCTCTAAGTCCGGTGTTCAAAAATAGTAAAGAAAAAATTGTTGGGGAGTCGGCTTCGAGAAAGGTAAGTGTCGGCTCGTCGCTTTTGGGAGTCAGCTTCGAAAACTGTAAGTGTCGGCTCCAGAAAAATCCATAAAAACACGCTCTCTGTTCTCAGATTAGAGTCGGCTCCCGAAACTCAGGTGTCGGCTCCCGAAATCTCAGGTGTCGGCTCCCAAATTCTAGGTGTCGGCTCCAAAAACTAAAATAGAATGCACTTCTCTGTATCTCAGGTTGGAGTCGGCTCCGAAACCCTGGGTGTCAACTCCAGACCATGCCAAAATCCCAGAAACCTTTTGATACACCTTGGGGTCGGCTCCTGACTATTTGGGTGTTGACTCCAAGCTCTGAACTTTGAAAAGTTCTTTTAAAACATTGATTCAAAACATGTTTCTTTATTCTTTTTGATTGATCAAACATTTTTAATCCCTGAAACACTTGTTAAATCTATTAGAAACAAAATGAATATACTCATGTCTTTTATTAATCATCAAAATCAATAATTGGGTCAACAATCTCCCCCTTTTTGATGATTATAAAAACATTGAGTATATGCATGATTAAACAATAGGATGTTCAAATCAAATTTCTTAAATATTTATTGTCACAGGTAAGCTCCCCCTGAATGAGGTAGCTCCCCCTATGATACTCAACTTAACATCTATTCTTCTCTTTTAACGGTAAACTTTTAATGTTTGATACCAATTAAACTGTTATATCAATTTTAACATCTATTCATCCTTTCAATGCATATATGACAATTACTTCTCCCTATATGTAATTAATTAGATGCCAATTAAACAGTTATTTGTTCCAATGCATCTACAAATATGCAATTAAATGCTTTTTTATTTGTTCCAATGCATCTACAAATATGCAATTAAATGCTTTTTCCTTTTATAACTTTCAATGCATATACAACTATCAATTACTTCTCCCCCTTTTTTGTAATCAACAAAAAGGTTAAGAAGTTTTAAGTGAAATGACAAAATTGATAGATGCTTCAAAGATCAAATGACATTCATTAAGTATCAAATAAGTTCATTATATCATAATGTCAAACATTACATCATATTGCAAAAAGAAATTTCATTACATCAAAATTTCAAACTAAACTCCATTACATCAAACTTTAATGAAAAGTAAATCAACATCAAACTAAACATCATCAAAGAACTTCATTACAATATAATCAGAGATTAGTTCTAAAAAATCTTTGCAAATCTTCTAATATTTTTTTCATTCCTTCACTTTGAGTTCTTACAAATTCTTTTAGTCTTCTATCAACAAATCCACATGCAGTCATAATTTTGTTCTGAAGCTCAGCATTGCATTTGGAGTAGGTCTCTGAATCTCCACCAATATCTTTAAGCTCTTCAAAAATATTCTTGAGATCATTCTTCAAAGCTTCTGCTGAGGCTCCAAGTGTAGAATCAATTTTACCAATTCTTTCATCTAAAGAATAAAGGGTCTCTCTCAGGTTCATGAATTGGCTATCTAGCTCAGATTTCATTTCTTCCTTGTGAGTAGCAAAAATACTTCTAAGTTGTTTTAACTGAATATCAAAAAATCAATAGATGACTGACCAAAAGTGGAAGAAACAGGTGGAGCTGGAGGTACATTCTTGATTATATCCTTTTGCAACTAATCTAACTTTATTTCTAATTACTATGTCATTTTCATTCAATTTATTTCTAAATACCCATTTAGATCCTATAACTGAATGACCTTTAGGTCTATCAACTAAGGACCATACATTATTCATAGTAAATTGATTTAATTCTTCTTGCATAGCTAGCATCCAATTACTATCTTTTTCAGCTTCTTCAAAAGTTTTAGGTTCAATTTGAGATACAAATGCAAGATGATTATTGATATTTCTCATAGATGACCTAGTTCTTACTCCTTGAGATGGATCACCAATAATCAATTCCTTTGGATGACCATAGGCATATCTTTAATCTCTAGGAAGATCTACTTCATTATGATTAGTATCAATATCATCAATCCTAGGTGAATCATCATCTTTAGCTTCTTGTTCATGATCTGAAGATACATCTATATTTAATTTTTCAATATCCCTTTCTAGTATATTTGAATCTTCCTCATCATCAATCTTCTTTGAACTTGATGCTAAAGACTCATCAAAAGCTACATGAATAGATTCTTCTACAATTAAGGATTTCTTATTGAATACTCTATAGGCTTTACTAGTTGTTGAATATCCTAAGAATATACCTTCATCTGATTTTGCATCAAATTTTTTAAGATTATCTTTTCCATTATTATGAATAAAATATTTACAGCCAAATACATAAAAATAACCTATCTTTGGTTTTCTATTATTCCATAATTCATAAGGTGTTTTCTTAAGGATTGACCTAATTAGGGCTCTATTAAGAATGCAACATGTCGTGTTTATAGCTTCCGCCCAAAATACTTTGGGAGTTGGCTTTCATATAGCATGGTACGGGCCATATCTTCTAGAGTCCTATTTTTTCTTTCTACAACTCCATTTTGTTGTGGTGTCCTAGGTGCAGAAAAATTATGATGAATGCCATGTTCAGTGCAAAATTTTCAAATAAGTGATTTTCAAATTCTGTGCCATGATCACTTCTAAGAGACACTATGGTGTTGTTTTTCTTATTAGTGACTATCTTAAAAAATTTCAGAAATATTGAGAAAGTCTCATCCTTATGAGCCAGAAATAATACCCAAGTGTATCTAGAATAATCATCTACTATCACAAAACCATATTTCTTTCCTCCTAGACTAGTGGTTCTAGTAGGTCCAAAAAGGTCCATATGAAGTAGCTCTAATGGCCTAGAAGTGGAAACTACATTTTTTGATTTGAAAGTGTTTCTAGTTTGTTTGCCTAATTGACATGCATCACAAATTCTGTTATTTTCAAAATCTAGCTTTGAAAGATCTTTAATTAAATCTATTTTAATTAATTTTGAAATTAGGTGTGTGCTTGCATGACCTAATCTACGATGCCATAACCATCAAATCTCATTTTTATTAGCATTGTTAGCTACTAAGCAATGATTACTAATAAACAAATTGTTTAAATCAATTAAGTATACATTACCATTTCTATTACCAATAAATACAATGCTATTGTCAATGGGATTAGAAACAGTGCAAATAAAAGCTTCAAATGAAACTTTGAAACCTTTAACACACAGTTGGCTAATACTAATTAAATTATGCTTTAAGCCATCTACATATAAAATATTTTCTATAAAAGTAAAGGGAGTTATCTGAATTTTACCAAATCCTATAATTTGGCCTTTACCATTGTCTCCAAATGTGACAACTCCTCCTCTTTTATCTTCAAGGGTGATGAATTGCTCCTTGTCACCCGTCATGTGCCTTGAGCAGCCGCTATCAAGATACCACTTTTGTTTGATCTTTTGGCCGTAAGACACTCCTGCAAAGTAATCAAACTTTCTGTTTAGGTACCCAAGCTTTCTTGGGTCCTTCATGGTTAGTAGCAACAAAGATTGTTCCTTTCGGAACCCATATTTTCTTTCCTTTAATACTTAAATTCTTATTAAGTTTTCTAAAATTGCATTCATAGGTTTTATGTCCTTTCTTGTTATAGCAATAACATGAAAAATCATTCTTATCCTGTTCTTTTCTAAAGAAGTTTTTAACATACTTTTGTTTCTTATTAGGTCTATAACATAATCCAGCCTTATCAAATACAGCTCTTTGATTATTCAATAGCAAATTAAGTTTTTTAGAGCTATATGTAAATTTATCAACTATATTTCTATATTTATCAATTTCTCTCTTTAAATTAACATTTTCATTAGAAATCAACTCTTTATCTTTTAGCAAATTTTTATTTTCAGATTTTAGTTTTTCAACTTCATGAGTTAGTTTATCCTTCTCTTTGGCAAGATTTAAATTATCATTTTTTAAAGATTTGTTCTTCTTTTTCAAAACTTTAAAATCACTAACTAATTCATTAAATGCATCATATAATTCTTCAAAAGTAAAATCATTACAAGGTGTTTCAAAACTTACCTCATTGTCATCGTTTGCCATAAAGTAAATGTTTGCAACTTTCTTTTGTTCCTCCTCAGATGAGGATTCATCACTTTCACTCCATGTTGCAACATATGCCTTTTTCTTCTTCTTGTGCCCCTTTTTCAATTGAGGACAATCATATCTAAAGTGCCCCAGTTTTTTAAATTCATAACATATGAGGGGGTCTTTCTCTTTTTTTTTTTTTTTGTCTTTGTCCTTCTCTTTTTGTCTTTGTCCTTCCATTTTTGTTCCATATCTTTTCTTATGGAAGGGTCTCCTTCTTTGCATAAATTTCTTAAATTTTCTAATAAGGAGAGTTGTTTCATCATCTTCTTCTTCCTAACTGCTGCTTATCTCCTTTTCTGCAGCTTTAAGGGCAATTGTTTTCTTCTTTTTGACTTCCTTCTCCTGATGTTGCTTCATGGTCAGTTCATGGGTCATCAATGATCAAGTAGCTCCTCCAAAGGTAAGGTGTTGAGGTCCTTGGCTTCTTGGATTGCAGTTACCTTTGCTTTCCATGTCCTTGGAAGATACCTAAGAATTTTATGAACCAATTTAGAGTTAGTGTAGGTCTTGCCAAGACTTTTTAGACCATTTACAATATCAGTAAATCTAGTGTACATGTATGTGATTGTTTCATTTTGTTCCATGCTAAACAATTCATACTGTGCACTAGAATATTGATTTTAGATTCTTTAACTTGATTAGTACCCTCATGGGTATCTTCTAATCTATCCCAATTTTTTTTTTTATAAAAATACATGTAGAAATTCTATTGAACTCATTAGCATCTAAAGCACAATAAAACATTCATGGCTTTTGCATTAAGCTGAGCCATTTTCCTATCGTTCTCATTCCAATCCCTTTTAGGTTTAGGAACTATTGAACCATCTACCAAGTGTGTGGGTGTGCTTGGTCCATTAGTGATTACACTCCAAAGTTCATAATCTAAAGCTTGAATAAAAATTTTCATTCTAGCTTTCCAATAAGAATAATTTGAACCATTAAACAAAGGAGGTCTATTAGTAGAATGACCTTCAGCAAATGAAGATCCAGCTTGAGCTGTCGTTTGGATCTTTAGCTCTTGATCGTGTGAACAAATAAACAATGAGCACTAGCTCTGATACCAATTATTGGCCCAGATGGCAACCCAAGAGGGGGGGGCGAATTGGGTTCTTAAGAATTTAACCTTTTGAAACTATGTGCTTTGAATTAAAAGAGTTAAGTGCAAGAAAAATGCTAAGCACAAATAAAGAGATAGAGTGAGAGAGTCAAAAAACGACAAACACAAAGATTTTATAGTGGTTCGGTGTATCCAACACCTACGTCCACTCCCAAGTATCACTTGGGTCCACACTATAATCTACTTAATTACAGCCGAGTTATTTTACAAGCACACAACTCAAAACTTGTTATTTCCCCCTGAGATTACAACGAACCCAGCTGGTTTTCGGGCTCACCAGCACAAAACCCAACCACAAGCTATCCTTAGCTTGTACCGAGGTATACCACCTCCACTAATTCAATCCTCCAATTGAATCAGCAAGCACAAATGAAAAATAGAGTTTAAGTACACAGCAGCTCCTCAAATGAGCAAATAAATAATAAACTAAACAAGCATAAGAAAAGCCTGTTTGAAGATGTTTGAATGTGTACTTTTCTTCTTTTCTTCTTTCCTCTTCTCCTTTGAAAGATTGAATCAGGGCCTCAGCTCAGATTCTTCAGAAACTTGCAATTGAGAAGATGAGGATTTGGGGCTTTTGCTTTCTCTCTTCGAATGTTGGAAATCTTCTGATTTGAACTTGAGAAGCTTGTGGATTTCTCTTTGAGCTTCTGAGGATGATGGATTTGAGCTCTAAGTCTTTCCTCTTGATTTCTCTCTCTTTTTCACAAAGTATTTTTCTTGATTTTTCTTCTTTTCTTTTGTATGCTCTATCTCTTCAAACGAACGATTTTTCCCTTTATATAGATCTCTTAATTCAGGTTTAGGTGGAAAATATAGCCGTTGTGAGATGTATGGATTCTTCGACACACAAAGAAAATAGCCGTTAGAGGTTATGTGAAAAGAAATCTTACCGTTGAAGTCCGTTCTGACAGATAAAAATTTGTTCCTGACAGGTTGGAGTCGGCTCCAACTTTTCAGGTGTCGGCTCCAAGTCGGGTGTTCAAAAATAGTAAAGAAAAAGTTGTTGGGGAGTCAGCTCTGAGAAAGGTAAGTGTTGGCTCATCACTTTCGGGAGTCGGCTCCAGAAAAGTCCATAAAAACATGCTCTCTATTCTCAGGTTAGAGTCGCACTACAAGGGAAAAAAAATATTGCGATGCCCAAATGCGCCGCAATTGCGTCGCTAAACATGCTATTGCGACGCAATAGCGACGCAATGACGGCGTCGCTCAGATGTCCGTCGCAATATCCATTTGTCGCAATCGTAATATTGCGACTCTCTGCGACGCAACAATGCGTCGCAATATTGCGACGCATCCAAATGCATCGCTAAATTTAAAACTAATTTTTAATATTTAAAATTATTATTAAATATTGCGACGCATTCAATTGCGTCGCAATATTGCGACGCATTTAGTTGCATCGCAATATTTAATAATAATATTTTGATATAATAGCGACGCAATTTGAGTCGCTAATGCGTCGCTAAAAATTTTTTTTAAAATATTGCGACGCAAGGTCATTGCGTCGCAATATTTAATAATAATATTTTAGATATAATAGCGATGCAATTTGAGTCGCTAATGCGTCGCTATTAAATTTTTTTTAAATTATTGCGACGCCAGGTCATTGCGTCGCAATATTTAATAATAATATTTTAAAAATATTAGCGATGCAATTTCAGTCGCTAATGCGTCGCTAATTAATTTTTTTTTAAAAAAATAAAATATTAAAAATTAAAACGGTTAATACAATTTCGTTAATTTAAATATTGATAGAAACATTCTTCACTCATATTGATCCAAACAATAATCATTCAATTTCCAAAAATAATTATATATTAAAATTTTGAAGTTTTCATGTACAACATATAAAAAAAAAAAAAATACATCAAGAATCTGAGCGATCACGTGGAGGCTGGAGACCCTGCGACAAGCGGCTAACCATATCCTGCAAATGACGCATCTGATCTCGCACGTCTGCAAGCTCCTGATCCCGCCTCGCATACGCTGCTCGAACTCGTGCTCGACCTCCTGCCGAACCTCCTGACGAACGTCCTGCCGAACCTCCTCCGCAATAGATCTCCGAATGTCGTCTAAACGCTCGGCAGGAATATCACCAGAAAATCGCGAGCTGGAGGCCTGATGGGAAAAAATATGCAGAAGCTCTAGTGCCCAGACCATAGACCCTGCGGTCTCGCGGCTGGGCACCAACAGCCTCCAAAAACACACGCCGACTCTCCTCTGCTGAGAGTTCGACGGGCGTCTCCCCATCAGTGGAGTCGACCTGCGATGCCTGGGAGCGAAGCTCCTCGACTCGTGTCTTTGAATTATAAAATCAACAATAAATGAGTTAATAAATTTCTCGAAATAAAATTTTAGAAATTAAACAGATACTACATAAAGCTAATTTCTTACCGCAACCTCCCGTGATCGCGTGTCGACCCAGGAACCGTCCCTCCTGGTGTGTGTCGCCCTGAATAGACGAAACTCACCAGGATCTCCGCCCTCCTGCTCAGACTATAACAATAAAAAAATTGATATTAATACAAATATTTGTAAATAACTAAATTAGTAATTAAATTATTTATGTTTTCTTACCATACGCCGTCTGTGCTCCTGAATCGAAATGGAGCCCGAAGTATGGCGGGAGAGACCCGTGCCAGGACCGCCCTTCTCGGATCGGCGGTTCGTGCTGGCTGATGCGGACCTCCTGCGCCAGCCATCGGACTGCCAGGCCTGCTGCCACTCGTGCCAAATACCCTCTGGCACATGCGCAGGACGCTGACCCGATGACCTCCAACGATGAAGCATGTCGGAGTATCGGCGTCCCGTAAGAGCCTCCCATGCTGCCCTAATGGCATCATGGCTGGCAGGGTCCCACGTAAACTTTTTCTGCATTAAAATAAACAGTTAGTTTCAGAATTTATTAAGATTAAGAAATTTTATATCAGTGATAAATTGTATTTAATAAGTTTACCTGAAACTCAGAAAAATAAAACTCCCTCGTGGCTGGAGATACGTGGCGCCAATCGTAGCCACTGGGATCTGCACGCCTCTGAAATACGGCGCTGATGTGGCTGGATACATGATGCTGCTCAATAAATCTGTTAAAAAAATGCATGTTTATAAGTAATTGACTTAAAAACATAAACATATATTTTTAATTAGTATATACTTACAGCCCATGAGCATCAAGTCGAAGTACGGTGCGGCCGATGGTGGAAGAACTCTCGGAGGTATGTGCCGATCGGCTGGATGGTAATACCAATGCAGGATCACCGCCGACTGCTGGAGAGATCGAAGGCTGTGCGATGTGTGGAGATCCGAACTCTCCATCTCCAAAGCTCATGTGATCTGATGCAGCAGGCTACGTCCCTGCTCACTCCGTATGTCGTCGGTAGATCTACCTCTGCCCGTCATACTGAAAATACTAAAGATTCATGCAATTAAATTACGATTAATGATTGACTATGTAAAAATTTAACACTTATAAAATAAAGTTGAATTTAAAAAACCTCTATGTTTAATCGGTGTCATTTGTTTCGTGAAATGTTGGTTCAACATCCGATGCCGTATCGGACTGCGATTCAGTTTCATTATCATCGGAAGGAAACCGAACATTTGCATCCGCAATTTCTTGGACATCACCATTTGGATCTCTAAGTGATGTTTCAGGAGCCCTTGTGTCGTCCTCAATTGCATGCATTTCCATCTCATCCTCTTGAAATGCAGGGCACTCGGCTGATTGACTTGATGAACTCTCCTCTAATAAGATTGTTGAACGTGGGACGATTTTAGAAACAGCCCACCAATCTCGCTTGTCGTTGCGCAAACTTGGATATCCGCAGTAAAACACTTGCTGAGCTTGGGATGCAAGGATGAATGGGTCATATTTCTGCAATCTTCGTCGATGGTTCACTTCAACCAAATTGTAGTCGTTATGAACCCTTTTGCCCACAGGAACTGTCGGATCGAACCAATCGCAACGAAACAATACGGTTCGTTTCATAGGCCAACCGGGATATTCAACTTCAACCACCTCTACTAACTTTCCGTAATAATCCTGCATATTTGCTCCAACACTTTCTCCTTTAACACACACGCCCCAGTTCTGCGTGCCTCTTGAAGCTGCTAATCGTTCAATCTGAAATTTGTACCCATTAACAAAATAGCCAGTAGAGGTTGTTACGGTCTTCAATGGCCATTGCGATAGACATTTAATGAAAATATTGTCGGTTGGGGACCATGGACCGTTTACCTATAAATTAATAAGCTATTCACAACCAATTCAAAAAATTAAAGCCATTATTGAAATTGATTGAGTGATACTACTCACAAATTCATAAAACCAGTAAGCGAACTCCGTTTCTAACTTCTGTCCAATTGCAACTTGACTGATGTCGGGATTCATCTGTCGTTGTCTATCACAATACATCCTTATGGGATGATAAGGATTAAAACTGATGTTAGCAATTAAATATTATGGTATATTGTAATTTAAATTAGAAGTTCCAATTAAGCATTGAAGTATACACTTACTCAATATATGGATCGACTTCTCTACAGTTCATTAGGATATAATAATGTGCTGCATTATACTCCATATCGCTAAGATTTCTTGACTTCTGCCCCCAAATGAACGGCCGATACCTTTAAAAATTGATATTCTACCGTCATTAGGTTCTCCTTCGTCCACACATACGTCATCGTTACGACCAAGATTTCGGCTCCTCGTGTGGACGTGACCCTCAAAGTAATGCGAGGCAAAAGCTGAAACTTCTTCGACCAAGTGTGCATTGCATATAGAACCTTCAACCCTTGCCTTATTACGCACATTATTTTTTAACTTCTTAAGGTACCTATATGTAAAGTTGAGACAAAAAATTAACCAATTTTCTCGCAATGAAATAATATTTGAAATGTCAATATGTCTTAATGATGTATATATTTACCTCTCGAAAGGATACATCCAGCGATACTGCACGGGACCAGCTATGCTCGCTTCGTATGGCAAGTGAACCGGTAAATGCTCCATTGAGTCAAAAAAACTGGGAGGAAATATTCGCTCCAGCTTGCATAAAATAATTGGAATTTCCTCCTCAAGCCTTGCCATGGATGCAGAAGTAATGACTGTGGCAGACAACTCCTTGAAGAACAAGCTGAGCTCTGTCAATGCCTTCCAGACATGTTGCGGAAGCAACTCACGAAAAGCTATAGGCAATAACCGTTGCATGAAAACATGACAGTCGTGACTCTTCATGCCGAACAACTTGAGCTTATGCATGTCCACACACCTACCGATATTTGAGGCATAACCATCTGGAAATTTTAACCCTCTAAGCCAGTTACATAAAACTTCTCGTGAATTTCTGTCAAGAGTGTAACAGGCTTTAGGATAGGTCCCGTCGGCACTCCTCCTCAAATCACCTCTTCTGCAATACTGATTAAGTTCTTCTCTTGACTTTGCAGTGTCTTTTGTTTTTCCCGGGATGTTTAGCACCGTGTTAAATATGTTATCAAAGAAATTTTTCTCGATATGCATAACATCCAAGTTGTGCCGGATGAGATTTGTGCTCCAATAAGGCAAATCCCAAAATATACTCCGCTTCTTCCAGTTATGTTCTTTACATATACGGCCATTTATTCTATCTGCATCTGGTTCCCAAGCATACCTCAACCCCAAATGCTCTATAGTATCAAATATATCCGTGCCGGACCTAACCGGTTCGGCGAATTTTGTGACTGCTTTGTTCTTCCGGAAGGCGATCAAGTTACGCCTGTAAGGATGATTTGGGGGCAAGAACTTCCTATGATTATCAAACCATGACTGCTTACCACTCTTCTGCAATGTAAATGCATCCGAATCATACATGCAATGAGGGCATGCCAGACGTCCAGCAGTGCTCCAACCAGACAACATTGCATATGCCGGGAAGTCACTTATTGTCCACATCAAAGCAGCTCTCATGATGAAATTCTGTTTCATAGAAATGTCGTAGGCTACGACTCCTGTTTCCCACAACATTTTCAATTCGGCCACCAACGGTTGCAGGAAGACATCAATCTTTTCCTTTGGATTTGATGGTCCTGGAACCAAAACTGTCAAAAACATTGCAGTATCTTTCATGCACTTCCATGGAGGAAGGTTATATACAGTCAGTATCACAGGCCAACATGAATACTGTTGCCCCGCTTGACCGAATGGTTGGAAGCCATCGGTACAAAGACCTAATCTCACATTCCTTATATCTTCAGCGAAATCAGGATGATTTTCATTGAAATGCTTCCAAGCTTTTGAATCTGATGGATGCCGCATTTCATCCTCTTTAGATTCATGTTCGGCATGCCATCTCATATCAGCAGCTGTAGCCTCAGATCTGTATAATCTCTGCAGGCGTGGAGTAAGAGGAAAGTAATGCATCCTCTTGTAAGGAACACTTTTCCTCCTACTTGTACTAGCTCCCCCTTCGCCATTTTTGTACCTCGATTGCCCACAAATCTTACACCATCTCAGCTCCGAGTCTTCACCCCAATATCATACAATTGTTCAAGCAACAATCGATCTTATTAACCGGGAGCCCAAGCCCAAAAAACTGTCTGCTACAACATTATCATTTGGCAAAATTTCCTTGATTAACCCAGCTACAGAATTAAACGCCTTTTCTGATAATCGATGTTCTGCCTTAATATTCAACAACCGAGCAGCCGTAGACAACTGGGAATGACCCTCACAACCAGGATACAATTCTTGATTTGCAGCACGCAACATATCATAAAATTGCTGTGCATCTGGATTTGGTTCTTCCATAAATGTATTCTGATTGAATTCATTACCCGATGCATTCATCACCATTTCTTCATATGTGTTTAATTCACAAATGGTTCATCAACGGGAATTGACACTTGTTGGCTTGTAACAACTGCTGGAATTTCCTCTGGTTCACCATGACAGTACCAAACATCGTAATCAGGAACAAACCCCTTTTTACACAATGCACCTTAACAGTTTCGACATCTCTGTAGGCTTTATTCTGACACCTGTGATAGTTGCATGGGCACCTAATCCTAGGCCCATCCATCCATTCAGGTTGGCTACATGCAAATGCGATAAATTCTTCCAATCCATTCAGAAAATCTGGATTAAGCAAGCCATCTTTTATCCTTGCATACATCCACGAGCGAGCCCCGCTCATTTTTGACCGACTTATACAATTTCTGGTAAACCATTAAAGGAAACCACATTATAAAACTATATTAGCATTACTAAATATATAACTAAATTATTTCTTTTACACAACTAAGGTTAATAACAACCATTTAAATAATTTATAACTAAACCAATTTTTTTTAGACAACTAAGGTCCCTACCCTGCAAGGCCGGGCCACGGCTACGATCCTTGGCGTGCTAGCAAGGACCGAGGCACAGGTTCATGCCAGGCTAATGCTAGGGCTTGAGTTCGGGTCGGGCCGCAAGGCGGTCCGTTTAATCATGAGACTTCACAAGCATTCAAGTGTCCTAAATTAATTCTACCTTCACTCCATGTCTAAAAGGTAAGGCCCTATCCCATTCAAGAATATTTTTTGTGATATGTTATTCTGCTATTAATTATCATCGATCGGTTACGTTGAAATTTCAGCAGCATTTCCCCATATGTTCTCCTAAATGTGTGGCATATATGCCACACTAGGAGAACGTATGAGCAAATACAAACCGCAATCTCACCCAACGATGATTAATAGCAGACTAACATATCGCAAAAAATATTCTCAAACTGTCCACCAGGACAATTTGAGAATTTGCAAGACTAAGTCTTACAAATTCTCAAACGGGTCTAAAGGTTATAGTGCTGTGATTAATAATATGGAAATCCGAAGACAATCGAACTTATGCTTGTTATTCTTAACTTCTTGTCAATTATACATATATAGGAATAGTGTTCTATATATATAGTCACTGACTTCTTAAGATTATTATGTCGAATATAAATGTTTGTGAAGACTAAAATATAAATCATTGAAACTACTAATTTGTTGCTGAAATTAAATAATAATACAACAAGACTTTCTATCTAGCATTACATAATTTAATGCATCATTCAATTTGAAGCAGAATGTAAATAATCAAGACATAACAATTGTAAATAACTACAAATGCACAAATATTATTGCATAAACAGCTATAAAGAAATGAAAAGCTACGACTGCAATTTTGAAATTAGCTAATCTAAAGAGTTATGGTTAATGAGCTAAATTAGTTGACCTAAATAGCTAAGCTAATTCAGCTTATCTAAAGAGTTTTGATTGATGATCTAAATAGATAAGGTTGATGGTCTAAAATCAGCTTACTTGAGAAGTTAAAATTGATAAGCTAAATTAATTGACCTAAATAGCTACGATTTATGAGTTTAATCAGTTGATTTAAAGAGTCATGATTGATGAGCTAAATCAGTCTATCCAAAGAGCTCGACTAATGACATAAATTAATTAATTTATAACTAATCTAATAAAAAATTAGATTAGTAGTCACATTTTTTTAATTTTTGTCATCAAATTATTTGAAAATATTTTTAAAAACAATAAAATATATATCTAATTTTTTTGTTAATTTTTTTTCAAGAGTGTTAATTTTTTTTTTTGAAGGGGCCGGGGGTGGGGAAAACCCCCCTAGCTGTTACTTTTTTTAAAAAAAATTAAGTTGCCCATGTTTTAAAAATATATTTATATTTTTTATATTTGTCATCAAATTATTTAAAATATTTTTAAAAATAATAAATATGATAGAATCTAATTTTTTTGTGTTAATTTTTTTGAGTGTTAATTTTTTTTTTATTGAAGGGGCGGGGGTGGGGAAAACCCCCCTAGCTGTTACTTTTTTTAAAAAAAATTAAGTTGCCAATGTTTTAAAATATATTTATATTTTTTTATATTTGTCATCAATTATTTGAAAATAATTTTAAAAAATAAATATGATAGAATCTAATTTTTTTGTTAATTTTTTTAGTGTTAATTTTTTTTTTAATTGAAGGGCCGGGGGTGGGAAAAGCCTCCTAGCTGGCCGCGGCCGTGGCCGGAGAAGACGAACGGGAGGGGGGTGGGAAATCCCCCCCCCCCCATAACTGGTTTTTTTTGGTGGCCTGGCCACGTGGCCAGGCCGTGGCAGCGGCCGTGGCTGGAGAAGACGCCAAAGAAGACGAAGGGGGGGTGGGGAAACCACCCCCCAAACTATAATTTTTTTGGTGGCCTGGCCACCGTGGCTAGGCCACGCAGTGGCTATGGCCAGAGAAGACGGCCACGGCAGCCCGTGGCCGAAGAAGACGAAGGGGGGGTGGGTAACCCCCCCCCATAACTAGTTTTTTTTTTGGTGGCCTGGCCACCGTGGCCAGGCCGGGCCGGCCGCGGCCGTGGCGAGAAGACGGCCATAAGAAGACGAAGGGGGGTGGGGAAAACCCCCCCCAACTGTAATTTTTTTTGGTGGCCTGGCCACCGTGGCCAGGCCACGGCCGGCCACGGCAGCGTGGCCAGAGAAGACGGCCACGGCAGCGGCCGTGGCCGGAGAAGACGAAGGGGGGTGGGAACCCCCCCCAAACTGTAAATTTTTTTTTTTGGTGGCCTGGCCACCATGGCCAGGCCACGGCAGCGGCTGTGGCCGGAGAAGACGGCCACGGCAGTGGCCGTGGCGGACCCTATTTTTTTAAAAAAAATAGAAGGATGGGCTTACCTCGGTCGCAAGGGGACGCCGCCGGAGTGGGGGGAGCTTCCGCGGGGGAGAGGACGGGGGCAGCCGGAGGAGCGGACGGACGGCGGCGGCTAGGGTAGGAATAGGAAGAAGAAGAGAAGGGAAGGGGGGCCGGCCCGACAAGCCTTAAATAGTGGTGATTAGCGACGCAATATATGCGTCGCTAATCACTCGCTATTTTTTTTATTATGGATTAGCGACGCAACAATGCGTCGCTAATCCATCGCTACTTTGGCTTTTTTATTATTTTATGCAAAACTTAGCGACGCAACTAATTGCGTCGCTAATGAGTCGCTAACTTGGCGCCAATGTCCGCAGAAAATAATTTTTATTTTCTAGAAATTACATTGCATCGCAAATGCGTCGCAATATTTTTAAATATTTTTAACTGATAAAATTTATATTTTCTAAAAATAATTGCGATGCAAATATTGCATCGCAATATTTTTTTAAAAATTTTTTAATTACATTTATTTTTCTCAAAAAATATTGCGACGCAACACATGCATCGCAATATTAAAAATTATTTTCTCTAAAAAAATTATTTTTATTTTCTAGAAAACTGCATTGCTAATGCGTCGCAATATTTTTTTAATAATTATAACTGATAAAAATATATTTTCTAAAAATAATTGCGACGCATATATTGCATCGTAATATTTTTTTAATTTTTTTATTACATTTATTTTTCTTAAAAATTGCGATGCAATAAATGCATCGTAATATTAAAAATTATTTTCTCTTAAAAAAATTATTTTTATTTTTTAAAAATACGTCGCAAATGCGTCGTAATATTTTTTAAATATTTATAACTAATAAAAATTATATTTTCTAAAAATAATTGCGACGCATATATTGCGTCGCAATATTTTTTAAATTTTTTTTATTACATTTATTTTTCTTAAAAACATTGCGACGTAATAAATGCGTCGCAATATTAAAAATTATTTTCTTTGGAAAAATTATTTTTATTTTCTAGGAAATTACGTCGCAAACGCATCGCAATATTTTTTAAATATTTATAACTCATAAAATTTATATTTTCTAAAAATAATTGCGATGCAAATAATGCGTCGCAATATTTTTTTTAAAATTTTTTAATTAAATTTATTTTTCTAAAAAACATTGCGACGCAAAAATACGTCACAATATTAAAAATTGTTTCTCCAGAAAAATTATTTTTTAGGAAACTACATCGCTAATGCATCATAATATTTTTTTAATAAGTATAATTGATAAAAATTATATTTTTGAAAATAATTGCGATGCACATATTGCGTCGCAATATTTTTTTAAATTTTTTAATTACTATTATTTTTATTAAAAATATTGCAACGCAATAAATGCGTCGCAATATTAAAAATTATTTTATCTGGAAAACTTATTTTTATTTTCTAGGAAATTGCATCGACCGATTGGATTGATCTCCAACGATTCGACAGTTGCGATCGATCCAAGCCCTGATCCCGATCGGCCACGACCGATCCCGAACCGTGGCGATCGGTCCTAGATCGGTGACGATCCGACGGTTGCGATCGATCCAAGCCCTGATCGATCTCTGTCGGCGATGAACGATCTCGGACCATCGCGATCGATCCGATCGGCGATGATCCGACGGTTGCGATCGATCCAAGCCGTGATCCCGATCGCCATGACCGATCGCGGACCGTTGCAATCGGTCCAAGATCACTGACGATCCAACGATTGCGATCGATCCAAGCCGTGATTCCGATCTTCCACGATCGATCTCGGACCACAGCGATCGGACCGATCGGCGACGATCCGACGGTTGCCATCGATCCAAGCCGTGATCACGATCGGCCAGGACCGATCCTGGACCTTTGCGATCGGTCCGAGATCGCCGATGATCCAACTGTTGCAATCGATCCAAGCCCTGATCCATCCCGATCGGCCACGACCGATCTCGGATAGCGGTGATCAGTTCGATCGGCGACGATCTGACGGTTGCTATTGATCCAAGCCCTGATCCGATCGGCCATGATCGATCTCGGACCGTGGCGATCGGTCGAGATCGTTGACGATCCAACGGTTGCGATTGATCCAAGCCCTGATCGATCCCAGTCGGCGATGAACGATCTTGAACCATCGCGATCGATCCGATCGGCAACGATCTGACGATTGCGATCGATCCAAGCCGTGATCCCGATCGGCCACGACCGATCCTGGACCATTGCAATCAGTCCAAGATTGCCAATGATCCGACGGTTGCGATCGATCCAAGTCCTGATCCCGATCGGCTACGACGATCTCGGACCATGGCGATCGGTCCGATCGCTGACGATCCGATGGTTGCGATCGATCCAAGCCGTGATCCCGATCGGCCACGACCGATCTCGGACCGTGGCGATCGGCGACGATCCGACGGTTGCGATCGATCCAAGCCCTGATCCCGATCGGCCATGACTGATCTTGGACCGTGGCGATCGGTCCAATCGCCGACGATCTGATGGTTGCGATCGATCCAAGCCGTGATCCTGATCCGCCATGACCGATCTCGAACCATGGCGATCGGTCCAATCGGCGATGATCCGACGGTTGCGATCGATCCAAGCCGTAATCCCGATCGTCCACGACCGATCTCAGACCGTGGCGATCGGACCGATCGGCGATGATCCGACAGTTGCCATCGATCCAAGCCGTGATCCCGATCTTCCACGACCGATCTTAGACCGCGGTGATCGGACCAATCGGCGACGATCCGACGGTTGCCATCGATCCAAGTCGTGATCCCGATCGGCCAGGACCGATCCTGGACCTTTGCGATCGGTCCGAGATCACCGACGATCCGACAGTTGTGATCGATCCAAGCCCTGATCTATCCCGATTGGCCACGACCGATCTCGAACCACGGCGATCGGTCCGATCGGCGAGGATCCGACAGTTGCAATCGATCCAAGCCATGATCCCGATCGGCCACGACCGATTTCGGACTGTGGCGATCGGTCCAATCGGCGATGATCCGACGATTGCGATCGATCCAAGCCATGATTTCGATCGTCCACGACCGATCTCGGATCGTGGCGATCGGACCGATCGGCGATGATCTGACGGTTGCCATCGATCTAAGCCGTGATCCTGATCTTCCACGACCGATCCGCACCGTGGCGCTCGGACCGATCGGCGATGATCTGACCATTGCCATCGATCCATGCCGTGATCCCGATCAGCCAGGACTGATCCCGGACCTTTGTGATCGGTCCGAGATCATCGACGATCCGATGGTTGCGATCGATCCAAGCCCTGATCTTTCCCGATCGGCCATGACCGATCTCGGACCGCGGTGATCGGTTTGATCGGCAACGATCCGACAATTGCGATCGATCCAAGCCGCGATCCCGATCGGCCACGACCAATCTCAGACCATGGCAATCGGTCCGATCGCTGACGATCCGACGGTTGCGATCGATATCCAAGCCCTGATCCATCACGATCGGCCACGACCGATCTTGGACCATTGCGATCGGTCTGATCGGCGACGATTCGACGGTTGCAATCGATCGAAGCCATGATCGATCTCGGTCGGCGACGACCGATCTCGGACCGTCGCGATCGATCCGATCGGCAATGACATGACGGTTGAGATCGATCGAAGCCATGATCGATCCCGGTCGGCGACGACCGGGATCGGACCGTCGCGATTGATCCGTTCGGCATCGCAATATTTTTTATTTCATAATTATTTTTAATATTTTTATAAAATTTATTTTTTAAAGAAACATTGCAATGCAATACTTGCGTTACTAAATAAAAAATTATTTTTATTAATTTACTATTTTATTGCATCGCTATTGCGTCGCTATTTAACATAATTAATTTTTTTAAAAACATTGCGACGCAAAGGCTTGCATCGTAATTTTTTAATTTGATAATTATATTATATAAAAATTAATTTTTTAAAATAATTGCGATGCAACAAGTGCATCGCAATTTTAAAACATAATTTTTCTAATTTTTAGGTTTATTGCGTCGTGTCGCTATTTAACATAATTAATTTTTTTAAAAATATTGCGACGCACTGAGTTGCATCGCAATATTTTTTTCTCATAATTATATTTTATAAAAATTTATTTTATTTAAAATAATTGCAATGCAATAAGTGGGTCGCTAAATTAAAAATAATTTTTCTAATTTTCTGATTTATTGCGTCGCTAATGCGTCGCTATTTAATATAATTAAATTTTCTAAAAACATTGCGACGCACTGAGTTGCATTGCAATTATTTTTTCTCATATTTATACTTTATTAAAATTAATTTTATTTAAAATAATTATGATGCAATTAATGCGTCGCTAAATTAAAAATAATTTTTTCTAATTTTCTGGTTTATTGCGTCGCTAATGAGTCGCTATTTCACATAATTAATTTTTTAAAAAACATTGCGACGCACTGTGTTGCATCGTAATATTTTTTTTCTCATATTTATATTTTATAAAAATTAATTTTATTTAAATTATTTGCGATGCAATTGTTGCATTGTTAAATTAAAAATAATTTTTCTAATTTTCTGATTTATTGCATCGCTAATGCATCGCTATTTAATATATTTAATTTTTTTAAAAATATTGCGACGCACTGAGTTGCATCGTAATATTTTTTTTCATATTTATATTTTATAAAAAATTAATTTAAAAATATTACGATGCATTATTTACATCGCTAAATAAAAAAATTAATTCTTTTTTATTTTTTAGTTTATTGAGTCGCTAATGCGTCGCTAATTGCATCGCAATGTTTTGTTGTCATAGAGGCGTCGCAAAGTGGTCGCAATTTAGCGATGCAATGATGCGTCGCTAAATTTGCGTTGTTATTTTAATATTTTCTTGTAGTGTCGGCTTTAGAAACTCAGGTGTCGGCTCCCAAAATCTCAGGTGTCGGCTCCAGAAATTGAAACAGAATGCACTTCTCTGTATCTCAGGTTGGAGTCGGCTTCAAAACCCTAGGTGTCGACTCCAGACCGTGCCAAAATCTCAGAAACCTTCTGATACGCCTTGGGGTCGGCTCCTGACTATTTGGGTGTCGACTCCAAGCTCTGAACTTTGAAAAGTTCTTTTAAAACATTGGTTCAAAACATGTTTCTTTATTCTTTTGATTGATCAAACATTTGTAATCCCTGAAATACTTGTTAAGTCTATTAGAAACAAAATAAATATACTCATGTCTTTTATTAATCATCAAAATCAATAATTGGCTCAACACCTCCTTTCTTCTCTCACCACTATTGGGGTATTTTAGGCCAAGATATCGTGGAGGCTATCCAGCTTGTTTTTTAGTTCAAAACCATCTCCTCTAATTGGAATCGAACTCTGATTACCTTGGTGCCTAAACACCTCGATGCCTCCTCTTCTCAGCACTACCGTCCTATCAGCCTCTTCACTACCTTATATAAGGTATGTGCATGCCTTCTGGTTTCCCATATGTGTTTGGTGATGCATTACCTTTTTTCTCTAGAGTAGGAAGCTTTTCTCAAAGGGCAAAGTATTACTGACAATGCCCTGATTACTTAGGAGTTCATGCATGACATTCAGAGAGCCCTGGGTCATTAGAGTCTTATGGCGATCAAGCTTGATATGAAGAGAGCCTATGATAGAGTGAGCTGGGCTTTTCTGCGTCGTTCCCTTCTTGAGTTTGGATTTGTGGAGCTTTTTGTTGACTAGATTTTTGCTTGTATTTACCGACCATCCTTCTCTCTCCTTATTAATGGAGATCAGACTGATTATTTTCACTCTGAGATCGGGTTGAGGTAGGGGTGCCCTCTTTCTCCTTTCCTCTTTATCCTCTCTGCTGATGCTTTGTCCCGGGCACTTTCCCAAGCTCAGGAAGAACATCATCTGGCCCCCTACTCTGCAGGGTCCCAAGGGCCCTCTATCTTTCATCTTATGTTTATCAATGATTACATTCTCCTAGGAAAGGCTACTATCCGTAATGCTACCACTTTTGCGTCCATCCTGCAGTCCTATTGTCGGGCTTCTGGTCAGAAAGTTAATCTGGCTAAATCCTTGATTTGCTTCAGCCCAAGGACAAATCCTATAGCCATGGGGACTATCTCTCAGATTATGGGTATTCCTGTTCAGGCTGATCGACTATCCTATCTTGGCATTCCTATTATGGGGAGACAACCTTGCTGTTCTGACTTCAGCGATATGGAGAGGAGGATCCGCGATCACTTGGATGGGTGGCAGGTCACTGGTCTTTCTATGATGGCGAGGATCATACTTTTACGCTATGTACTGTCTTCTCTTCCTCTCTATCTTCTATCTAATGATACCATACCTTTGACTTGTTTGAGGAAGATCGAGAGATACTTTCGGGATTTCCTCTGTGCTTCCATGCAGGACGGTCATGGTATTCACCTTCTATCTTTGGACATTATTTGTATGCCAATTGCTGATGGTGGGCTCGTGATTCAGTCTCTCACTGTTTGGAGAGAGGCGCTGACTGCTAGGCATGCCATGAGGTTCTTATTGAATCCACACTATTTGTGGAGTTCATTCATGTGGGCCAAATATGATGACTGGAGTTCTTCCTCTCTGCCTAGGCCTACTTGTGGGCAGTCTTTCTTCTAAAAGAAGTTTGCCGACATGCTTTGACTATTTTGTACAGCATCTCATGGATGTTAGGTGATGGAGCTTCGGTGGATGTTGTACAGGATATGTGGATTGCAGACCCCCTGTCTCGCTAGCCGACATTTGTTTGCACTGACATTCCTGACGGAATGAGAGTTTCTGATTTATGCAGCCAGGATCACACGGCATGGTCTTCCTCCTTGGTGTCTAGCTTCTTCAGGAATGAGCTATCTCATCGCATTCTCTCTTTTCCTCTCATTCTGGGTCCCACTTTTGATATTAGGGTCTGGAGGAGATCTTGTATGCCTCGTGCTCCTATCAGGGATCTCATTGAGATTTTTAGACCACGGCCTCAGCACTCGATGGAGTTGGATTGGATCTGGCATCTTCTTATCCATCTGAGGGTGAGGCTATTTATCTAGAAGCTTGCTTGGAATGCTCTTCCTACCTGCTCCTTGCTCTTTGGGCGTGGGATGAGCATCCAGCCTACTTGCCCAATTTGCGGCCTTGAGGAAGAGACAGCTGATCATGCTATTTTCACATGTCCTAGAGTGAGTCTGATATGGCAGTTATCTAGTGACTACCCTTGGAGTAGTGGCTCTGATTCCCATTGTAGTTCTTTCTTGAGACAGATCAGGTAGGACATGGGGAGAGGTATCCATCAGTTGGTTTCTTCCAGGGTTTACACAGCTTATCAGGTGTGGTTATCCCGGAACTGGCTGATTTTCACTGATGAGATTGGTCCTGCCCATAGGATTGTTAGGACTGCCTCCTTCTTATCCACTGAGTATACTTTCCATCAGAGTGTGCCTGATTCTGCTAGCCCTAGCCACTGAGACTTCCCTGCTTCTTTGGCAGTGCACCGTCGCACGATATTCATATCTTGGGAGCTTCCATCTCTAGGGTGTGTTAAAATCAATTTTGATAGGAGTGTTCATGGTAGATGTGCTGGATCGGCTTTTATGATTCGAGGGTCGGATGGTCAGATGTTGATGGTAGGAGGATTCGGCCTTCTTGATTCCTCGGTACCTTTTGTTAAGCTGTATGCTGCATGGGCTGGTATCTCCTGTGCCGTCCGGAGTCTGGGTGTAAGTAGTCTTATCCTCAAAGGGGATTCTATTACTGTGATCCGATGGATCCGGCAGGAGTCCTGCGCCCACTTACCTACCACCCCTTTGATTGGCGATATTCGTTCTATCCTTCGAGGAATTTATTGCATCCAGATTAGGCATATCTACCGGAAAGCCAACTCAGTGGCTGACTGGATCGTAGCCAGGATGGCCAATCACTTGGGTACTTGGAGCTGGAAGTAAGGCGACCCTTGCCCCTCTGCTCTTTTCCAAATTTTGTATTCTGACATATTGGGTTTGACTCACTCTAGATTGGTGTGATCACCCACCTGTACCAAAAAAAAATGAATGCTGCGATGGAATGCTGTCTTCCTGACATTCCCATAGGGATTTTTTAAACAAATGTGTTAACACTTCTCAACATTTGAAAACATGTACCATGTGTTGACCATGAAAAGGGACCACGTATCAAATATGATGGTTTCCTATGAGCAAAGTCAGGGATAGAACTGTTATTATCATTTAAGGAACAAACCCGGTGATAGATATGTAGAAATTTCTAAGCATGCAACTGACTTCAACACAAGATTTTATTATCTTATAGTTCATGGCCAATCACTTTTTGCACGATTTATTTGATGATGGAACTTAGGTCCCGGTTCCATGGCCGTTATTATTTTTCAAAAAATTTTATCCATCTTCAACTAAATCTCATATGATGATTATTTTTTTTAAAAAAAGGTAAGAAAACCATAATATTTGCACCTCATACAATGTGTCTAAGTACCATTCTTTTTTTTAAGATATGGTATGTAACTAACTCTTAAACTTTATGGATGTTATATTCTGTAGTATATTTTTTTAAAATTGTTCTTTAACTTTAGTTTCTATTTTAGTTTAGTCTCTATTGTTAAAAAAATTTTACATCATAAATCCAACAATAATGTAGCACGTTTACGTGAGTAAGGATGCTAAAATGGCATACTTGAGTAATACGGTGTTTTGACACAAAAGGGAGCCTACTGAGATCTACTAAGAGATCAAAAATTGCTCATCGGTAATCTGATATAGGGCTAACAAAATTAAATTATTGGTGATGATGCCTGATCACCTCAAGCTGACATCCTTGAGTGTCAGTGGATACTCCGTGAATTTGCTGAGGCCACTTTACCTCTACATTGAGATATGCAAGAAGTCCCATGGACCGGATATTTCGACAGGGAATCCTTCGACGCTCAAGTTAGTGATCAAAATCAAAGCCGTGAGCCTGAATAAGCTTAAGAGAGTTTGGAAGATAAGAAAACTCTCTAAGTGTTTGTGTTTTCATACCTTGGCCAGAGGTCCCTCTTATCCATTTTATTGATACTCGAAGTTTATGAGACTTGCT
The DNA here is from genome assembly GCA_900491605.1 of Calamus simplicifolius. Taxonomy (NCBI): domain Eukaryota; kingdom Viridiplantae; phylum Streptophyta; class Magnoliopsida; order Arecales; family Arecaceae; genus Calamus; species Calamus simplicifolius. Next base: position 458,344 of record UESW01004101.1, read on the forward strand.
TAGAAAGCTTGGAATCTTATGATGAGCCATGACTTTTTGTGACTGGAATGTCAGAATTAGTAGGGTTTATCCCATCTGAACTGGGTGATTGGTACTTTATGACAGATGATGACTTTTTGGGCTCATCTGATCAGGGTCATTAAAGCTCCATGATGGACGATGACTTTTTAGGCTTATGCCAGAACTAGTGGAGCTTGTCTTATTATACATATATGAACCAAAGGTGGTTGGTGGCCTTGGCTTGGTCAGAAGCGAAGGCTTGCCTGGGAAGTTGAAGCTAAGCTCAGACATAAGGCCACCTTAGAACTGGGGCCGCCTTAGAACTGAGGCCGCCTTAGAACTGGGACCGCCTAAGAGCTGGGGTTGCCTAGGAGTTGGGGTTGCCTAAGAGCTAGGGATGCCTTAGAACTGATACCGCCTACGAGCTGGGGCCACCTTAAAATTGGGGCCGCCTAGGAGCTGGGGCCGCCTTAGAGCTGGGGCCACGGACGTCCTATCGACTTCCGCCGTTAGGTAATTTTGGCTGTTAGCTTACATGTAGCTTTTATCAGTCACATTATTGGATTGTTCTTATTCATGTCCCATCATTGGGTGCAGATCGCGCCCCTCAAGCTTCACCGAGGCATTGTATCTCGGGTATCGAAGAGTTTTTGGACAACTGGGCGCTGCCTCGACTTATGAGTCTCCACGTGGCATTATCGTGGGCGTGACATTTCAAAAGTTATGTATAAAGATCATCACGCCTGTCCTTTCAAGCCTTTCACGTCTCTAATACTTTCTCTGTGCCTTCTTCATCTTATGTGTCCTGAGTTCTTGCTTCTATCTCTCTGATCTTCAGGTTAGTTCTTTTCACCATCTTTATTCTATTCTTTTCTTCCCATGGATCCTAGTTCTAGTAGAAAGGGTAAGAGTCCCATGGTCGAACCCTCCAAGGATGAGATTCTTCAGGCATGGCACCAGGCACTTGGTAGTATTTTCATCCGTGACCGCCTGGCGACCGCAGCCCCAGCACCACCTAAAGTTTCTTCTCCACCATCAAGTCATTCGGTATGTCCTCCGGCCACCCCTTCTGAGTCTGCCGGTCCGAAGGAGATAGTCTCCACCATGTCTTCTCAAGATATAAAAAACCTTAGGGCCTAGTACAGGGTACCTGATAGCGTCTATCTCTCTGCCCTCCGTCTCGGTGACAAGGTAACCTCCAATCAGTCTGGTGGGGTTGCCCTATATGAGGAATTTTTAGGAGCGGGCTCCATTTTCTCTTCCATTCTTTCTTCCTCAATCTGTTAAATAGGTATGACATTGTCCTGACGCAGTTAACTCCGAACTTCATTTGGATTATCTACACCTTTATTATGCTCTACCATTTTTATGGCATCTCTGCCCGAGTTTTCTTGTTTCAGACTTTGTACAAACTCCGTAATCCAAATAAAGCTGGATGGTGGAGCTTCACTTCCAAGCCCAAAAGAGCTATCAAACTCGATCTGCCCTTCAAAATCAAGGAATGAAGTTCCAATTTTTCTATGTCCATATGGATGGAGTGAGAATGGGTTGGGGTATTACCGACACCAGCCCTAATAAGAACTCAATTATCAATGAAGAAGATCAAGAATTCTTCAACTTGCTGATGTCTTCTAACATTCCTCCCTGTCGAGAGTTACTATCGGATAGCAACCTCTATGAGGCCGGTGTAGCATTGGCATCGCCACCACCGATGCCCGATGAGCGCCATACCCTTTAGTTATTTTTTTTACATTCTAATTTTTGCTTTTTTATGCAACAATGAAGTTTTCTTTTGAATACTTGATGGTAGGCATCCGAAGGAGAGAGATCGTCGGTGACACAGCAAGGGCAGCGCCCAAGAAGCCTTGTCGAAAAGAATAGAGCAGGTCATTCCGGGCCCCCATGGCTCCCCCCGAGAATGCTCCAATGGGAGAGCCGAGAAGGGAAAGTCTCACCGCTAAGGTGCTAGTAACGGGGCCTTCCCCTGTTGAAGTTGAGGCAAAATCGCTGAGGGATGAGCCCCCGACCGCTGCTGAGCCGAGAGGCAAAGCAACACCATAGGTGAGAGTTGGGACACGTCCCATTGTGGAGGATGAAGACGATGCCCCACCGGTTGCCTGATTGACGCCGAAAGAAGAAGGAACACCCCCCACTAGTGCCCCAAGGAACCGGCCATCTTGTATGTTTGTGATACACTATGATCGGCTGGTAGAGTGTGTATTGAGCCATTCCAGCCTTCCAAACTTTCAGGCCAAGCTTCAACGTTAGCTGATCATCGATGCCCTAGATACTCTCTTCATCGCCGCCCTCCAGGTTAGCTTGTCTGCTTTATATCTCCTTACATTGGATTTGATTTGAGCCTTGACTGATTGATTCGTGTAGATGTTCAATAGCATTTTTATCCTTCGGGACGCCTGCATTAGAGCTGCCAATAATTGTAGACGTGCCCGGTAGGAGTTAATTGCCACCAGGATCCGGGCCAACGGCCCAGCCAAAGAGTTGGCCGAGGTCTAGGCCCAAGAGACGAAGGCGGCCGACGAGCTCTAAGCTGCTCAAGAGGAGAGCCACTTTTTGAAGGCTCAGGTCGAGGAAGCCGAAAGAAAGGCCAGAGTTGCCGAGGCCATGACAAGGCTTAGGCCATGACAAGGCTTAGGCCAACTGAGGAGAGGTTGGAGGACACTCTCCTTAAGTTGGATCATGCCGAAGAGAGGGTTGATAAGGCCGAGTCCAAAGCCTGGGCTGCCATAGAGAAGCAGGCTTTTGCGGAGGACGACGCTCAATTCTCCTAAGAGAGGAAAACTGCCACCAAGACCCAAGCCCGAGAGGTTATAGAGAAGTTTGCCTCCATCGAAGCATAGGCTATAGAGGTGGCTGCCGACGAGGCCCAAGCTTGGGAGGCCATGGAGCACTACAAAGGCTCCATGGATTTTGCCATAGAATTAAGTGAGGTGGCCATCGATGCCTTCCTCCATGGCTTCGAGAAGCATAAGGAGAAGGTCTCCTAGGTCTTCAAAATAAGCAGCCTTGAATGCATTTAGCTTGAGGACGAAGAGAAGGATCCAGTGAGTGGCGACGCTGAAGACAAGCCAGGACCCGCCGAGCCTTAGAGATCATTTTCTCTTCTTTCTTTACATTTTTGTAATTTGACTAGAGTCGATCTTTTTAGGTCTTTTTGTATGATACTGAAATTAGATTAATGAAAGAAATATTTTGTTCAAGCATAATGGACTTAGCTTTTTGTAGCGTTTTAGTCTCTTGGTGATCATGTCTTGGCTTTAGCCTTTACATTCGACTAGGTATGCCTCCAATCTCTTTGGCATACTTTGAGAGTCAGCACCGTGATGCACAGATTTCATAGGGACACTTAGGCTCACCTCTACCTCTTGGGCATATGCTGAAGTGCTTCTTGGGTGCCAATGCCAGTCGCAGGTCCTTCAAGTTGACTCGGGAACTGCCTCGAGGGATTCTCGATCGGCCCAGGAGTTCCCTCGGGGCCACTGGGACCATAGGTCTTGAATCGTCTCGAGGTTTTCTCGATCGGTCCGGGGGTGTTCTTATGATCGTAGGGGCACTGAGAGCTTTTTGAAACTACCTCAGGGGTTTCTCGGCCGGTTCGAGAGTTGACTCAGGGCCGCCAAAACCATAGGTCTTGAACTACCTCGAGGGTTTCTCGACCAGCCCAGGAGTGTCCTTATGATTAAGGGGCCATCGAGATCCTTTTGGAATGCCTCAGAGGTTTCTCTGTCGGCTCGAAAGTTGACTCAGGGCCATTGGGACCATAGGTCTTGAACCACCTAGGGGGTTTCTCGACCAACCCGGGGGTGTCCTTATGATCGTGGGACTACCGAGAGCCTTTTGGAACTGCCTTGGAGGTTTCTCAATCAGCCCGGGAGTTGACTTGAGGCCACCAGGACCATAGGTCTTGAACTGCCTTGAAGGTTTCTCGATCGGCCTAGGGGTGTCCTTATGATTGCAGGGCCGCCGAGAGCCTTTTGGAACTGCTTTGGGGATTTCTCGATCGGCCTGGGAATTGACTCAGGGCCGCCAAGACCATAGGTCTTGAACTACCTTGGGGGTTTTTCGATTGGCCCGGGGGTGTCCTTATGATCATGGGGCCGCCGAGAGCCTTTTGGAACCGCCTTAGGGGTTTCTCGGTTGGCTTGAGAGTTGACTCGTGGCCGCCGAGACCATAGGTCTTGAACTGCCTCAAAGGTTTCTCGGCCGAACTGGGGGTGTCTTTATAATCGCAAGGCTACCGAGAGCCTTTTGGAACTGCCTTGAGGGTTCTCAATCAGCCTGGGAGTTGACTGAGGGCCGTCGGGACCATAGGTCTTGAACCACCTCGAAGGTTTCTCGATCGGCCCGGGGGTGTCCTTATGATCACAGAGCCATCGAGAGCCTTTTGCAACTGCCTCAAAGGTTTCTTGGCCGGCCTAAGAGTTAACTTGGGGATTTCTCGGCCGGCTCGGGGGTGTCCTTATGATCGCGAGGCCGCCTAGAGCCTTTTGGAACTATGAAAATTTTCAAGCGAGACAAAAAGATAAAATTTGATGCTTTTCTTATATTTATCAACTGAATACACTCACTACTGATAATACTGACGAAGGTTATCTACATTCCAAGTGCACGGAATTGGCCACCCGTTGAGCTCCTCGATTGGATACGCTCCTTGGTGAAGTACTTCGATGACCCGATAGGGCTCCTTCCAATTTGAAGATAGCTTGCCCCCTTTGGTTGGCTTAGATACCTCAGCTCTTATGAGAATTAGGTCTTCAGAGCAAAATATCCTAAGGCGGACCCGAGCATCATAATATTTTGCTGCTCACTGGCATAAGTCAGCCATCTTGAGCTGCACCTGGTCTCGGGTCTCCTCGATGAGGTCAACGCTGGCCCTTAGTTGATGAGGATTATCTTTTTCTTTGTATGACTCCACTCGAGGACTTGGAAGGCTGATCTCCACCAGAATGACTGCTTCAGATCCAAAGATGAGACTGAAAGGAGTTTTCCTTGTGGGGATCTTTGGAGTCGTATGATACACCCACAGCACACTTGGGAGTTCCTCCACCCATTTTCCCTTGAACTCATCTAGTCGGGTTTTGAGTCCCTAAAGGATGGTCCGATTCATAATTTTTGCTTCTTCGTTGGATTGTGGATGTCTGACAGAACTGAATCGATGGTCGATATCCAGCTTAGTGCAAAAAGTCTTGAATGCAGCATTATCAAATTATCGACCGTTGTCGGTGATGATAGTGTGAGGTAGCCCAAAACGACAAATAATAAACTTCCAGAAGAAATGTCCTCACCTTGCTCTCGATGATTTTGGCTAACGCCTTGACCTTAACCCATTTGGTGAAGTAATCAATGGAGACAAGTAAGAACCTTCGTTGACCTGAAGCTGGGGGAAACGGTCCAAGGATATCCATTCCCCATTGAGCGAAGGGTCACGAAGCAGAGAGCGGGCTTAGTTGAGAGGCTGGCTGTTGCTAGACATTAGAATATTGCTGGCAGTTATCACACTTCTAGACGAGCTCAGCAGCATTCTTTCGCATAGTAACCAATAATATCCCTGGTAGAAATCCTTGTGCCCCAGTGATCTGTCCCCCTAATGGTTCCCACATATACCCTCATGAATCTCTTTGAGGATATAATGGCATCTACAAGACCAACACATTTGAGGAAGGGTTAAGAGAAGGTCTTCTTATATAATTGCCTATTCAGCAGTACAAACTTGAAAGCCCTCCACTTGATTAGCCTGGCTTCTACATGATCAGCAGGGAGAGTACCGTCAGTGAGGTAGTGGATGTAGGCATCCATCTATTTGACTCTTGTGTGACTAATAAAACTTCTTTCGCTACATCAATACTTAGGGTTTCCAGGTGCTCAATGTATGTTCTTTCCAAGGTGTTGTGCATCGAAGTGACCAGCCACGATAAGGTATCAGTTCTAACGTTTTCATCCCTGGAAATATAACTAATAGTGAAATGAGCCAATGAGGAGGTCAGTGACTTGATCTTATTTAGATATTTGAGATATAATGGGGTCTCGAGCCTCATACTCTCCAATAATTTATCCGGAGATGAGCTGAGAGTTGGTGAAGGCCCTGAGGTACTTTACTCTGAACTCCTGTGCGAGCTTAATTTTGGCCAATAAGGCCTCATATTTGGCTTAGTTATTTATAGCTTTGAAAAGAAATCAGAGAGCGTACTCCAGTGCTACGCCCTCCAGATTTTCAAGAATAAGACCATCCCCTCTTCCTTGAGAATTGGAAGTGCCATCGACATGGAGGATCTAGGTCTTCATTGCAGCCTCACTAGCGTCTGAACATGCCATTGAAAAATCTTCAGATTGCTTTTCAGTCTAGGTGCACTCCACCAGGAAGTCCGCCAACACCTGGGACTTTAGAGTAGACCGAGACTGAAATGAAAGGTCAAATTCTTCTAATTTGATTGCCTATTTAGCTAATCGATAGGAAGTGTCAGGATGAGCCAGAATAGCTAAGAGATTGGTCCATGAGCACCATGATCGGATGGACTTGAAAGTATGGCCTAAGACGTTGAGCAGAAATGATTAGAGAAAAAATAATTTTTTCAGTTCTGGAGTACCTAACCTTCTCATCATGAAGCACTTTGCTAGTATAGTAGATAGGTTTCTGTGCTTCATCGAGGTCGAGGCATACTAGAACAGAGCTAAATACCTCCGGGAGGTAGGAAGATAAAGAAAGAGTTCTTCTCCCTCTCTTGGCTTTAACAATAATGGTAGTATGGATAGAAATTCCTTCAGCTCCTCGAAGGCTCTCTATCAGCTCTCCATCCATTCGAAGCAGTTTGCCTTGCGTAGAGCTTTAAAGAAAGGTAGGCATCTTTCAGCTGATCTTGATAGGAACTGGCTTAGAGCGGCCACTCTTCCGATGAGCTGCGGCACCTCCTTTTTATTGACTAGTTGTCTCATGTCGAGAATGGCTTGTATATTCTTTGAGTTTACTTCAATCCCTCGTTGAATTACTAGAAAATCCAGGAATTTCCTGATTTATTGAGCTTCATTTGATGATGCCGAAAGTTATTGAATGTTTCTTCTAAGTCAACAACATGGTTAGCAATGCAGGTGCTCTTGGTTAGTATATCATCCACATACACCTTCATATTGTGCTTAATTTGGTCTTTAAAGACCTTATTCATCAATCTCTAGTAAGTGGCCCCTGAGTTTTTCAATCCAAAGGACATTACCTTGTAATAGTAGATGCCCTTCTCGGTGACAAAAGATGTATTTTCTTCATTTGCTGGATCTATATTTATTTGGTTGCATCTGAAGAAGGCTTCTATAAAGCTAAGGAGTTCATAGCCAGATATGGAATCCACCAATTGCTAAATCCGTGGTAGTAGAAAGCTATCCTTAGGACATGCTTTATTAAAATTAGTGAAGTCGATGCAGATTCATCAGCTTTCGCTCGCCTTTCGATCCATCACCACATTGGCTAATCAATCTAGATATTGTGCTTCCCAAATTTGGTCGGCAGTAAGCAGCTTACTGACCTCCTCATCAATGGCCCTCTGCCGTTCGGGGACAAAACTTCTCTTCTTTTAACGGACATACCGATATTCTGGGTTAATATTAAGTTTATGAGTAATTACCTCCGAAGGAATGCCAGGCATGTCCGATGCTGACCAGGCGAAGATGTCCAAGTTCGCCCTTAAGAAGGTAAGGAGTTGATTCTTCATCTCCAAGGGAAGAAGCTCGCCAATATGCATAGTCTTCATAGGATTGTTCCCCAGTAGATAGATTAGTAAGTGCTTGGCTGACTCTCCCCTTCTTTCAGATTCTCTGGGATCGAGCAACACTGAGGATGGTGGGATCACCATCTCCTAAGGCTGGGTGCCATATGATAGCATAATTGCTCTAGATTTTGCTCCCCACGCATCTTGCCGATTCCTCCACTGGTAGGGAATCTAACGAGTAGGTGTTTAATGGATATCACCGCATCCAAGAGGTTTAAGTCAGGCTGACTGAATATAGTGTTGTAAGCCAGAGGCACTCAGGCTACTAAAAACCTCATTAGGACCGTGCTTTGACACGGCAGTGATCTCGCTGTGACCGGCAGGGTGATTTTACCCTCAACCTTCACTCAATCCCCTATGAAACTGATCAAAAGCATTGCCACTGGTTGGAGAGAACTAGAAGATAAATTATTTAAACAAAGGCATCATAAGTAAGGATGTCAGCAGAGCTTCCACTATCAACCAAAATTCTTTTTATATGATGCTTAGCAATTGTCATGGAAACGACAATGCTATCATCGTTCAGATTGCCCCCCCCCCCCCCCCCCAGCTACTTTCCCTTCAAAAAAATGGATTATATTTTTTATTCTCCCCTCATCCCTCAATCTTTTAGAAGACGTAGCTGCCCTCAAGGAAAGTATGCCTACCATCCTTTTCGTCGGAGTGTTATTGACGTTAGCTAGAACAGGCGAGGCCCCATTAGGGCTGGGATGGCCGAGGGTCCTCCCTTCTGAATAAACTTTCTAAGGTAGCCCCTCTGAATGAGCTCCTCGATAGCATGCTTTAGATTGTGGTAGTCTTCAGTATCATGGCTATAATCTCTGTTGAAACAATAATAACAACTCCGGTTGCGAGTGGCATCCTTTCTCAGTGGGGGAGGGCACCGGAAGTAAGGCTCGCTTTTGATCTCTATGAGGATGTGAGATATGGGGGCAAGGAAAGGTGTGAAGTTGCCTTCTCTAGGGAAGCTCCGACACTAATTATCTGGCTAGCATGGGGGCTCAGGCGTCTTGGGGGAGGTTCGCTTGGCTTCACGCGGACCGGCCTCTTACTAGACCTCCCTTCAATGTCCCTTTGAGTGAAATTGGCCTCATCAACACGAATGTATTTTTGCTCATGACTTAGGATCTCAGCATAGGAACTAGGAGACCTTTTATCTAATGAGTAAGTGAAGCGAAAGGGACGAAGTCCCCGCTTTAGAGCCAAAGTGGCCACAGCATCATCGAGATGGCAAACCTCATGGGCCGCCATCTTAAACTGGGCCACAAAATCTTTCAAAAGTTCTCCTTCCTTCTGCTGAACAGAGAATAGGCTATCCGCCAATTGGAAAATCTTCCGACAAGCATCAAAATGTGCTAAGAAAGTCTTCTTCAAATGTCGGAAGGAGTTGATACTGTGCAGGAGTAGACGAGAATACTAAGCATGCGCAGCCTTTCGGAGGGTAGCAAAAAAAGCAATACATAGGAGGGCGTCAGTTGCCCCCTAAACCTGCATAAGAGTTTTATAACTCTTCAGATGGTCAATTGGATCTGTGGTACCATCATAGGGATCCAGTTGGGGTAGACAAAACTTAGGAGAGATAGGCTCCTCCATAATGTGGCGAGTGAAGGATGGACGAGTATCATAGTCCATCCTCGACTGGTGGTTGTTGAGCCTCTAACTAAGCTCTTCCAACCGCCGATGTTGTTCCTCCAAGCGCCTCTCCATCTAGCATTTGATGTCCTCGCTCATTGATTCAGAAGACGAGTAGGGGTAGCGGTGGCGCTGGTAGTGGTGTGTTCACCTGGGCTCCTTCCCCCGTTGCCGTCTGAAGAAGAGGCTGCTCGAACGGCGAATAGAAGACAACGACCTTTGGGAAGCTTCTTGGTGATGGCGCTTGGATGGGACATGACGGTGATGATGTTCCTCTGGAGAAGGTCTTCTGTAAGTGGATTGTTGGTTGGCTGGTGTGAATGCTGCAAGCAAAATGGGAGGCTCTTGTTGCTATTGAACAGCTATTGGGCATTGCTCCTGCAACTCTCGGACCATCCCCACAAGAGTTTGGACTTGTTGAGTAAGAGTGGCTAATTGCTCTTGTGGAGTGGCCAAAGTTGGTGGTGAGGAAAGAGTAGGAAGGTGGGCCTCTGGTTGATTAGCATGATGGAGACGCCCCTCGGTATAACTGGTAGAAGCCTCCTGAGTATATGCCACCACCATTATTGTTCGAGAGAGGATGAGCTTGTAACTCAAAGTTACAGAGCTATCCTTCCTTTAGTATCATGCTCCCTCGTATCTGGCACACCAATCTAATGATGCCTGATCACCTTGAGCTGATGTCCTTGAGCATCAGTGGATACTCTATGAATTTGTTGAGGCTGCTTTACTTCTGCATCGAGATCTGCAAGAAGTTCCAGGGACCAAATATTCCAACTAGGATCCTTCGACGCTCAAGTTAGTGATCAAAATCATAACTGTGAGCCTGAATAAGCTCGAGAGAGTTGGGAAGATGAGAAAACTCTTTAAATGTTTGTGTTTTCATACCTTGGCCAAGGGTCCCTCTTACCCATTTTATTGATACTCGAAGTTTGTGAGACTGATTTGGAAAGCTTAAAATCTTATGATGAGCCATGACTTTTTGTGACTGGAATGTCAGAATTAGTGGGGTTTATTCCATCTGAACTGGGTGATTGATACTTCATGGCAGATGATGACTTTTTGGGCTCATCTGATCAGGGTCATTAAAGCTCTATGATGGACGATGATTTTTTAGGCTTATGCCAGAACTAGTGAAGCTTGTCTTATTAGACATATATGAACCAAAGACGATTGATGGGCCCAGCCTGGTCAGAAGCAAAGGCTTGTCTGGGAAGCTGAAGCTGGGCTCAGAGATGAGGCCACCTTTGAATTGGGGCCGCCTTAGTATTGGGACCGCTTAGGAGCTAAGGCCACCTTAGAATTGGGATTATCTAGGAGCTGGGGCCGCCTTAGAACTGGAGCCACCTAGGAGCTGGAGCCGCCTAAGAGTTGGGGCTGCCTAGGAGCTGGAGCCGCTTTAGAGTTGGGGCTGTCTTAGAGCTGGGCCATCGGCATCCTATCGACTTCCGCTGTCAAGTAATTTTGGCAGTGGCTTTTATCAGCTACATCAGTTTGTAAGATTTTGTTGGGAAGCAGGGCATAAAGAATTTCCGGGCATAAAGAATTTCAGCTTTCTGGATCTCGAGTCGAATTGCTTCACTGGACCCATCCCATTGGAAATCTCTCAATGCTGCAACCTCACCATCATCGACCTCTGCTGCAACGCCATCTTCAGAAACTTGTTGGTGGGTTTGTTAGAGGGCTTGCTCTCTTTTCAATTTCTAGAAATATTCGACTTGGAAAGCAGGACTTAAGCTTTTAAATTTTTACCCATTATCGAAGAGCACAACTTCAGCTTTCGCTCTGCTTGGACATGCTTCCCTCGAACTAGATCATGGGAGTAGGTGAAGGAGAAATGATGTTTATGATAGGATGGGATCATGGAATTAATCCAGGAGGAGAAGAATGGGGTAGTGTAAGAGAGGCAAGGTTGAAATTAGCCATCAGACAATGTAAGGAATGCATGATGGATAGAAAAGACCTTGAAGATATTTTGATTCTGTGGAGCTCTTTTAGAAGCAAGAGAGATCATCTTAGCTGTGCTTAGGCAGTATTTGAATGGAGCTAATGATGGTACTGTATTGGAATCAATAAATGTTGAATTGAAGATTAATTCAAGCTGAAATTTCAAGAAGAAAGATTTAATAATAGAGGATCAAGGCTTAAGAATAGATGGTGACAATCAGTGGAACAAGATCAGTTTATCAAAAGTGCCAAAGAAACCTTGATCATCGGTACTACCAAAAAGCCTAAATATTGATCAAATTGTTCATGGAGCCATTGTTGAGGCAAAGATCACTTTAGGTCGAGCTAAGAAGCCTTATAGATGGATCTGAAAGAAGATTTGGATTGGATACGAATAAAATTAAAAGCTCAAAACGCGAAGCATCTTTTGCTCAAAATGCCAAAATTTTGCTCTCTAGTACCGTGTGACAATTCAAAAAGCCTTAAATTTTCTTTCAACAATTTTTTTCGGCCATATTCCCGACAACTTCTTCTTCTCCAATTAAGCTCCCCTTCGATGATCTCGAAGGAAACCCCACCCTTTGTTTCGCCCTTTACTCCAGCGTGGAGGATGGCAAGGTAGTAGGCTGCCCAGGCGAACGCTCGTGTGCTACTAAAGTGGTCGTGCGGTGGCAAGTGTAAGGAGGAGGATGGCAATATACCGCTGCCATGGAAGGTGATGCTGTGAAGGATTTAATATTTCAAACAATATAACACAATCAAAACTTCAATCAAAATACCTTATTATCCAAGTTGAATGTAAATTTAGCATTTTCTGCCATATAAGTATACCACACCAGCAAAGGATTTACAGTATTAAATTTTTTTTTGCAGAAAATAAATTGAAATAAAAATTAAAATTGAATTTTTTTTTAAAAAAAGTTGTTTATAAAACAAAAATAAAGGTGAAAGGTTCTTAAGTTTAAGAATTAAATAAATGTTTTTTCTTTGTTTGGCTATGGGCTCGCAACGCTGGCTCGATCAAAAGGCACTTCAGACGCCTTCTTAGTAATGCCGTTGTGCTATCCAACCAATGCAGTCTCTTTTTTGACTAAAAGTTGGTCATCTTTCACCCAGCGTCCAGGGACTTCCCTGCTCCACCTCCGAGCTTCTTGTTCTCAGTTCTAACCAATATTTTAAAAATTAGGCCGGACAACGAATCAATTTAATATTTAGATTGCGGATCAATCAGTTTGATCGGATAAATCGATTTGATTGAACTAAATAATATTATAATTAAATTTTAATTTAATTATATAAAATAATAAAATATAAATATAATTAAAATAAAAAAAATTAAAAATAAAATTAAAAACCGAATTGAATCGGTTGAAATTTGACCGGTTCAATGAATTTTTTTAATTTTTATCAAATTATATAAAAGTTAACTTTAATAATAAAATCGAATTGAACTTGATATGGTTGATCACACCCTCTGGGTGGCAACATAATACCTTGTGCAATTTTCGAAGCCGGATGAGTTGATAGCTCGTTTCTAGCATCGGCATCCTCGCCTTGGCCTCTGGCTTCAACCTTGGCCTCTAGCTTCGGCCTCGGCCTTTAGCTTCGGCCTCACCCTCGCCTCGGCCCCTGGCTTCGGCTTCGGCCTCTGGCTTCGGCCTCACCCTCGTCTCGGCCCCTGGCTTCTATATCGGCCTCTGGCTTCAGCCTCGGCCTTTGGCTTCGGCCTCGCCCTCGCTGCTCTACAGTACCTGTTTCCCTAATATAGTGGAGCCTATCTCGCTCATCTATTTCACGAAAATCACGGGCGGTTGCATGCTTAACAACTACGCACCCGTCAGCCAAGGCCAATCCTAACAGAATGGGATTCGACAGCTACTCAACAAAAGGTAAAAGGGATTTCAAACAGGTACATAAGGATCCCTAACTCGCAATAAGGGAGGGACGAAATCTCTACTTTCTTATTGTAAGAACTCCTGTTCTACAAGCCACTGACTTGAGCGTTGGAGGATCCTCACCGGCACTATCGGTCCGAAACTTTGTACAGGTTTTCGAAGAAGAAGATGCTCCCTTTACATTTTCAGCGACTATTTCTGATGATCTGTGAAGATCTTCGCCCATCGATGCTCATCGCAAGTAATTTGACATCAACAGAACTGATGATCAATTTTTGATTAAATTAATTAGATCGATCGATCCATTTCAATTATCAAAACATTGGTTCTAACTGCAAGCTTTTTGCCTCTACTTCCCAAGGCGTAGAATTTGGATTATCTGGCTGGCTGGCCGTCCTTGACTGCGACAAGGTAGTCCTACTCCACGACCAACATGGATACACCTCGATGCATCTCCCTTTCCAAAAGATATAGAAACGTGACTGTCATTTTTGAGCTATGCTGAACTATAATAATTGATAAACTCTGTTACTTTAAATATTCAAATTTTATAGATAAAATAATTATCGAATGAGACGAGACGGAGACAAGGAGGCAAGTGGGGGCCGGGGATGCCAGCGACGAGGCTGTTCCGTCTGGATCTCTCTTAGCAGTAATAGAGACAAGAGGCAGAGGTAGAGATAGAGATAGGGTAAGTCACGAAGGCTGAGGTCAGCAAGATGGCTCCGGCGCCGTGGATCCTTCCTCTATCGCTGGGAAAGAGTAACAAAAATAAAAATAAAAAGTAAGCTTCAGTCGCTAGCGAAATAGAATTAAATAATCCTTGCGGTGGACGGTTAGGAATAAAGCCACTGCAAAGCATAGTCTCGAGCCCTTCTCATCAACGTGACAACCTCCAGGTTTGTAAGGATACTTGTCAGCTAAAGTCGTTTTTTTTTGGTCTTCTCATCAACGGTCTCCAGCCCTTCTCATGAACATCAACGAATGAGCGTATCTTTTTAATTTGAAATGAAATTATATAATTAAATTTTTATTCATTTTGTACACTCAATTCATAAAATAAAGTGAGGTTGAAAAAAAAAATCTCTATAATTGATTATATTTATCCTATAATTTTTTTTTATGAATCTTATATTTTAAGATAGTATTTGATAGAAAAAATATTATCCATAGATAAGTATATGAGATAGAGTTTGTTCCCTGGCTATCCCTAGGGATATCCCTTGGCTATCCCCCGTTGATCATATCAAATGCAAAAAGATAAATTCATAGGATAACTTTTTTTTACTCTTATTTAGAGGGATAACCAGCTATTTCTACATTTTCTAGGGAATAAATTGAGAGGATATTCCATGGTTAACCATGGATTATCCCTTTGGTTAACTTTATTCCCATCTATCCTTTATAGTTATGGCTTTTAGGAATAAGAGGGGATATCCCCTGGATATTCCCTTTTATCCCATATTTCAAACACTACCTTAGAGAATAATAACTACCATTTTTTTAATTAATTAATTAATTAATTAAAATTAAAATATAACTTTCAACTTTTAGAAATTACTTTAACGTATATTTATCCAACAACTAATTATTGATTTATTTTGATATATTTATCATGGGATGAAACGGAAGAGAGAAAAGCTCTCCCACGATCCCATATATTTCTCCAACAACAAAATAACTTCCACATAGACTCTTCTTGTGGAATATGCCTACGATGTATTTTTAGCATACCGTATATTCTTAAATTTAAAGTAATTTTAAATTTATTTTTAAATAATCATATTATTTAAAATAGAAATTAATTTAATTTCTGTGTGAAAATTAATTTAGAATTCTTAAATCCAAATTAATAACTCAACCCAACATATCATAAGTTCACATAATTTAATGGAACCACAGAAGAACTATGGACATTATAATTTTAAGCTCCAATAATTTTTGACATTCAATTAACACCTTAATTAAAATATCAAAATTATTAATTTCAAATTACTCCACTAAAAATTTGAAACTACACTCTTAAAATTATCAAATTAATTATATTCAAAAGGATTTGAATTGTCCATTGATATAGTCACTACATATAAATCAATCCTCCATAAACGGTTCATGATTAAAGCTAGGCATTTTTCGTTAACCTTTTTAATTATATTTTTATTCATAAGTACGTACCATTGATTCTATGATGAATAATATATTTATGATCCAATCATAAATTAAGCGTTCTTATTATTCAAGCCCTAAATCAATACTTATGGAACCGTCCATCTGACTTCTTTATTAAGGAATGGATTTCATCGTGTATATTAATATTTCCGATATATTTTTAATACATAAAGAATTTGACACTATGTTTCTGTGTCATTGGCATGTCAAAAAATATAATACAATAAATATGAGACTATTAATTACTCAGAATTAAGATCGAATTGATTAATTTTGAATGCTCTATTTTAACAATAAAATTTATTAGAGATTCATAATTAATCACGTTTCAGTCCTATAAAATCAAATTATATAAAGCGCTTTCATTCCGATAATCTTATTATCAACAATTTGGATAATATCGTTTCATTCAGAATGTAATGAACTGCGCTAGTAATTTTAAATTAAAGATCCCAACTTCAATTTATAATTACAAATAAAATAAAATTATTTTACTTTAAATATTATCCTATGTATATAATACTTATATACAATATTTAAAGTCATATTTAAATAATTCAAAATTTTTTGATATTTATAAAATATCAAAAAATATATAAAAATATAATATTTATTTTTAAATTATTTAATAAAATAATAAATTTCATTTATTTATAAACACATATTCCAACAATAAAGACACTGCAAAGCACGACCTTAAACACATATCCCAACAATAAAGAGTAGTTTTTTAAACCGGTGCCTTTTGGCATCGGTTTTAAAACAAAGAGGTGGGAACAAAAGATTTTATCAAAATGGTGTTAAAGTAGAAAACACCATTTCAAATGACATTTTCTACGTCAACGTTATCATCCTTGGCTCGGCCCCGTCAGCAGAATTGCTGACAGGATGACTAGAAATCACCACTTAAAGTGGCGATTTCAAATGGGTTGAAATCGCCACTTGAAGTGGCGATATCAAGTGCAAGTGAAATCGCCACTTGAAGTGGATGAAGTGGCGATTTCAGTTCAGTTGAAATCGCCACTTCAAGTGGCGATTTCTACAGATTTTCTCATGATACCTTCTTAAACGCTCGGAGCCTCCCAGTGATCCTAACCCTCTATTATCTATTATCTTGTTATATCTATTATCAAGATAATATGTATAACAAGATAATTCTGATTGTTATATATATTAGCTTGTTATAGATAATAGATATAACAAGATAATTCTAATTAACAAGATAATAGATATAACACGATAATTTTGATAAACAAGATAATAGATATAACAAGATAATTCTGATTGATACTGAATCATTAACCACCATATAACCCCTCTTTTGATTTGCTAGAAGATTATGCGAAGGGAGAGATCCGTAGCGTTTAAGTCCCCAAAGGAAATGAAGTCCGTGAGAAAGTCATCACTTGTAGTGGCGATTTCGAGATAGAAATTGCCAGTTGAAGTGGCGATTTCAACTGAAATGAAATCGCTACTTGGAGTGGCGATTTCAATTCAAATGAAATCGTCACTCTAAGGGGCGATTTCAACTCAAATGAAATCGTCATTTGGAGTGGCGATTTCATTCAATTGAAATCGTCACTCCAAGTGGTAATTTCTATCCCAGTCCCGCTGACGGGACCGAACCAGAAAATGATAACATGGAAGTAGAAAATATCATTTAAAATAATATTTTTTACTTTAACATTATTTTAATAAAATCTTTTATTTTTATTCCTTTATTTTAAAATCGATATCTTTTGGCATCAATTTAAAAAACTACTCTCGCTACAAAGCACGGTCTCCAGCCCTTCTCAATCGTCAACGTGACAACCTCCAGGTTTGTAAGGATAGTTGTCAGCTAAAGTCATTTTTCTGGTCCTTTGCTTTTGGGCCTCTTGGCACGTGCACAACTATGATCAAGCGGCCACCCCAACTCCCATCCGTTAGGATAAAGCGGCCGCCCATCTTCCGTTTCCATTTTTTTTTTTACACACGAACGATCGCACTCGTCTAGCATAAATCAGTTTAGATAGATCTAAATACAAAATTACTATAAAGAATAAGGACAGGGATCATCCAATCTTCACGACTACGAACCAACATGCTGGGCCACTGAAGTAGCAATCCAGTCCACCGCCGTATTGGCTTCCCTAAAAATATAGCAGATCTAGACACTGTCAATTTCCCAGAGAATAGTCCAAATATCCCTAAGATCGGATTAGAATAGCCAAGAGGGCAATTCTCCTTCTTCAGCCAGGAAATGACCGTCATGGAATCACCCTCGATGAAGAGCCTCTGAGCATGAAGAGTACGTGCAGCATAAGATATACCCGCCCAAGCCGCATGAAGCTCAGACATAGGGACAGAGGAATCGAGAGTACCAAATCCTTCAGCTGCCAATAAATCACCATGAGTGCCACGGATAACAAAAGTAGATCCAGCAGCTCTATTGCGAACACTTCCGTCAAAGTTGATTTTGACAAATCCTGGAGGGAGGGTTCCCATGAGATGAAAACCATGTGCCGATTCGCTGCTGGAGCAGTAGGAGATCCCCAGAGGCCAGAGACGTCAAAGCCAACATGGGCGTAGTCCGCCACCAATAGTCTAGTCTTCCTCACAATATTGTGAGGGGAAAGATCTTCGTCAGAGAATATGAACTGATTTCTTGACAGCCAAATCTGGTACGCCATAGCAGCCCAAAGACCTTTCTTTTGATTGGAACACTGTCGGAGATCAACAAGAAAGGAGGAACGCGAAGAGCCCGAATCATCCTGTCTAATGGAGTAACCTATCATATACCAGACCTGTCTCGCTCTGGGGCAGACAAAGATAGCATGATCAGAAGATTCCTCCTCCAGATTATATAAAGGACAGATCGCCTGAATAGGTGGGCCCCTCCGCGAAAGAAGACCATAGGTAGGCAGACAGTCCCACATAAGCTTCCAGATAAATAGTTGAACCCTAGGAATAATAGGAAGCTTCCAAATCCATGCCGCATCAATCGAGCGCTGGGACTGGGGCCTGAACAGCTTGACCAGATCCCTAGAGGGAGCCTTAGAGAGACAGGTTCTTTGCCAGATCCTGGAGTCAGAAGAGTGGTCAGAAATAAGAGGCATTGAGAGAATCCTACGGAAGAGATCCAATCCAAAGAATTTGGTCACCGAGGGGATATGCCAAGCAGGGGGATCAGAGGAAATCAAATCCTTGACCTTTAAATTAGATGGGACATCAGTGCTGATGAAAGAGGGCCACCGAGAAAGAGGAAGCTCAGCAATCCATGAATCCTGAATAACATCAATCGATGATCCATCTCCAATTATCCACGAGATATGTTCCGAGATAGTCTGACCATACTGACAAACCGCCCTCCAAAAGGAGGAGCAGCCCCGAGGCGGAGAAATATACGAGGCGGGCGACCAGTCACCATACCTCGATCGCATCAGCGAACTCCAGAGGCAATGCGGCTCCAAAAGGAATCTCGATGCATGTCTAGCTAGAAGGGCCTCACGTCTAGTAATCAGAGACTGAATATCAAGACCACCCTCGAGGATAGGCATACAAACCATTTCCCATGATAAAAGGTGCATACCGTAACCATCTTGCATAGAAGCCCATAGAAAATCATAAAAGCATATTTCAATCCTCCTCAGGCAAGTAATCGGAATAGCATTGTTCGATATAAGATACAATGGAAGAGAGGATAGGACCGAGCGAATAATAATGACCCTGGCTATCATCGAGAGGTTAGTGACTTGCCAACCCTCAATGCGCTGGCGAACCTGCCTCTCAATCGCTGAATAATCAGAACAGCAATGACGTCTCCCCGTTATGGGGATCCCCAAATACATAATGCCCAACAAATGAATAATGGCTTCCCTGATGGTCCTGGGAGTCTTCGGGCTAAAGCATATAGAGAATTTAAGAAAGTTAACCTTCTGACCCGAAGCCTAACAGTAACTCTGGATAATAGAATGAAATGAAGCCGCATCATCAATAGAGGCCTGGCCCAGAAGAATACAATCATCAGTAAAAAGGAGATGAGATACGGAGGGGCCCTCTGACCCAGCCATAAATGGGACAATCCGACAATCAATCTGAGCATGACATAAAGCACGGGAGAGATCATCCGCTGCCAGTATAAACAGCAACGTAGATAATGGGCAACCCTGCCGAAGACCCATAGAGGAGCGAAAGAACTCAGACGGGCTACCATTGACGATCAGAGAAAAGGATGGCCTTTGTATACAAGCCATAATCCAATCTATAAACAGACCATCAAACCCGAACTCCAGAAGGGAGTGATGCAAAAAGGCCCAACTCAGATGATCATAAGCATGCTCCATATCGAGCTTAACGGCCATAAGACATCGACTAACCGGAGCTCGCTGAAGATCATGCATAAACTCCTGAGCTATGAGGACATTATCTGAAATGGACCGCCCTCTAATAAAAGCCCCCTGCTCCACTGAGATAAGGCGAGGAATCACCAAACCAAGGCGGCTAGCTAAAAGACGAGCACACACCTTATACAATGTAGTGCAAAGACTAATAGGTCGAAAGTGCTGCGGGAGAGAAGCATCCACACGCTTAGGCACTAAGGTGATAAAGGTCTTATTCCATTCCAAAGGAATGTGTCTAGCATGGAAAACATCCTGAATAGCCTGAACTACCTCCTGCCCAATAATATCCCAATAGTGACGATAAAAGAAATGCGGGAACCCGTAGGCCCAAGGGCCTTATCCAGACCAAGCTCCCAAAGGGCTGCCCTAACTTCATCTGCGGAAATCAACCTGAGAAGCATATCATTATCCACAGAAGAAACCCTCCTGGACTCTGGAACCTGAATAACCGGTCCCCCAACACCTGAAGTCTCAGTCCACCTTGACTAGAAAAAATGAAGAAGCAAATCCTAGATAGAGTGGAAATTAATCCTCCTGAATGTTTCCATCATCATCAACTAACCTCCGAATCTTATTAACTGCATGCCGTTTCAGGGTAGCCTGATGAAAGAATAT
This sequence comes from Calamus simplicifolius, assembly GCA_900491605.1. Taxonomy (NCBI): domain Eukaryota; kingdom Viridiplantae; phylum Streptophyta; class Magnoliopsida; order Arecales; family Arecaceae; genus Calamus; species Calamus simplicifolius. The sequence goes on from UESW01004101.1 coordinate 478,756, forward strand.
GATATTGCGGTCCCCATCACAAATCCATTGGACCCTGGACCGCTGCCACTAGTACATCTCCTGCTGACGAAGGAGGGAGTGATGACGAGCAAGTAGCTCCCTAAGCAAAGAAAGATCCGAGTCAATCAGAAAGCCATCCTGATCCTTCTTAGACTGCAAGATACTGATATTATCTTCAACATTTTCAACTTGTCTGACCAGATCCGCCACCTCCATCCTATTCCATGTGGACAGTCTATACCTAGCCATCTTAAGACGATGAGAAAGCCGGTAAATAGTATTACCCCTGACTGGAGTATGCTAAATCTGAGAAATGATAGATCGAGCAGTAGGATAGCCAATATTATTAGTTGAGAATATTTGACAATCTACAATTGAAGATCCGCTGGAGACTCAAATATTTGAATTAATTAATCTGATCCTTGTCACTGCATTCAGCTTGGAAACCGACGGGATCCGGCTGCGATGGATTTCATGCGCAACAAGTGGTGAGATACTGACAGTTGGTGTCAAGATGGTGAGAGGGAAGGAGAGGCGTGACTCTGCCAAAAAGATCTATGGATATCGCGCAACGTAGGATCTCAAGGACAATGCATAGATCTTCGGTGCTTAGTCAGCAAGAGGGGCAGATGGGGAGGGAGAAAAGGTCCAGACAACCATACATATAGGATATTATTTAATTTTACTTAAATGTGATGATTTGCAATAGTGAAACTTGATGGTCTAAACGGTAGGAGAAAGGTTACTTTTAAACTCAAGATAGTAGAGATGGTAATAAAATGCAGCTGGATGATAGGATTGGAGATCCTAATCTGTCCTATGGAAAAACAATAATAACATTTTTATACTAAAAAATAATTTTATTTTTATAAATTAAGATTTTTTTATTTCTATTCTTATTTTGCAACAAAAAATAAATTTCTATCCCTACTTAATTCCAGCCTCATCTCACATCATTTTTCTTCTAATAATATATATAATTTTTAGTAAAAATTAAAAAATATTTTTATAGATATAAAAAATATAGAAATGTATTAATTATGTGGGATAAGTGGGAATGATCTTTCCGTCTTTGTTAACTTACTTATTTAGCAACAAGATTGAATTTTTTTTTTTGAGTAAAATGAAAGAAACCATTGTAATATTTTGCTCATCAATGAAATAAAGTGCAGATCAAAGTTATAAGAAAGGAATGTGTAAAACAACACAAGAAGGATGTGGGAATGCCAAGACCTATAATTTTTACAATCCATTATAAGCCCAACGAACAAAGTCCAACGCAAACAGAAAGGCAATACCCCATTCAAGCCTGGTATGAGTGTCAATGTGAAAAGGTCGTAGGGAAAAGGCTTTATACATCAGCTTTCTATGTATAAAACGCAACCAGAAAGGCAATACCTCATGCCACCGGACATGCTATAACCTAATGAGCCATGGTGCATACTGCACTTGCGATGGTATAGATGCGCGATCAATTTATGTACCCAATATGTATTTTATGCATCGAAGATAGATGGACAAAGACTTTTTCAAGTCCTAAACACTCTCTTTGAGAACGCATAACTACCAGCCCAACCTAGATGGGCCACCGCGTAGTTAGGTACTCAAACCCGACGCCCACCTCCTGTTACCTAATTCATTTAACGTAATATTGAATGGTTCGGCTCGTTGGGTCGGACTAGTTTTTTTACCGGGCTGCAACCTCTATCGCACCATCCGTGCCTTCCTGGTATCTACACATTCGAAATCCCTTTGGTCGACCCCACTGTACAGCATCGTCGGCTCCACGCCATCTCCTATGGTATAGCGTTCGACGACTATTTCCACTGCCGCTACCATCCAATCTGTTGCTCTTAAGCTCGGCATTGATATCACCTCTCTCCAATTAAGACATTTTTGTCTCATTGCCGAGCTCCACCACCGCGATTACGACTAACAATGGATGGCTGCCGAAGCCTCCATAGTGCTACACATTGTCACCCATGCTTTGTGGTGATTTTTCAGAACGATAGAAGCGTATCCTTTCCCAAACCATTGATATTGCAAACGATCATCAAGTTGTTCTAGGTTATGCAATTTACTGTAGTCATTTCATTGAATCGGTGATGGACGGATATCCGCGTCCATGGAGGTATCCATGAGAAACTCTGGAAGTGTCATGATTTTCCTCCAATGAGCTCAAATCAGCTCATTGAAAGCTCATGACAAGTCACAGGCGCCTATCGAGCACATGCGATTGCATTTGCTTTGCCAGCCATTCTTTGTCCATGATCCTCGATAAGTCAAATCGTAATAATCATTATGTCGGCCATTCAAAGTGATGTAGCTAGTGGTGCCACATCAATCTTAACAGCCAGGGCTAACTGATGGCAAAAACCAAATAAAACGGTCCCGCCCCAAGATGGCTCTGCTTCAGGACGGCTCTCTGCCCCGCTTCAGGACAATCCCCTCTCTTCAAGGTGGCCCCAATCCAAAACGGCCACTTCTCCTCGAGGCGGCCTCTGCCCTTCAAGGCAACCCGTCTCCAAGGCGGCCCTCTCTCTTCAAGGTGGCTCCGTCTTCAAGGTGGCCCTTGCTTCCCGAGGCGGCCCATCTCCAAGGCGGCTCCCTCTCTTCAAGGCGGCCCCGTCTCCAAGGCGGCCCCTGCTTCCCGAGGCAGCCGGTCTCCAAGGCGGTCTCCTCTCTTAAGGTGGCCCCTGCTTCTCGAGGCGGCCTATCTCCAAGGCAGTCTCCTCTCTTCAAGGCAGCCCCGATCCAAGGTAGCCCTGATCCGAGGCGGCTCTTCCTCTCAAGGAGGTTCTCGCTCCAGAATTGGTCTCGGTGCTGACTGCAGCGCTAGCCTACGCATCAACTCCCCAATGAGCCATGGTGCCTACGTGGCCTCCCACATGAGCTGGGCCCACCAACTATCTGACCCGCATGGCTGAGGGACCAGGCCCACTAACCACCTGATCTACATGCTCGATAGGACCCACCAATCGCCTGGCTGATAAGATCAGGCCCACCAACCATCTGGCCCATGCGTCCAATGGGACCAGGCCCACCAACTACCTGGCCCACGTCCCTGATAAGACTAAGCCCACCAACCATTTCTAAGCTCATGTAATCGCTATGAGCCAATCAAACATTTTCTTCTACGGGATTCCACGTGGCTGACCCCGGATGGTGACGCACGGTCCATAAAAAAGAGTAAGAGGGATCCTGAGCGGGGTATGAACACTGAACACTCAGAGAACATTCTCATCTCTGGGCCCTTTCAAGCTTACGACTGTGACTCTAGTCACTAACTTGCCCGTCGGAGGGTCCCCGTCAAAACTTTCGGGCCCAGGAGTTTTTTGCAGGTCCTTCGTGATGAGGAAAGCTTCACCGACTACCTTACGGAGTTCCCTAAAAATCCTATCAGTGACTAGACCTCAACAGATTACTCAAGTGGAGAGCCGCCAAGTTCACATTGCTGGATGAACGATTATATAAAATGTCTTTCTTCTACCTCCTTCTTAAGTATGTCGGTCCAGCAGACACTGATTACATCCTTAGAGAGATACATGGAGGCATCTACGGGGACCACCTGGGGGGCAGGTTGTTGGCGCAAAAAGCTCTCTGCCAAGGATACTACTGGCTTACTATGAGGGAGGATAACACAGGGCTAGTCTGAAAGTGCGACGGCTACCAACGTGCACACATCTAACGATAGCCGGCTTCTCAACTGAGTCCACTCTTGGCCCCATGGCCTTTTGCCTAGTGGGGAATGGACATCTTTGGGCTGTTCCCCCCGGCTTCAGATTAGTGAAAGTTTTTATTCGTCGCCATCGACTACTTCACCAAATTGGTTGAAGTCGAGGCGCTGGCCAAGATTACCGAGAGCAAGGTCAAGTCCTCCTTCTAGAAGTTCATCATATGCTAATTCGGATTGCCCCACACCATTATCACCGACAACGGCCGGTAGTTTGCTAATGCTACATTTAAGACATTCTACACTGAGCTGAACATCTGCCACCAATTCACCTTCATCAGTCATCCCTAGACCAATGAGAAGCCGAGGTCATAAATCAACTGTCCTTCGGAGGCTTAGAACCTGGCTAGATGGGTCTAGGAGCAGATGGGTGAAGGAACTCCTAAGCGTATTGTGGGTACACCTCATAACTCTAAGGGCCCCGAAGGGGAGACTCCCTTTAATCTTGTCTTCGGATCTGAAACGGTCATCCCCATCGAGATCGGCCTCCCAAGTCCCCGAGTGAAGTCATACAATGAAAAGGAAAACCCCACTCAGCTGAGAGTTAGCCTTGACCTCATTAATGAGATGCGTGACCAGGCACGACTAAGAATGGCCACATTCCGCCAATGAGCGACCAAGAATTTCAACGCTCGGGTCCATCCTAAGACGTTTCTGTTGGAAATTTTGTATTCTAGATATGAATCAATATTCATGTAAATATACAAGAAGATATAATATAAAATTTTCAGATGCCCAGGATCCTTAGGAACAGATTCATTAAGTCTCAAATAAAATCCTCTGCCACTAGCCGTCCACGTGTCCGGCCTCTAACGGTGATCCACGCGGAGAAGAGTGGATGAAGACTTTCAAGGTATGAAGATGACACTTCGGGAGAGAGGGGTGCTAGCGCTTCTTGAATCCCCATATAGAAATATAAGATCTAAAAGATGTAATCTTTTTCTTCTCATACTCACACTTCATAGGAGGAAGGAGAAGGAACCATATTTATAGGGTGAGAAAGAAACGTTTCAAGGGAGAAGAATATACATCTTTTCATGGTAACGACATGGTAATGTTAATCCAAAGAAATAGAAGAAACTCCCATTCTCATGGTAACGTCATGGTAACGTTAATCCAAGTAAACAGAAGAAACTCCCATTCTCATGGTAATGTTCATCCAAGTGTCACAATCTCAGCCTTTGAAATTAGGAGTTGGTTATCTCATAACTACATGCCCCAATTTATATGTGTTCATCATCGAACCGTAGAGATTCATCATGCCTCATCCCATGGGCATGATTCCATCTTCACATGGCTGAGATTGGCTATCCATACCCGAATAATCAGAGCCATCCATCACATGAATCAAGTCATATTTGGGTATCCAATTATTTATTCATCATATGTACAAATAATTTCTCCTTAACATTCCTTCTACTACAATAGATCATATCAATTATAATTTTATATTCTTTAAATTGGGTCTCACCCAATTATTTAATTGATCATCTTATATGAATTAAATCTAATTTAATTATCATTTTAATTCATCCAAAATTATCCTTAATGCGCGTGACCCATTAGGCCCTTTAACATGTTGGCAATAATCAAGTCCTAATCATAGACCCTAGGAATGATTGGACAACTCTTTGTCCAAGTCAACAACATAATTATAGATCATGAGAGGCCTCTAGCTAAGCATCATGATCATCCAATTGCTAAAGGTTTTGTTGATGTGACCATCAACAACATCTGTCCATGAATGGTTACCGTATGATCAAATCCTTTCGTCACATATCCCAGATCAATCAGTGGTATGGAATGTGTCAACCCTGTAATTGATCTTTGTTTACTTGATCTCAGAAAAAATTGACTCATATGAATTAGAACTTTGAAACCATTTTGAATTCCAACTCAACCTTGCAAGGATTTAACAATCAATTTAATCCATTAAGTGGTCGTGGGATATAACCCTTTCTATCAAGAAAGATGAATCCTGTCTTGATCAAACACCATCATATGCTTCATGTCATACCCAATCGATACCATATTTGCCACCCGTGGCTAAGCGACGTTTGGATGTCATCAAAGCATGACATTCCACACATGAGATGCAATGAAGATCTCAAGTCAAAGGATCACTCACACCACCGTCATTAAAGATCAACCATCGACACTATATAGAATATCTATATAGGATCTCTGTACGGGTCATCCAATGCATAGTTACAATAACGAGCATCCACACACCTATCCAAGTATCTTCATACTTCAGCTTGTGAAATCAGCTGCTCACCCCAAGGATGAGGATATGTAATGTGTGCCAGTCTCACGATGTTCGATGGTGTCCAGTTTCATCTACACATCGACTAGGAAAGTTTAAAGAATCGAACCATAACGTGCAATTTGAATCTCACAATTTGTAATCTCTATTACAAATTTCATATGCATGGTTTACATTCTTTTGGACTTTATCTCACAGACAAATATATCAAATAAAAGACATCTAGATAGATAAAGAAACTATTTTATTTGATTTGTATTCATAGAATGTATACAACATTCAATCCAATTGGATCTAGGGCATACACTAACAATCTCCCACTTGCACTAGAGCCATTCATCCATGTATTTAATATTGAGTGACTTAACATGATTATCATGCTTCTGCTGCAACAGGGCTTTAGTGAGCGGATCAGCTACATTATCCTCAGTGGGGACTCGTTCTATTTTTACATTATTTCTACCAATAATCTCTCTAATTACATGGTATCTTCTGAGTACATGTTTAAACCTCTGATGAGACCTTGGCTCCTTAGCTTGCGCAATAGCTCCATTGTTGTCACAATACATGTGTACTGGATCAGCAATGCTTGGAACCACACCAAGTTCAGTGATAAACTTTTTGATCCAAACTGCTTCTTTGGCTGCATCTGATGCTGCGATGTACTCGGCTTCGGTCGTAGAGTCGGAAGTCATCTCCTGCTTGAAACTTTTTCAGCTGACTGCACCGCCATTGAGTATAAATACATAGCCTGATTAAGATTTATAATCATCTTTATCAAACTAAAAACTAGAATCTGTATAACCTTGAACTATGAGTTTGGGTCTTCCATAAACTAAGAACATATCCTTAGTCCTTTGTAAGTACTTAAGGATATTCTTGATGGCCATCCAATGTTTCTCACCAGGGTTTGCCTAGTATCTACTAGTGATACTCAATGTATAAGAAACATCAGGTCTTGTACATAGCATCACATATATGATGGATCCGATTGCTGAGGCATATGGAGTCCTATTCATGTGCTCTCTCTCCATTTGGGTCTTAGGACTCATATCCTTGGAGAGATGTATCCCATGCGATACCGGCAGGAATTCCTTCTTAGATTTCTCCATGCTAAACCGTTTTAGCACTTTATCTATGTACGTTGATTGGAACAATCCAAGCAACCTCCTAAATCTATCTCTATAGATCTTAATACCCAATATGTAGGCTGCTTCTCCCAAATCTTTAATGAAGAACTTGCTGGACAACCATTCCTTCACTTCTTGCAGCAAGGATACATTGTTTCCTATCAATAATATGTCATCTATATATAATATCAAAAAAATAATAACACTCCCACTAACCTTCTTGTACACACATAGATCATCCTCATTTTTGATAAAATCAAACTTTTTGATTGTTTCATCAAAATGGATGTTCCAACTTTTAGAGGCTTGCTTAAGTCCATAAATGGACCTTTGCAGCTTGCATACCTTTTGAGAATCAATGGACTCAAAACCCTCAGGTTGTGCCATATACACATCCTCCAATAAATCATCATTTAGGAAGGCGGTCTTGACATTCATTTGCTATATCTCATAATTGTAATAGGCTGCAATCGCAAGCAAAATCCTTATGGACTTAAGCATGGCTATAGGAGAAAAGGTTTTATCAAAGTCAACACCTTGCCTTTGCTTGTAACCTTTTGCAACTAGCCTCACCTTATAGGTAATCACATTACCATCTATGTTTGTCTTCTTCTTGAAGACCCATTTGCATCCAATGGGTTTTATCCCTTCAGGTGGATCAACCAAATCCATATTTGATTGTTGTACATGGAGTCCATTTTAGACTTCATGGCTTCAAGCTCTTGGAGTCAATGTCATAAATTGCTTCCTCGTAGTTAGTAGGCTCATCATCTTCTATAAGAAATCCATATCTCTCAGGAATATGATGTGTTCTATTAGACCTACGTAGCTGATGTGTACTTGGAGCTACCTGTTGCTCCATCATTTCTGATAGAGGCTTACGTAAATGTTGCCTGAATGTGAGTTGAGTTTTCTGCTCAACTCCCATTGCATTTGATATTTGCTCCATGTCATCTAATCAATCTATGTCAATTTATGGTTCTTGAGTTTCACTAATCTCAATATTTCTTTCACTACCGTTTCTTAGAAAAATCTCATTCTCTAAGAATATGGCATGCCTTGAGACAAAAACCTTTTGCTCGAGTGGATGGTAGAAGTAGTATCCTTTTGTTTCTTTAGGATACCCCATAAAATTACATTTGTCGGATTTGGCTCCCAGCTTGTCCGACTCATTACGCTTTACATAAGCGTAGTAACCCCAAATCCTTACATGACTAAGGGTTGGTTTCTTTCCATACCATATCTTATAGAGAGTGGAGCTGACAGACTTAGACGGAACTCGGTTTAGAGTGTATTCGGCTGTGTATAGGGCATAATCCCAAAATATTTTTGAAAGATTTGCAAGGCTCATCATTGATCGCACCATATCTAATAATGTGCGATTTCTCCTTTCTGATACACCATTATGCTGTGGCATACCAAGAGGAGTCCACTGAGAGAGAATCATATTCTCCTTCAAATATTCTAAGAACTCATGGCTTAAGTATTCCCCACCTCGATCTGATCGAAGTATCTAAATATTTTTGCCACTTTGTTTTTCTACCTCATATCTGAATTATTTAAACTTCTCAAAGGCTTCAGATTTGTGCTTCATCAGATATACATAACCATACCTGCTATGGTCATCTATAAATGTGATGAAGTAAGAGAAACCTCCTATTGCATGAATATTGATAGGACCACATACATCCGAATATACTAGTCCTAAACATTCAGTTGCTCGCTCACCCTTTTTAGTAAAGGATGACTTAGTCATTTTGCCACGTAAGCAGGACTCACATTCCTCAAACAATTTCCAATCGAATGAGCCCAAGTAGCCATCCTTATGTAACTTAATTAAATGTGTTTTATTTACATGGCCTAAACGACAGTGCCATATAAATGAGTTCTTAAAATTATTTGATTTTAATTTCTTAGTTTCTACATTGAGAATAGGGCATTGTAAATTCAAAACATAAATCCCGTTGAACATCTCAGCAGAACCAAAGAACATTTCATTTTTAAAAATTGAAATTCTTTTATTTCCAATTTCAAATGTATATCCATCATGTACAAGACATGAAACGGAAATAATATTCTTTGTTATGTTTGGAACATAGTAATAATTATTAAGCTCCATTACAAGCCCAGTGGGCAAAGATAAAGAACAAGATCCTATAGCTAAAGCGGCAACCTTTGCTCCATTTCCTATGCGCAGGATCACTTCATCTTTTTTCAGCTTTCTACTACTTCTTATCATTTGCATATTAATACAAATATGAGATTCACAACCGGTATCCAATACCCAAGTGGAATAAGAAGTAACAGAAGAAAACATCTCAATCATAAATATACCTGATGTAGAAGCATATGTATGTTTCCTTTCTTTCAGGCTAGCTAAATAAGCCTTGCATGTTCGCTTTCAGTGCCCTTCCTTGCCACTGAAGTGATACTTTCCCTTGGCTACTTTGTTTTTCTTATTGCTCTTATTTGGTTTAGTCGCCTTAGCCTTTTGGACCTTATTCTTATTTGGCCACTTCTTACGAGTGCCAGAGGACTCCACGACCATAACCTGCCCATTTTCTTTCTTAATGTTGGGCTCGGCATTCGTCAGCATATTCGCGAGCTTAGGTAGAGATGTCTCTAGCTTGTTCATGTTGAAATTAAGAATAAACTACGAATAGCTGGGAGGTAATGACTGTAGAACCAAGTCAATACTTAGTTCATGATCCATCACAAAACTCAATCATGCCAACTTCTCAATCAGATTGATCACTTTCAGTACGTGGGCACCCACTGATGAATCCACAGTCATTTTGCACTAAAACAACTCTTTAGAAGTTTGAAACCTCTCATATCGAGACTGTGCACCAAACAACTCTTGCAAGTGCATCAAAATCTCCTGAGCATTCATATGCTCATGCTGTTTTTGAAGATCAGGTGACATCGAGGCCAACATCAAACATGTGGCCATGTCTTCAGCATCTTTATACCGGTTGTATGCCACATGAACCTTAGTCGGAGCATCCGCTGGTGGGACCTCCGGTGCAACCTCATCTAGGACAAAAAGAATTTTTTCAGATCGAAGAACGATCCTTACATTCATTAGCCAATCAGGAAAGTTAAGTCCAGTCAATTTATTGGATTCTAAAATATTCCTAAGGTTGATGTTTACACTCATGATTTCTCTGATAACCTACATAAAATTAGAATGAGTCAATTACTATGAATACTAATCACCAACTTAATATGGTAATTCTAGATTTTTAATTAAGTTGGTTTCTTCCACTATTTTATCAAGGTTAATAGCCCTCTCTATTAATCTTGAGAAATTGACATTTAATTTCCTTAGTGGGCTAGGTTCTTCATTTGAATTACCTTGACCTTGGCTTTGGCACAACAAATCCCGGTAAGCCAAATTTGGTAGATTATCATCAATCACATCTAATGTGACTCCTAGATCATTTAGGGAACATTGCCTTATCAATTACATCCATATGTGATCACCCTAAAGTTTGCCTCTAGATTAGACTGACCCTGACTTTGGCCAATTATGCCAGCTAATCTAGTTAAGCCAACCCATTATTCCACAATTAACTCCTCATAAGTATACTCGACCTCGGCTTTGGCACGATAAATCTTATGACCTAATGATTTTGTATCATGTGAACAATGGAAGGCTTATGACTTAATATTCGTGAAGAAATTTAGCGCATATAGGTCCCATCTACATCTACAATATTTGTACTATGCTAGGTTATATATCCTATATATAGATTTTAGATTAATCTTAATTAACCTTAATTTCATAAGATCCAATCTTATGATTGGGACTCCTAATCAAATTAGGATCCTGATCACTATCTAATTTAGGAACCCTAATTATGTGACCAAATCAATTGCTACCATCCTGATTAACCTTAATTGATTTAATCAATTAAAAGCTTTCCTTAACAATGGCCACTGATCAATGGGGTCCTATTTAGCATACCCTTCGATCCCATTAAATGAGTTTTTCCTGCAAGCAGTGAACAGAGCAATTAAAAACCATGATCAAACATTTTTAGACACCAATGTAGTTAAGCCCAATTGATTAGATCAATTATGGGATCATCAGATCAAACAGTGACATGGTTAAGTCTAAGTTTCCTAATTTTTTATCATCTATTACATTTTATGACAACTATAGATAGTGATCTAGCTAGGGTATTATGATAAGAATTCTTAATTCAAATTTTAAATTTTCTTATCATTTAATTACATGTTATGACATGTCGGCTTTACATCCCATGTAAATCCTAATGTCTCTAACAAACCCTAATCATATTCTTGTCATGATAAGATTTTAGATTCAAAATATAAATTTTAAATTCCATATGATTACATTTAATCACAATCTTATCTTGATCCAAATATCCAAACTAAGTTTTCAATGTTCATTATCATAAGAATATCAGATCTTAATCATATCAATAATTATGTTAAAATTAAATCCTAAACATAATTTTTAGGATTTAAGCATATAGTATCTATCATGCATAAATAATAATTACTATTTTAACATGACACATATATGATTAAATCTAAATTAATTATTGTTTATTATCATATAATAAATATTTATCTCTGATATCACATATCAAAGTACTCTATTTTAACATGATAATGAACATGCATAAATCTAAATAATATTATTTATTATCAAATAATAAATATTTTATTATATTTTAGATTTATTATCAACATATGAAAACTCTTCATGATTTTAAGCATAATAAAAACTCATATTATGAATCATATTGACTCAAGTATCCTATCAGATTAATGAATCTATAGCCTAAGGTGGCTTTGATACCACTGTTGGGAATTTTGTATTCTATATAAGAATCAATATTCATGTAATATACAAGAAGATATAATATAAAATTCTAATATGCCCAGAATCCTTAGGAACAGATTCATTAAGTCTCAAATAAAATCTAAAATATTAGATTTATTCATACCTGAGTCCTTTATCGATGTAGAAAAGGATGAAGCCGGTAAATCCTCTGCCACTAGCCGTCCATGTGTTCAGCCTTTAACGGTGATCCACGCGGAGAAGAGTGAATGAAGACCTTCAAGGTATGAAGATGACACTTCAGGAGAGAGGGGTGCTAGCGCCTTTTGAATCCTCTTATAGAAATACAGAAGATATCTCTGAAGATCTAAAAGATCTAATCTTTTTCTTCTCATGGAAACTCCCATTCTCATGGTAACGTTCATCTAAGTGTAACAGCCTTTAAAATTAGGAGTTGGTTATCTCATAACTACATGCCCCAATTTGTACGTGTTCATCATCAAACCATAGAGATTCATCATGCCTCATCCCATGGGCATGATTTCATCTTCACATGGCTGAGATTGGCCATCCATACCCGAATAATCAGAGCCATCCATCACATGATTCAAGTCATATTTGGGTATCCAATTATATGTTCATCATATGCACAAATAATTTCTCCTTAACATTCCTTCTACTATAATGGATCATATCCATTATTATTTTATCTTCTTTAAATTGGGTCTCACCCAATTATTTAATTGATCATCTTATCTGAATTAAATCTAATTTAATTCTCATTTTAATTCATCCAAAATTTTCCTTAATGCGTATGACCCATTAGGCCCTTTAACATGTTGGCAATAATCATGTCCTAATCATAGACCCTAGGAATGATTGGACAACTCTTTATCTAAGTCAACAACATGATTATAGATCATGAGAGGCCTCTAGCAAAGCATCATGATCACCCAACTGCTAAAGGTTTTGATGACGTGACCATCAACAACACCTGTCCATGAACGATTACCGTATGATCAAATCCTTTCTCACATATCCCAGATCAATCAGTGGTATGGAATGTGTCAACCCTGTAATTGATCTTTGTTTACTTGATCTTAGGAAAAATTGACTTATATGAATTAGAACTTTGAAACCATTTCGAATTTTAACTCAACCTTGCAATAATTTAACAATCAATTTAATCCATCAAGTGGCCGTGGGATATAACCCTTTCTATCAAGGAAGATGAATCCTGTCTTGATCAAACACCATCTTCATGTGCTTCATGTCATACCCAATCGACACTATATTTGCCATCCGTGGCTAGTGCGACGTTTGGATGTCATCAAAGCATGACATTCCACACATAAGATACAATGAAGATCTCAAGTCAAAGGATCACTCACACCACCATCATTAGAGATCAACCATCGACACTATATAGAATATCCATATTGGATCTCTGTACGGGTCATCCAATGCATCGTTACAATAACGAGCATCCACATACCTATCCAAGTATCTTCATACTTCAGCTTATAAAATTAACTGCTCACCCCAAGGGTGAGGATATGCAATGTGTGCCAGTCTCACGGTGTTCGATGGTGTCCAGTCCTATCTACACATCAACTAGGGAAGTTTAAAGAATCGAACCATAACGTGCAATTTGAATCTCACAATTTGTAATCTCTATTACAAATTTTATATGCACGGTTCACATTCTTTTGGACTTTATCTCACAAACAAATATATCAAATAAAAGACATCTGGATAGATAAAGAAACCATTTTATTTGATTTGTATTCATAGAATGTATACAACATTCAATCCAATTAGATCTAGGGCATACACTAACAGTTTCATCTTGGAGATCTGATCCTCAAAAAGGCCAAGGTGTCCAAATCAACGGAGGGCGGCAAATTATCCCCAAAATAGGAGGGGCCTTACCGAGTCGCTGAAGTACTTCATTGAGGAACATAACAAATTGAAGGACTCGATGGATGGACCATCCTCCGTACCTAGAATGCAGACAATCTCCACCGATATTATCAATAATGTACCCCCTCACCTGATGATAATAAAGAAATTTCAAATGTTACATCTGACTTATCTCTGAAGCTAAGGACTTATCAACGTTCGAGTTGCCTCTCGAACCGGGACACGAAACCCCCGAGATGGTTCTAAAGGAGCTCGGTAGTCTTGCGACTAGTGGGTCACCACTCGAGCTGGTATGGAGAACCCTCCAAGGTGGTTCAAGATCCCGACAGTTTCGACGACGTTTGAGTTGCCCCTCGGGCTGACACACGAAACCCCTAAGGCAGCTCTAAAGGAGCTCAACGGTCTCGCGACTAGCGGGCCACCACTTGGACCGGCATGGAGATGCCCCACGAGGTGGTTTAAGACCTCGACAGTTCTGATGACATTCGAATCATCCCTTGGGCTGACACATGAAACCCCTGAGACAGTTCTAAAGGAGCTCGGGAGTCTCGCGACTAGCGGGTCACCATTCGGACCGGCATGGAGATGCCTTTCGAGATGGTTTAGGAACCCGACAGTTCCGATGATGTTCGAGTCGCCCCTCGGGCCGGCACATGAAACCCCCGAGGCAGTTCTAAAGGAGCTCAGAGGTCTCACTACTAGCAGGTCACTACTCGGGCCGGTATGGAGATGCCCCTGTAGTACCCGGTTCCTATGAACCAGGTTTAGGTTAATTCTAACCCGGTTCATGCGAACCAGGTTTGAGTTAATTCTAACCCGGTTCATGTGAACCAGGCTGGGTTGATTTAATGTGTTGAGCAATGCTTCGCTCGCAGTGATGACGCTTTGGTTCTCCAGATCTCATAACCGAAGCGTCTCGCTGTGACATTAAAAAGGCAGGGGTGCCCTCCCTCCTGGTGCTCAGAGTCCGCGTCCCCTTCAGGTAATTCTCTGCCCATCCTCTTAGTGCTAGAGAGAGAGAGTGAGTTACCATGGGAGAAAGAGGAAGAGAGAGAGTATTAGGAGAGAGGAAGAAAGAGAGAGAGAGGGAGAGAGAGAGAGTCAGCGGGAGAGAGAGAGACAGCGGCAGAGAGAGAGAGATCGCGAGAAAGAGCCGGCCGATCCCCTTGGTTCAGGCCCGGCGGCGTGCTCGCCGCGCGCCGGGCCTGAGACTTGGCCGGCGACCCGCCGGCGCCGGGGGAGGCGTCCGGCGGGGTGGTGGTGGAGAGAGAGAGGAGAGGGAGGGCCAATTGGCCCTCCTCTCGTGCGGTGGCGGAAGCCGGAAGCCGGTTGGTTCGGGCCGGCGGCGTGCTCGCCGCCTCGCCGGGCCCGAGGCTTGGCCTGTCGCCTCCACCGGCGCCGGGCGTGCGTCCGGTGGAGGTCCGGCCGGCCAAGGTGGCCGGCCGTGCCGCCGGCACTGCATCTTGCCGCGCGGAGAGTGGAAGAAGACGGAGAAATTGAGGGAGAGAGAGTGTTTGGCGGCCGGCCGCGGCGGCGGCCGGCTCTGGCCCGGCCACCGGCGCCGGGCCGCCCTCAATTTGGCCGGCGGCGGCCCCGGCCGCCGGCCATGTTCCCGTCCCCTGTTCGGTGAAACAGGGGATCGGGTGGAAGATGATGAACCGGGCCGGCTGGGCCGGCCGGTTCAGGCCTTTTGGGCCGTGCTGTGAGCCGTTTTGGGTTGGTTTTTGGGCCCCGTAACGGGCCGGGATTAGTAAAATATTTATATGGCTAGAATCTGGGTGAATTCTAGTTTCTTGGGTATTTTACTTCCCCAATTGGGTGTGTATAATGGGAGATATTCGAGCCCAAAGTAGGGCCCGTGAACTAGTTTGGGTAGAAACTCTAAGGGTCATTTTAATATTCGTTGCTAATAAATTAATTGTGTAAATGACCCTGTAGGTGCTCAGACATCTGACTAGCTGATTTATACCTGTTGGATTGCGTACTGAAGGTAAGTAAGCCAGTTATCAGTTTATTAAATAATTTGTTTCAGAATATGCGTAGTTAAATTGTGAATTGTGATATGAAGAATTGTTATTGGCTAAATTTGTAAGTAGATGAATATTATGAATACATGGCTGTTTATGTACTATGATTTCATGTGTGGATGCTATGCATGAGAGATGCAGTTGCTATGCATGAGAGATGCAGTTGCTATGCATGAGAGATGCAGTTGCTATGCATGAGAGATGCAGTTATTATGACATTGATGTGATGTATTACATGCAATTGTTCAGTAGGTATAATCCACTGTTTATGCAATATTATGTTGTTATTGATAAGATGAGTGCATGTGATGTGAGGTACTGTTATGTGTCGCCGCGGCTCTCCTTTATCATGTCATACCCTGGTATTTCGACCCTACTTCAGTAGGGGGGATACTTGTTGGTACACTATGGTATTTCGACCCTACTTTAGTAGGGGGGATACTTGTTGGTACACTATGGTATTTCGACCCTACTTCAGTAGGGGGGATACTTGTTGGTACACTATGGTATTTCAACCCTACTTCAGTAGGGGGGATACTTGTTAGTATACTATGGTATTTCGACCCTACTTCAGTAGGGGGGATGCCTGTTGGTACATTATTGAGATATTGCAGGGCCGTGGGTCACATTTACAGCTACCATTGAGAGTATAAACAGTGGGTTTACTTATATAGTATAATTGAGCGGTTATGGATGCAAATGATTGGTATTATATTCATAAGTGCCGCCGCGGTTCTCCTTTGCTATGGTCATACACATCTAGAGGATGTGCTCAGATGAGGCATTGCAGGGCCGTGGGACACGCATGATATAATACTTACATTGCATAATGGAGTGATTGTGAATGCAAAAGAATGAATTATATCGATATGTGCCGCCGCGGCTCTCCTTTGTTATGGGGCAGTGCAGGGCCGTGGGACACATATGATATAATATAACAATGATAGGTTTACTTACATTGCATGCTTGAGTATTTATGGAATGCTTTATATGCACTGATAATTTGCTATGATATAATATAACAATGATGGGTTTACTTACATTGCATGTTTGAGTATTTGTGAAATGTTTATGCATGCAGATCATTTATATGCTTATTGATTGCTATGCTATGATTTGACTGTATAACGTGGTTTACTTACTGAGTGTAATCTCATAAAAATATTATAATGTTTTTGCTACAGGACCATGAGATTTGAGAATAACATGTTGGAGTGATGGACCTCAACTCAAATAAAATATAGATTTTGTTTTATTGTTATACCAGTATATTTATGTGTAGGGCTTGATGCCCAGACTATATTATTGTGGTGTGTAAGGAACCATAGGTTCGTTGGAGCTTCTATTTAAAATAAAGTGGATTCATATGTTGATGTAACCCCAGTAATGCTTATGTGTAGGGCTTGTAGCCCAAATCTTTAGTTATGGATTGTATTAAAGACATGGACTTGAATGATATATAGGTTGTTGCTTTTCTTGAATTCAGTGTCATGTTTCGGGACGCCTTGCATGCCCGGCACGCGGCGGGTTGTCACCTAGCTCAAAATTTTTGGTCTGGGGCGTGACAGCTTTTATGGTATCAGAGCCCGGTTATGACCCTAGGGATACGGACATATTGACATGATAACAGTTATGACCCTAGGGACATGGACATATTGACATGATAATGGTTATGACTCTAGGGACACGGACATATTGACATGATACGGTTTTGACCCTAGGGACACAGACATATTGATATGATAACATGTAGAGAGATCATATTTTGATGACATTATATTTAGAGACACCTGACACATTAGTTTGTGATAATATTAACCACATCCAATTTACCAGGAATTAGTTATGGCTCGCCATACTAGGAGCTAACTGTTTGAGGAGGACTCTCTGGCCGGTAATGCTGATCAGCCGGTGGGTCAAGGAACTACTGGAGGTATGACCCCTGCCAACCCAGTAGGAATTGAGCACCAGTGATTCTAGTCCGAGATGCTTCAAGCTCTCTCGGGTATGGCGCAGTCTATGTAGGACATGCAGCATCAGAGTGCGCAGCGGAAGCGTGGTGGGCCCATAACCCATAGGACCCAGGTTATGATCTTAGGGACATATGCATAATGACACTCTAGGCAAAATACTAGGATGATATGGAGACAATTATGACTTTCAAGGAAATTCATGAATTATGCTTTGGAAGCTTGAAA
This sequence comes from Calamus simplicifolius, assembly GCA_900491605.1. Lineage (NCBI taxonomy): Eukaryota > Viridiplantae > Streptophyta > Magnoliopsida > Arecales > Arecaceae > Calamus > Calamus simplicifolius. Next base: position 496,849 of record UESW01004101.1, read on the forward strand.
TTTAAAGTTTATCAAGATATTAATTGAATTACAAGTTTGATAGGAATTGAGAATGAACCATCGCAAGCCAATGATATTATGTGGGCTCCCTGGCTGGTAGCTTTGACCAGTGGGGAGGCCTAGGGGCTTCTATAGGTTTTATCTATGTTAAACTTATTGGAAATGATTCGTAGCAATTTTAGACCTTTAAATAATATGAATAGATGAAATTTTAATTGGATATGCAATAAAAGACAGATGAATGTATGGAATATGATATAGTAGTTGAAAAGTGCAATTTTGACTAATATGACTAAGATATCATCATTATATTCATACCATAATTGAGTACTTTCTGAATTCGAGTCTGGATGGATAAATTATCAATCAGCCATGAGTGGCATATCTATTTAAGGAAAAAGGAGGGAGATGATTTTATCAATTATGGATTATGGTTAAGGATACATGTTATATCACTTTCAAGTCATGATGAGATCACTATAATTTTCTAATTATGTCTTTTGGGTGGTAAGTGCATTTTCATTCTTAATTGATCTTATAAGTCATGTATCCATCTGAGCTAGATCAGTGAGGTCACTTTGAGTTATTCGAAGGGTTTGAATTAGTTGGTCATGTTATGGAATGAGACATTACATAATCTATAGATAATTTTGATAGTCATTGGTAACAAAATAATCAACTCATGGATTTGAATCATTTAAATTATAATATTCATTGAGAATAAACTGACCTAGTTAAAGAGAAATTGATTGGTTATGGTGGTATTATTGATAAATATGAAGGAGATAAATTAATTATACTGATGATTAGTGATGACACTATTATTCAAAGAAAATGAATTTTAATTACGATAATTATGAAAGATATCTTAAATGATCGGCATAATGTTCATTGATGTTAGCTTGAAGTATTCAAGAGTGAAACCAAGTATATTATGATGATTGATATAAGTGTCGTAACAATTAATGGTACATTCAACTATTCAAGAGTTGAAAGAGCATTGAAAATATATATATATATATATCTTATATCTAATTCACAAGAATTTCGAACTGTCTTATCAAGGAATCGAGAGTACCTGATATGTTGCTAACCTTAAGTATGGAAGACATTATACATGTAATAGACAACTGCAGAAACCAATAAGATTTTAGATGTTATACTGTGAGCCTGTGTAATGGATTTAAGAGGTACTTGGTATTGTTCTTACCCTTAATGAAATTGCTTATTTATTGATTACCAAGCCAATATTCAAATGGATTCATTTTAATTGTCTACGATATAAGGTATAGACTTCCTTCATATTGAGATGATGTGAGAGCGACAATTTTGGACTGAGCTTGTTTAGCAGCTATGAAAAGTATCATTAATTAAAGCAGTTTTTGTAGCTCAAAGTTAATAGAAAAGTTATGTTAATGATCAAAGGAAAGATTTGAAATTTCAGGTTAAAGATCATTTGGAAGTTTTGCTAACCAATGATGTTATGAGGTCTATGTTAGAGGTGACTTCAGCCACAAAACATTGGGTCATTTGAAACTTTGATCAAGATAAAGGAAGTGTCTTATAGCTTAGCACTGCTTTCATTACTCTTTGTAGTGTTCAATGTGTTTCATATCTTTATGACAGAGGAAGTATATTTCAAACCCCGTTATGTGTTATAACTTGAACCAATTTAGCTTAAGAAAGAATTGACCTATGAAGATCATCTTGTGCACATTATGGACCGTAAAAATCAAGTTCTGAAATAGTGTAGTATTCCTTATGTCAAAGATCAATAGAATAATCATTCTGAGAGAGAGACTATTGGGAGCCTAAGGAGGAAATGGGAAAGAAAAATCCATAATTAATTGTATCTTATGACAGATCAATGATGTATCGATGACTGTGACTTTTAATGAAATTTAATTGATTATGAGAGGGAAAATTTGGATTCTATATTCTATTGGATGTATATCAATTTCGAGGATGAAATTCTTATAAGGAGGGGAGGATGTAGTACCCGGTTCCTACGAACCAGGTTTAGGTTAATTCTAACCCGGTTCATGCAAACCAGGTTTGAGTTAATTCTAACCCGGTTCATGTGAACTAGGCTGGGTTGATTTAATGTGTTGAGCAACGCTTCGCTCGCAGTGATGACGCTTTGGTTCTTCAGATCTCATAACCGAAGCGTCTCGCTGCGACATTAAAAAGGCAGGGGTGCCCTCCCTCCTGGTGCTCAGAGTCCGCATCCCCTCCAGGTAATTCTCTGCCCATCCTCTTAGTGCTAGAGAGAGAGAGTGAGTTACCATGGGAGAAAGAGGAAGAGAGAGAGTATCAGGAGAGAGGAAGAAAGAGAGAGAGAGGAGAGAGAGAGAGTCAGCGGGAGAGAGAGAGACATCGGCAGAGAGAGAGAGATCATGAGAAAGAGCCGGCCGATCCCCTTGGTTCAGGCCCGGCGGCGTGGTCGCCGCCGCGCCGGGCCTGAGACTTGGCCGATGACTCCGCCGATGCCGGGGGAGGCGTCCGGCGGGGTGGTGGTGGAGAGAGAGAGGAGAGGGAGGGCCAATTGGCCCTCCTCTCGTGCGGTGGCGGAAGCCGGTTGCCGAACCGGCTTCCGTCGGTTGGTTCGGGCCCGGCGGCATGCTCGCCGCCTCGCCGGGCCCGAGGCTTGGCCTGTCGCCTCCACCGGCACCGGGCGTGCGTCCGGTGGAGGTCCGGCGGCCAAGGTGGCCGGCCGTGCCGCCGGCATTGCATCTTGCCGCACGGTAGAGTGGAAGAAGACGAAGAAATTGAGGGAGAGATTGAGTGTTTGGCGGCTGGCCGCGGCGGCGGCCGGGCCGCCCTTAATTTGGCCGGCGGCGGCCCCGGCCGCCGGCCATGTTCCCGTCCCCTGTTCGGTGAAACAGGGGATCAGGTGGAAGATGATGAACCGGGCCGGCTGGGCCGGCCGGTTCAGGCCTTTTGGGCCATGCTGTGAGCCATTTTGAGGTTGGTTTTTGGGCCTCGTAACGGGTCGGGATTAGTAAAATATTTATATGGCTAGAATCTGGGTGAATTCTAGTTTCTTGGGGTATTTTTACTTCCCCAATTGGGTGTGTATAATGGGAGATATTCGAGCCCAAAGTAGGGCCCATGAACTAGTTTGGGTAGAAACTCTAAGGGTCATTTTAATATTCGTTGCTAATAAATTAATTATGTAAATGACCCTGTAGGTGCTCAGACATTTGACTAGTTGATTTATACCTGTTGGATAGCGTACTGAAGTAAGTAAGCCAGTTATCAGTTTATTAAATAATTTGTTTCAGGATATGCGTAGTTAAATTGTGAATTGTGATATGAAGAATTGTTATTGGCTAAATTTGTAAGTAGATGAATATTATGAATACATGGCTGTTTATGTACTATGATTTCATGTGTGGATGCTATGCATGAGAGATGCAGTTGCTATGCATGAGAGATGCAGTTATTATGACATTGATGTGATGTATTACATACAATTGTTCAGTAGGTATAATCCACTGTTTATGCAATATTGTGTTGTTGTTGATAAGATGAGTGCATGTGATGTGAGGTACTGTTATGTGTCTCCGCGGCTCTCCTTTATCATGTCATACCCTGGTATTTCGACCCTACTTCAGTAGGGGGGATACTTGTTGGTACACTATGGTATTTCGATCCTACTTCAGTAGGGGGGATACTTGTTGGTACACTATGGTATTTCGATCCTACTTCAGTAGGGGGGATACTTGTTGGTACACTATGGTATTTCGATCCTACTTCAGTAGGGGGGATACTTGTTGGTACACTATGGTATTTCGACCCTACTTCAGTAGGGGGGATACTTGTTGGTACACTATGGTATTTCGACCCTACTTCAGTAGGAGGGATACTTGTTAGTATACTATGGTATTTCGACCCTACTTCAGTAGGGGGGATGCCTGTTGATACATTATTGAGATATTGCAGGGCCGTGGGTCACATTTACAGCTACCATTGAGAGTATAAATAGTGGGTTTACTTATATAGTATAATTGAGCGGTTATGGATGCAAATGATTGGTATTATATTCATAAGTGCCGCCGCGGTTCTCCTTTGCTATGGCCATACACATCTAGAGGATGTGCTCAGATGAGGCATTGCAGGGCCGTGGGACACGCATGATATAATACTTACATTGCATAATGGAGTGATTGTGAATGCAAAAGAATGAATTATATCGATATGTGCCGCCGCGGCTCTCCTTTGTTATGGGGCATTGCAGGGCCGTGGGACACATATGATATAATATAACAATGATAGGTTTACTTACATTGCATGCTTGAGTATTTGTGGAATGCTTTATATGCACTGATAATTTGCTATGATATAATATAACAATGATGGGTTTACTTACATTGCATGTTTGAGTATTTGTGAAATGTTTATGCATGCAGATCATTTATATGCTTATTGATTGCTATGCTATGATTTGACTGTATAACGTGGTTTACTTACTGAGTGTAATCTCATAAAAATATTATAATGTTTTTGCTACAGGACCATGAGATTTGAGAATAACATGTTGGAGTGATGGACCTTAACTCAAATAAAATATAGATTTTGTTTTATTGTTATACCAGTATATTTATGTGTAGGGCTTGATGCCCAGACTATATTATTATGGTGTGTAAGGAACCATAGGTTCGTTGGAGCTTCTATTTAAAATAAAGTGGATTCATATGTTGATGTAACCCCAGTAATGCTTATGTGTAGGGCTTGTAGCCCAAATCTTTAGTTATGGATTGTATTAAAGACATGGACTTGAATGATATATAGGTTGTTGCTTTTCTTGAATTCAGTGTCATGTTTCGGGACGCCTTGCGTGCCCGGCACGCGGCGGGTTGTCACCCTAGCTCAAAATTTTTGGGTCTGGGGCGTGACAGCCCCTGAGATGGTTCAAGATCCCGATAGTTTCGATGACGTTCGAGTCGCCCCTCGGATCCGCACACGAAACCCCCGAGGTGGTTCTAAAGGAGCCTGGTGGTCTCACGACTAGCGGGTCACCACTCGGGCCAGCATGGAGATGCCCCTTGAGGTAGTTCAAGACCCCGACGTTTCGATGACATTTGAGTTGCCCCTCGGGCCGGCACACAAAACCCCCGAGGTGGTTCTAAAGGAGCTTGGCGGTCTCGTGACTAGTAGGTCACCACTCGGGCTGGCATGGAGATGCTCCCTGAGGCGGTTCAAGACCTCGACAGTTCTGATGACATTTAAGTTGCCCCTCGAGTTGGCACATGAAACCCCCGAGGTGGTTCTAAAGGAGCTCGGCAGTCTCACGACTAGCTGGTCACCACTCGGACCGGCATGGAGATACTCTCCGAGGCGGTTCAAGACCCCGACAGTTTTGACAACGTTCGAGTCGCCCTTTGGGCCAGCATACGAAACCCCCAAGACAGTTCTAAAGGAGCTCGGTGGTCTCGCGACTAGCGGTTCACCACTTGGGCCGGCATGAAGATGCCCCCCAAGGCAGTTCAAGACCCCAATAGTTCCGATGATGTTCGAGTCACCCCTCAGACTGGCATGCGAAACCTCCGGGGTGGTATTGAAGAACTATCAAGCTTGCCTAAGCGTTCCTTAGCTGACATCGGCACCCTACAGTCGCTTCGACAAATGCCTAAGGGACAAAAGACTTAGTCAATGCCATAAGTTCATGCAAATCCTGGTTAGACCGCCGAAAGGACCGCAGTCACTTGCTGCTGAGCCTAAAGATCAGGATCGGTACACCATTACAGGAGAATAAAGCCACTACAAAAACTAAGTAAAATAACTCACTTGGGCAAAATTTTCCTTTTCGCTAATGTTTGAATGAAGTACAAAAAGTTAATTCAAGTTTAGTTACAATCGAAGTAAAAAAGACAGAAGAGAAAAAAGCAGGTAAAGGCCTAGGAATCTATGGCTCGGTGGGCCCCAGTTCGCTACTGGCGTCATCCTTATCTGATGCCTCCTCATTCAGATCTCCAGGTCTGATGCAGTCAAGGTCGTCGATCCCGAAGATCTGAGCGACCTTCTCCTTGTAGTGCTTGAAGCCCTGAAAGTAGGCATCGAGACCAAGCTCTTCCACCTCCTAATCGAATGCCAAGGAACATTTGAATTGTTCGATGGCAGTCTAAGCTCGGGTCTCGGCATCTTGAGCCTGGGCCTCGGCATTGGCCCTCCTCTCTTCAGCCTCCTGGGCATTCGACTCAGCTAGGGCGACCCTCTCCTCGTTGGCATGGGTGTTGAGGCTGCTTTACCTCTGCATCAGATCTGCAAGAAGTCCTAGGGACCGGATATTTTGGCGGGGACCCTTCGATGCTCAAGTTAGTGATCAGAATCATAACCGTGAGCCTGAATAAGCTTGAGAGAGTTGGAAAGATGAGAAAACTCTCTAAATGTTTATGTTTTCATACCTTGGCCAGGGGTCCCTCTTGCCCGTTTTATTGATACTCAAAGTTTGTGAGACCTGCTTGGAAAGCTTGAAATCTTATGATGAGCCATGACTTTTTGTAACTGAAATGTCAGAATTAGTGGGGTTTATCCCATATGAACTGGATGATTGATACTTTATGGCAGATGATGACTTTTTGGGCTCATCTAATCAGGGTCATTAAAGCTTCATGATGGACGATGATTTTTTAGGCTTATGCCAGAACTAATGGAACTTGTCTTATTAGACATATATGAACCAAAGACGGTTGATGGGCTTGGCCTGGTCAAAAGTGAAGGCTTGTCTGGAAAGCTAAAGCTGAGCCCAAAGATGACGCCACCTTCGAACTGGGGCCGCCTTAGTACGGGTACCGCTTAGGAGCTAGGGCCGCCTTAGAACTGGGGCTTCCTTAGAACTGGGACTGCCTAGGAGTTGGGGCCGCCTTAGAACTGAAGCCGCCTAGAAGCTGGAGCCGCCTTAGAGCTGGGGCCGCCTAGGAGCTGGAGCCGCCTTAGAACTAGGGCCGCCTTAGAGCTGGGGCCACCGGCGTCCTATCAACTTCCGCTGTTAAGTAATTTTGACCGTTAACCTACACGTGGCTTTTATTAGCTATATTAGTTTGTAAGATTTTGTTGGAAAACATGGCTTTTATTAGCTATATTAGTTTGTAAGATTTTGTTGGAAAACAGGGCATAAAGAATTTCAGCTTTCTGGATCTCGAGTCGAATTGCTTCACTGCATCCATCCCATTGGAAATCTCTCAATGCTGCAACCTAACCTTCATTGACCTCTGCTCCAACGCCATCTTCAGAAACTTGTTTGTGGGTTTGTTAGAGGGCTTGCTCTCTTTTCAATTTCTAGAAATATTCGACTTGGAAAGCAGGACTTAAGCTTTTAAATTTTTACCCATTGTCGAAGAGCACAACTTCAGATTTTGCCTATGCTTGGACATGCTTCCCTCGAACTGGATCATGGGAGGAGGTGAAGGAGAAATTATGTTTATGATAGGATGGGATCATGGAATTATTCCAGGAGGAGAAGAATGGGGTAGTGTAAGAGAGGCAAGGTTGAAATTAGCCATCAGACAATGTAAGGAATGCATGATGGATAGAAAAGACCTTGAAGATATTTTGATTCTGTGGAGCTCTTTTTAGAAGCAAGAGAGATCATCTTAGCTGTGCTTAGGCAGTATTTGAATGGAGCTAATGATGGTACTGTATTCGAATCAATAAATGTTGAATTGAAGATTAATTCAAGCTGAAATTTTAAGAAGAAAGATTTAATAATAGAGGATCAAGGCTTAAGAATAGATGGTGATAATCAGTGGAACAAGATCAGTTTATCAAAAGTGCCAAAGAAACCTTGATCATCGGTACTACCAAAAAGCCTAAATTTTGATCAAATTTTTCATGGAGCCATTGTTGAGGCAAAGATCACTTTAGGTCGAGCTAAGAAGCCTTAAAGATGGATCTGAAAGAAGATTTGGATACGAATAAAATTAAAAGCTCAAAACGCGAAGCATCTGTTGCTCAAAATGCCAAAATTTTGCTCTCTAGTGCTGTGTGAAAAGTCAAAAGCCTTAATTTTCTTTCAACAATTTTTTCGGCCATATTCCCGACAACTTCTTCTCCAATTAAGCTCCCCTTCGATGATCTCGAAGGAAGACTATCACGCCCCAGACCCAAAAAGTGTGAGCTAGAGTTACAACCTGCGCATGCCGGGCATGCAAGGCATTCCAAAATTTACACATCGATCATTATAAGGCAATAAGTATAATAAGTCAATCCAAATCCATACTTTATTACAAACCACTAATATAAGTTTTGGGCTACAAGCCCTACACACAAATATTACTGGGGTTACATCAACACTATGGAACTATTTTATTTAACTGAAGCTCCATCTACCCCATAATTTCATCTTCAATCCCGAAGCTCTAAAAAACATTATGAGATTTACATGAGCTCACACTCAATAAGTAAGCCTATAATAATGACATAAAATAGTCATATATCATCTTATCTCTCAAGATATTATCAAGTCATAATTTTTATAGAAACTTCCAATTTAATTAACATGCTATCATAATCATGCATATCATTAAGTCAAAATAATCATGGAAGCTTATAAAACAAATCCCAGAATATGCATTGTAAACAAATCCACTGTTTATATTTAATTATTATTATATTATATCATATGTGTCCCACGGCCCTGCAATGCCTCCATCAATCAGCACACATCCTCTAGATGTGCGTGGCCTCCACATGCCATATCAATCAGCACACACCCTCTAGATGTGCGTGGCCTCCACATGTCATATCAATCAGCACACATCCTCTAGATGTGCGTGGCCTCCACATACCATATCAATCAGCACACATCCTCTAGATGTGCGTGGCCTCCACATGCCATATCAATCAGCACACATCCTCTAGATGTGCGTGGCCTCCACATGCCATATCAAAGGAGAACCACGACGACACATATAAATATAATTCAAATCATTTTACATATGCATGTCACATATTATGTGTCATCATAAGCATAATTTCTCTCATAACACATAAATAGTGGTTTGTACATTTTTAACCATTGCATATAATCAATTCACTTTGCAAATAATATCAACTATTATAGCAAATATGCAATTAGATACACATGGTACAGCTTACCAATTTTCAAAATAATCAATAAAACTCTATTTCATAAATATGCATAAAATTATAAATACAACCATTTATAATTTATGAAATTATTATATTTGGCTTACTTACCTCAATACGCAAATCCAAATGGTAAACCAGCTATCTAGACATCTTGGTACCTTTGATAAATCATTCATTGAGTTCCAACCTTGACCTCTCCACAATCACCATTTTCCTCTGGTTAGTTTTCTTTGTCATCAGTGACATCATTATTCACTAATTCTGTGATCGCGTTGTTTCTCTACAGTCCACCAGATCCTCATCATTTTCTATCTCACCAATTTCACCTTCTCTTTGCAAATTTTCATGTGCATCGGCAGCTTGAGTCAAGGACTGACCGAGCGAGGTGCCCAAATCAAGAATGATACTTGGCAGTCTGTTGATGTCCCAACCAAGCACTTAGCACACAGCCCTAGTAAATGCCCAGTGTGCGTCCCTTCTCTTCATCTTTGAGATGGAGTTTGAGTGTTGGATGAGCCTGACGTAGTCCCCGAGCTTCTTCCACTTCTTCACCCCGAGACCCCAACAAACCAAGCAGCTGAAACTCTCCCTTCTCCTAGTTCTTCTCATAGTACTCCCTCAACTTCCCATCTCTCTCGAAAAGTCCCAAGAAGAACTTGAAAACTACCTCCCTTGACTCCTCGTCCTCATCCATGGACTCATCTTTCTCATCCCCCTCATCAGAGTCGTCCTTCTTGGAGGAGAAGTCCTCGCAGGCCTTAAGCCCGCTCAGTTGAGCCCGATCCGCCAAGACCCTCGCCTACTCCTTGGTGGATGCCAGAGGCCGAGGTTGGGCAGCGACCGGTAGAGGGGCGAGATCGGCCTAGAAGTCCGGCAGAGCATTCTATTCCGGCGTGGGATTGCACGACCATTCAACTTCATCTTGTTCTTGGCTTCCTTCTTGAATAAGGTGCAGGTGGCCGGCCGGAGGCTGGGGGTTGGTGTTAGGGCTCCGGGGAGGTCTGCAGTGCCAGAGGGAATGGAGGTGGCGGACCTCTTCGGTGTAGAGGCGCCCGAGGGCAGGGGTCAGATGGGAATGGTCCATGGCGAAAAGGTATGGCCAAGGGAGATGGGAACCCGACCGTCGGTATGATGACTTCCCTCCTCACCTCTCGGAGATAAAAATGAATGCGGAGTTCACCCTCCATATCCCTTTAAACACCCCAGCGATGCCTCGGCTCAAGGGACAACGGGGTCCCAAGCGTTACGTCGAGAGCGTAAGCGCCAGCCAGATAATTTTCATAATTCAGACATTGGTTCACACGAACCGGGTACTACAAAGCCCCACCCTTTGTTTCACCAATTACTCCAGCGTGGAGGATGGCAAGGCCTAGCACGCTGGCCCAGGCGAACGCTCGTGTGCTACTAAAGTGGTCGTGCGGTAGCAAGTGTAAGGAGGAGGATGGCAATATACCGCTGCCATGGAAGGTGATGCTGTGAAGGATTTAATATTTCACACAATATAACACAATCAAAACTTCAATCAAAATACCTTATTATCCAAGTTGAATGTAAATTTAGCATTTTCTGCCATATAAGTATACCACACCAGCAAAGGATTTACAATATTAAAATTTTTTTTGGCAGAAATTAAATTGAAATAAAAATTAAAATTAAAAAAAAATTAATTTTTTAAATAAAATAGAAATAAAGGTGAAACGTTCTTAAGTTTGAGAATTAAATAAATGTTTTTTCTTTGTTTGGCTATGGGCTCGCAACGCTGGCTCGATCAAAAGGCACTTCAGACGCCTTCTTAATAATGCCGTTGTGCTATCCAACCAATGCAGTCTCTTTTTTAACTAAGGTAGTGTTTGAAATAGGGGATAAGAGGGGATATCCAAAGGATATCCCTTCTTATTCCCAAAAGCCATAACTATAAGGGATAGCAGAGAATAAAGTTAACCAAAGGAATAATCCATGGTTAACCATGGTTAACCATGGGATATCCCCTCAATTTATTTCCTAGAGAATGCAGGAATAGCTGGTTATCCCTCCAAATAAGAGTAAAAAAAGATTATCCTATGGATTTACCTTTTTACATTTGATATGATCAATGGGATAGCCAAGGAATATCCCTAGGGATAGCCAGGGGATAAACTCTATCCCGTACATTTATCCATGGATAATATTTTTCCTATCAAACACTACCTAAATGTTGGTCATCTTTCACCCAGCGTCCAAGGACTTCCCTGCTCCACCTCCAAGCTTCTTGTTTTCAGTTCTAACCAATGTTTTAAAAATTAGATCAGACAATGAATCGATTTAATATTTAGAATGCGGATCAATCGATTTGATGGGATAAATCGATTTGATCTAATCGAATAATATTTTAATTAAATTTTAATTTAATAATATAAAATTGTTGGCATCGAGTCACTTTCTTCAAATGCCGGGGAAACAGACGTCCTCCTTGCCGGTCTCCTGCAAGAAAAGTCCCCAGAGACTAGATGCTCCGGTGGGGACCCTCCGACGCTCAAGTTAGTAACTCGAGAACTGACGAGAACTGACTAGCAGAAGGAAGCTAGAAAGTTTGGATTTAACTAGTAGGGAGAAGCTAGAAAAACCAGAGTTCTTCCCCCTCCTTACAGTGAGAGTGTGCGCTTTTATACCTGTTCGAAGATACACTCTTCCGTTCCAGAAGATTGCTGATTTTAAGGCGCCTCGTTCAATAACGGACAAAAAGATGAGGCTAACAATGACATATCGTACTGTCACCATGCACGTCGAAGGTGTCCTACGTCACCTGTCAGTACGGCCTCACAAGTGTCTGGCATCCGTGGTTATACCTGGTGCATGCCACTGCTATATGTGACCGTGCATAGTTATAGGCGGGTGGTGGACCGTACGCTATAACGGGATATGGTCATGCACAGTGACAGGGACGCGATAGACCATACGCCGTTATAAGGTATGGCCACACACTGCTACGGATGTGCGGCAGATTGCACGGGCATGCCAGGTGGCCCGAGGCTATAGGCTGCTGGGCTCAAGGGCCAGACCATGTATCGGGCACTGTTCATGCAGCCCGAGACCGAGGGAGTCTCAGGGGTTAAGATACTGTTCATAGGGTTAGGGAGCTGTGGCATGAGACTGAGACTGGAACTCGAAGCCGGGCACTGTTCATGTAGCCCGAGACCGAGGGGGTCTCGGGGGTTGAGATACTGTTAATAGGGCCCGGGAGCTGTGGCACGAGGCTAAGACTAGAACTCGAAGCCGGACACTGTTCATGTAGCCTGAGATCGAGGGGGTCTCGGGGGTTGAGATACTGTTCATAGGGCCCGGGAGCTGTGGCTCGAGGCTGAGACTGGAACTCGAAGCCGGGCACTGTTCATGTAGCCCGAGACCGAGGGGGTCTCAGGGGTTGAGATACTGTTCATAGGGCCCAGGAGCTGTGGCAAGAGGATGAGACTGGAACTCGAAGCTGGGCACTGTTCATGTAGCCCGAGACCGAGGGGGTCCCGAGGGTTGAGATACTGTTCATAGGGTCCGGGAGCTGTGGCTCGAGACTGAGACTGAAACTCGAAGATGGGCACTGTTCATGTAGCCCGAGATGGAGGGGGTCTCAGGGGTTGAGATACTATTCATAGGGCCCGGGAGCTATGGCTCGAGGCTGAGACTGGAACTCGAAGCCGGGCACTGTTCATGTAGCCCGAGACCGAGGGGTCTTGGGGGTTGAGATACTGTTCATAGGGCCTGGGAGCTGTGGTTCGAGGCTGAGACTGGAACTTGAAGCCGGACACTGTTCATGTAGCCCGAGACCGAGGGGGTCTCGAGGGTTGAGATACTATTCATAGGGTTCGGGAGATGTGGCTCGAGGCTGAGACTAGAACTCAAAGCGGGCACTGTTCATGTAGCCCGAGACCGAGGGGGTCTCGAGGGTTGAGATACTGTTCATAGGGTCCGGGAGCTGTGGCTCGAGGCTGAGACTGGAACTCGATGCCGGGCACTGTTCATGTAGCCCGAGACTGAGGGGGTCTCGGGGGTTGAGATACTGTTCATAGGGCCTAGGAGTTGTGGCTCGAGAATGAGACTGGAACTCGAAGCCGGGCACTGTTTATGTAGCCCGAGACCGAGGGGGTCTCGGGGGTTGAGATACTGTTCAAAGTGCCCGGGAGCTGTGGCTCGAGGCTGAGACTGGAACTCGAAGCCGGGCGCTGTTCATGTAGCCTGAGAACGAAGGGGTCTCGGGGGTTGAGATACTGTTCATAGGGCCCGGGAGCTGTGGCTCGAGGCTAAGACTGGAACTCAAAGCCGGGCACTGTTCATGTAGCCTGAGACCGAGGGGTCTCGGGGGTTGAGATACTGTTCATAGGGGCCAGGAGCTGTGGCTCGAGGCTTAGACTGGAACTCGAAGCTGGGCACTGTTCATATAGCCCGAGACCGAGGGGGTCTCGGGGGTTGAGATACTGTTCATTGGATACCAAGGGGGGCTCCGGAGGCCGAGGGGGGCTCCGTCAACCACCGTTACTGTTTATTCTGATGGCGTTGGATCAGTCATATCAGATGCCTCCTCACCCCTGAGATGGAGTGAGCCCACCCCAGCAAGGCGAAAGGGGTGTCACCTCCCGAGTGGCTGATCCCCGCCTGACTTTGGGTCTTTAACTTTTGACATAAAGTTTGGATGTGGGTTCCCGTCCACATGCCGTTGAGGCAAAGAGCCAATGAAGCTGCAATGATGGTCCTCAGATAGAGGGAGCCGTTGAGGCTGCAATAATGCCTCGGAGGCAGAGATAAACCGTTGAGGCTGAAATAAAATTGCCGAAGCAGAAATAGAGCCGCGAGGCCTGAAATAAAATTGCCTCGAGTGTCTGTGTGCTGGTCCGGGAGGTGACTCGAGCGGGTACGGGCTATTAGGGATTTGAACCGACTCAGGGCGTATGCTAGCCAGGCCAAGTGGTATCCGTTAGCCGCCATACCGTCGAGCTACTCTGGAACTGCCTCGGGGGTTTCGTGGCCGGCTCGAGGGGTGACTCGAGATCACTGGAATCATAGGTCTTGAACCGCCGTGGGAGTTTCGCGGCCGGCCCGGGGGTGACCTTTTGATCACAGGACTGTCGAGAGCCTTTTGAATGGTTGGTTTTCCCGTTATGCATTTACATACTAATGAAAATGAACTTTTTTTCTTAAAGTGTAGCGTACTTAGCTTTTTGTTGGAGGAATTTGTCTCCTTCTGCTTCGTTTTGGGAGGCTCCACGTTTGTAGCGTTCGTTGGTGAGCTTGGAGGGGCTCTTTACTTTTGGCATGAAGTTTAGAGGTGGGTGCCCGTCAACTGTGAGCTGGGGAGTTGGCCTCTTCCAGCTGTGAGTTATCTTGGGGCTTCTTGATGGCTAAAAGTAACCAGCAATATGTTGCAAGTGCATAATTTAAACAAAGGTATTACCCATTTGGCCATTGGCCGCTGATACAAAGTTGAAGCTGTTGAGGCTGAAATGAAGTCGTTAAGGCTGTGACGAAGCCGTTGAGGCAAAGTTAAGGTCGTCGAGAGCCTTTTGAACCCCGGAGGGTGACCCGAGAGTCACTGAGATGGGAACATGCTCGGGAGCCTTTAACCCCGGAGGGTGACCTGAGAGTTGAGAGTCGTCAGGTGCCTTTTTAACCCCAAAGGGTGACCAGAAAGTTAAGAGTCGTTAGGTGCCTTTTTAACCCCGAAGGGTGACCTGAGAGTTGAGAGTCGTCAGGTGCCATTTTAACCCCGAAGGGTGACCTGAGAGTTGAAAGTCATCAGGTGCCATTTTAACCCCGAAGGGTGACCTGAGAGTTGAGAGTCGTCAGGTGCCATTTTAACCCCGAAGGGTGACCTAAGAGTTGAGAGTCGTTAGGTGCCTTTTTAACCCCGAAGGGTGACCTGAGAGTTGAGAGTCGTCGGGTGCTTTTTTAACCCCGAAGGGTGACCTAAGAGTTGAGAGTCGTCAGGTACCTTTTTAACTCCGAAGGGTGACCTTAGAGTTGATAGTCGTCAGGTGCCTTTTTAACCCCAAAGGATGACCTAAAAGTTGAGAGTCGTTCGGTGCCTTTTTAACCCCGAAGGGTGACCTGAGAGTTGAGAGTCGTCAGGTGCCTTTTTAACCCCGAAGGGTGACCTGAGAGTTGAGAGTCGCCAGGTGCCTTTTGTACCAAGCTGGCCTCGGGATTTAGTGCCGATGGTACATCAGGCTTTGAGAGCCGATCGAAGTCGGGCTTTTTGGATCCGATGGTACATCGGTCTTCGGTGCCAATGGTACATTGGTCTTGAATGCTGATGCAAGGTTGGTCTTTTACCTGCATGATATTTTTATGTATCAATGAAAGAATACTATCTTAAATGCAGCGTACTTAGCTCTTGTAGCACCCCCTGTTTTTCTTCTGCAAATTTGAGTACTTCTGCCCGCTAGTGGTGCCCCCCAGGGAATCAAGTTGGGACGAAGCCTGGAGTTGGTTGATGACCAGCTTATCTTTGAAATGAAGCTAGGGACCCATCTTCGGAGTGCAGTAAAGAGAGGGATGGGATCCAGAGCCAGGGATGCTGGAGCGGAGCCACAGACAAGAGCCAGAGTCGGACTCGGGAGCCAGAGGTCACCGAGGGAAGCCCGGGCAGCCAGCAGCCGTTGAAGACGAGCGGCCGGGAGAGTCCGCTGAAGTCGGACGGTTAGGAGAAGATGTTGCTGGGAGTTTTCAGGATTCGAGCAGCCTCCACATTGGTTTAAGGCAAGGGGCCCTCTAGCTTTCACGGTCTCTATCTCTCCTTCTACTGAGTTGATGACCTGCCCCCCATATAACTATGTTGATTGAGGGTGGGGGGTAGTACCAGTGCTGAAATCTGATGGCAGCTGGAATGGAATCCACAGGAGGTCTTGGGCTTGGATTGGCTCTGGGTGCAGCCAAGAAAAAAAAAAGAGAGAGAGGGGGTAGATAGAGTCAACAGTCAAAGCCCTTTGTCCTCATCTCCCACCTTGCATTAATAGCATCATCCCCCTACCAGGTGCGCCAATCTGTTGACGCCGAGTCACTTTCTTCAAATGCCGAGGAAACGGATGTCCTCCTCGCTGGAATCCTGCAAGAAAAGTCCCCGGAGACCGGATGCTCCGATGGGGACACTCCGACGCTCAAGTTAGTCACTCGGGAACAGACGAGAACTGACTAGCAGAAGGAAGCTAGAAAGTTTGGGTTTAACTAGTAGGGAGAAGCTAGAAAAACCAGAGTCCTTCCCCCCTCTTTACAGTGAGAGTGTGCGCTTTTATACCTGTTCGAAGATACACTCTTCCGTTCCGGAAGATTGCTGATTTCAAAGCGCCTCGTTCAATAACGGACAAAAAGATGAGGCTGACAGTGACAGATCGTACTATCATCGTGCACGTCGGAGGTGTCCTGCATCACGTGTCAGTACGGCCTCACAGGTGTCTGGCATCCATGGTTATACCTGGTGTGTGCTACTGCCGGATGTGACCGCGCATAGTTGTAGGCGGGTGGTGGACTGTACGCTGTAACAGGGTATGGTCATGCACAGTGACATGCACGCGATGGACCATACGTTGTTATGAGGTATGGCCACACACTAATATGGATGTGCGTAGGACCGCACGGGCATGCCAGGTGGCTCGAGGCTATAGGCTGCTGGGCTCAAGGGCCAGACCATGTATCGGGCACTGTTCATGCAGCCCAAGACCGAGGGAGTCTCGGGGGTTGAGATACTATTCATAGGGTCCGGAAGCTGTGGCTCGAGGCTGAGACTGGAACTCGAAGCCGGGCACTGTTTATGTAGCCCGAGACTAAGGGGGTCTCGGGGGTTGAGATACTGTTCATAGGGCCCGGGAGCTGTGGCTCGAGGCTAAGACTGGACTCGAAGCCGGGCACTGTTCATGTAGCCCGAGACCGAGGGAGCCTCGGGGGTTGAGATACTGTTCATAGGGCCCGGGAGCTGTGGCTCGAGGCTGAGACTAGAACTCGAAGCTGGGCACTGTTCATGTAGCCCGAGACCGAGGGGGTCTCGGGGGTTGAGATACTATTCATAGGGCCCGGGAGCTGTGGCTCGAGGCTGAGACTGGAACTCGAAGCCGGGCACTGTTCATGTAGCCCAAGACCGAGGGGGTCTCGGGGGTTGAGATACTGTTCATAGGGCTCAGGAGCAGTAGCTCGAGGCTGAGACTGGAACTCGAAGCCGGGCACTGTTCATGTTGCCCGAGACCGAGGGGGTCTCGGGGGTTGAGATATTGTTCATAGGGCCCGGGAGTTGTGGCTGAGGCTGAGACTGGAACTCGATGCCGGGCACTGTTCATGTTGCCTGAGACCGAGGGAGTCTCGGGGGTTGAGATACTGTTCATAGGGCTCGGGAGCTGTGGCTCGAGGCTGAGACTGGAACTCGAAGCCGGGCACTGTTCATGTAGCCTGAGACCGAGGGGTCTCGGGGGTTGAGATACTGTTCATAGGGCCTGGGATCTGTGGCTCGAGGCTGAGACTGGAACTCGAAGCCGGGCACTGTTCATGTAGCCCGAGACTGAGGGGGTCTCGGGGGTTGAGATACTGTTCATAGGGTCCGGGAGCTGTGGCTCGAGGCTGAGACTGGAATTCGAAGCAGGGCACTGTTCATGTAGCCCGAGACCAAGAGGGTCTCGGGGGTTGAGATACTGTTCATAGGGCCTGGGAGCTGTGGCTCGAGGCTGAGACTGGAACTCGAAGTCGGGCACTGTTCATGTAGCCCGAGATCGAGGGGGTCTTGGGGTTAAGATACTGTTCATAAGGCCCGGGAGCTGTGGCTCGAGGCTAAGACTGGAACTCGAAGCCGGGCACTGTTCATGTAGCCCAAGATCGAGGGGGTCTCGGGGGTTGAGATAATGTTCATTGGAGACCGAGGGGGGCTTCGAAGGCCGAGAGGGTCTCCGTCAGCCGTCGTTACCGTTTATTCTGACGGCGTTGGATCAGCCATGTAAAAAATAATAAAATATAAATATAATTTAAATAATTTTTTTTTAAAAAAATAAAAATCAAATTGAATCGATTAAATTCAATCCGTTCAATAAATTTTTTAAATTTTTATCGAATCATATAAAAATTAACTTTAATAATAAAATCAAGTCGAACTGATGATTAATTTTTGATTAGATTGATTGAAACGATCTTTCAATTATCAAAACATTGGTTCTAACTACAAGCTTTTTCCCCCTACTTCCCAAGGCGTAGAATGTGGATTATCTGGCTGGTTGGCCGTCCTTGACTGCGACAAGGTAGTCCTACTCCACGACCAACATGGATACACCTCGATGCATCTCCCTTTTCAAAAGATATAGAAACGTGCCTGTCATTTTGAGCTATGCTGAACTATAATAATTGATAAACTCTGTTGCTACGAATGATTATCGAATGAGACGAGACGGAGATAAGTAGGCAAGTGGGGGCCGGGGATGCCAGCGACGAGACAGTTCCGTCTAGATCTCTCTTGGCAATAATAGAGACAAGAGGCAGAGGTATAGATAGAGATAGGGTAAGTCACGAAGGCCGAGGTCAGCAAGGTGGCTCCGGCGCCATGGATCCTTCCTCTATCGCTGGGAAAGAGTAACAAAAAAAAAAAAAGTGAGCTTTAGTCGCTAGCGAAATAGAATTAAATAATCCTTGCGGTGGACGGGTAGGAATAAAGGCACTGCAAAGCACGGTCTCCACTCTCCAGCCCTTCTCATTAACGTGACAACCTCGTTTTTTTTGGTCCTTCGCTTTTGGGCCTCCTGGCACCCGCATAGACTATGATTCGTCTCAGCACACACGTACGCGGGATCCGTTAGGATAAAGCGGCCGCCCATCTTCCGTTTCCATTTCAACATTATTAGTTGAGAATATTTGACAATCTACAATTGAAGATCCGCTCGAGACTTAAATATTTTGAATTAATTAATCTGATCCTTATCACTGCATTCAGCTTGGAAACCGACAGGATCCGGCTGCGATGGATCCCATGCGCAACAAGGGGTGAGATGCTGACAGTTGGCGGTAAGAATTAAGATGGATGAGAGGGAACGAGAGACTCTGGCAAAAAGATCTATGGATATCGCGCAACGTAGGATTCTCAAGGACAATGCATAGATCTTTCGGTGCTCAGTCAGCAAAAGGAGGAGCAGATGGGGAGGGAGAAAAGGTCCAGACAACCACACATATAGGAGATTATTTGATTTTACTTAAATGTAATGATTTACAATAGTGAAACTTGATGGTCTAAACGGTAGGAGAAAGGTTATTTTTAAACTCAAGATAGTAGAGATGGTAATAAAATGTAGCTGGAGGATATGATTGGAGATCCTAATCTGTCCTATTGAAAAATAATAATAATTTTTTTTACTAAAAAATAAATTTATTTTTATAAATAAAGATTTTTTTTTATTTCTGTCTTATTTTGCAGCAAAAAATAAATTTCTATCCCTACTTTATTCCAGCCTCATCTCACATCATTTTTCTTCTAATAATATATATATATTTTTAGTAAAAATTAAAAAATATTTTTGTAGATATAAAAATATAGAAAGGTATTAATGATGTGGGATAAGTGGGAATAATCTTTCCGTCTTTGTTAACTTACATATTTAGCAACAAAATTGAATATTTTTTTTTGAGTAAAATGATAGAAGCCATCGTAATATTTTGCTTATCAATGAAATGAAGTGCATATCAAAGTTACAAGAAAGGAATGTGTAAAACAACACAAGAAGGATGTGGGAATCCCGAGACCTATAATTTTTACAATCCATTATAAGCCCAGCGAACAAAGTCCAACGCAAACAGAAAGGCAATACCCGGTTCAAGCCTAGTATGAGTGTCAATGTGAAAAGGTCCTAGGGAAAAGGCTTTATGCATAGGCTTTCTATGTATAAAATGCAAACAGAAAGGCGATACCTCATGCCACTGCACGTGCTAAAACCTAAGGAGTCATGGTGCATACCTCACCTGCGATGATATAGATGCACAATCAATTTATGTACTCAATATGTATTTTATGCATCAAAGATCAGTGCACAAAAACTTTTTCAAGTCCTAAACACTCTTTGAGAACGCATAACTACCAGCCCAACCTAGATGGGCCACCGCGCAGTTCAGGTACTCAAACCCGATGCCCACCTCCCATTACCTAATTCATTTAACCGCAATATTGAACGGTTCGCTCGTTGGGTCAGACTAATTTTTTACAAGGCTGCAACCTTTATTGCATCATTCGTGGCTCCTTGGTATCCACGCATTTGAGATCCCTTTGGTCGACTCCACTATACAGCATCGTCGGCTCCACGCCATCTCCTATGGTATAGTGTTCGACGACTATTTCCACTGCCACTACCATCCAATCCGTCTCTCTTCAGCTCGGCATTAATATCACTTCTCTCCAATCGAGACATTTTTTGTCTCATTGCCGAGCTCCACCACCGCGATAACGACTAACAATGGATAGCTGTCGAAGCCTCCATACTGCTACACATCGTCACCCGTGCTTTGTGATGATTTTTCAGAACGATAGAAGCGCATCCTTGCCCAAACTATTGATATTGCAAACGATCATCAAGTCGTTCTAGGTTATGCAATTTCACTATAAGAAAATGCTGAGATAACGATGTAAATTTAGCGATGCATCTTTCGTCGCTAAATTACGACTAAACTGTGACGCCTTAGTGATAATAAAAAATAGCGACGCATTTAGCGATGCAATTGCGATGAATAGCTCAAAAAATTAAAAAATATTAAATTTTAATTTAGCGACGCAAATAGTGTATCGTTATTTAAGAAAAATTAATATTTATAAAATAAAATTATGAAATAAAAATATTGCGATGCATGTCATTGCATCGCAATGTTTTTTTAAAAAATTAATTATGTTAAATAGCGATGCATTAGCGACGCAATAAACCAAAAAATTAAAAAAAAAATTAATTTCGTGACGCAAGTATTGCGTCACAATTTTTTTAAAAAAATAAAACTTTGCGATGCAATAAGGTGCATCGCAATTATTTTAAGAAAAATTATTTTTTATAAATATAATTCTGAAATAAAAATATTGCGATACAACTCAGTGCGTCGCCATTTTTTTTAAAAAAATAATTATGATAACTAGCGATGCATTAGCGATGCAATAAACCAGAAAATAAAAAAAATAATTTTTAATATAGCGACGCAAGAAATGCATCGTAATTTTTTTAAAAAAATATTAAATTTTATAAAATTAATTTTATTAAATATAATAATGAAATAAATGCAACCGTCGGATCGTCGCTAATCGGATAGATCGCAACGGTCCGAGATCGATCGTCGGCGACCGGGATCATGGCTTGGATCGATCGCAACCGTCAGATCATCGTCGATCGAATTGATCGCAACGGTCTGAGATCGATCATCGGTGACCGGGATCATGGCTTGGATCGATCGCAACCATCAGATCATCGCCGATCAGATTGATCGCAACAGTCCGAGATCGATCATCGCCGACCAGGATCAAGGCTTGGATCGATCGCAACCGTCGGATCATCGCCAATCGGATTGATCGCAACGGTCCGAGATTGATCATCATCGACCGGGATCATGGCTTGGATCGATCACAACCATCGGATCGTCGCTGATCGGATTGATCGCAACGGTCTGAGATCAATCATCGCCGATTGGGATCATGGCTTGGATCGATCGCAACCGTTGGATCGTCGGCGATCGGATTGATTGTAATTTTTTTAAAAAAAATATTAAATTTTATTAAATATATTTAAAGATAAAGATAAAAAAATTAATTTTAAACCAGGATCATGGCTTGGATTAAAAATAAAACATTGCGATGCAAACATGTGCATCGCAATTATTTTTTAAAAAATTAATTTGTATAAAATATAATTATGAAATAAAAATATTGCGATATGAATCAGTGCATCATAACTTTTTTTAAAAAATACATTATGTTAAATAGCGACGCAATAGCTACACAATAAACCAAAAATTAAAAAAATAATTTTTAATTTAGCGATGCAAGTATTGCATTGTAATTTTTTTAAAAATAAGTATTATAAAAAATATTAAAATAAAACATTGTAACGCAAACATGTGCGTTGCAATTATTTTTAAAAAAATTAATTTTTATAAATATAATTATGAAATAAAAATATTGCGACGCGAATCAGTGCATCGTAACTTTTTTAAAAAAATATTATGTTAAATAGCGACGCAATAAATCAGAAAATAAAAAAATTAATTTTTAATTTAGCGACGCAAGTATTGCATCGCAATTTTTTTTAAAAAATAAGTGTTATAAAAAATATTAAAATAAAACATTGCGACGCAAACATGTGCGTCGTAATTATTTTAAAAAAATTAATTTTTATAAAATATAATTATGAAATAAAATATTGCGATGCAAATCAGTGCGTCACAACTTTTTAAAAAATAAATTATGTTAAATAGCGATGTATTGTGACGCAATAAATAAAAAATTAAAAAAATTAATTTTTAATTTAGCGACACAAGTATTGCGTCGTAATTTTTTTTTAAAAATAAGTGTTATAAAAAATATTAAAAATAAAACATTGCGACACAACCATATGCATCGCAATTATTTTTAAAAAAATTAATTTTTATAAAATATAATTATGAAATAAAAATATTATGATGCGAATCAGTGCATCGTAACTTTTTTTTAAAAATAAATTATGTTAAATAGCGACGCATTAGCGACGCAATAAATCAAAAATTAAAAAAATTATTTTAATTTAGCGACGCAAGTATTGCATCGCAATTTTTTTTGAAAAAATAAGTGTTATAAAAAATATTAAAAATAAAATATTGCGATACAACCATATGCATAGCAATTATTTTTAAAAAAATTAATTTTTATAAATATAATTATGAAATAAAAATATTGCGACACATTAACGATGCATTTTTCCAGAAAATAAAAAAAAATTCGACGATCATTGCCGCCAAATTAGCGACACATTAGCGATGCAATTATTTGCGTCGCTAATTTTTGCAGAAAATAAAAAAAATTCCACCGGCCAATATAGCGACAGATTAGCGACGCATAGTTGCGTCGCTAATCCATAATAAATTTAAAAAAAGTAGCGAGGGATTGACCAAAATTGCATCGCTAACCCCTAATATATAAATTGAGTCGCGCCCGCCTCCCCCACCCATGGCCTCTTCTTCTTCCCCGCCGTCTCCTCCTCCGGCTCCCACGCCCCCTCCCCCAGCGCTAGGAACCCACCGGCGGTGGCCCCCCCCCCCTCGGCGCATGGAACCCCCCGACGGTGTCCCCCATTTACCGAGGTAAGCCCCCATTTTTTTTAAAAAAATAAAGTCGGGGTGGGGTTTTTCCCCCACCCCTGAGGCCACGGCCACGACGGCGGCGGCTGTGGCCTGAGACGACGGCCACGGCCATGGCCTTGGCCGGCGGTGGCCTAGCCACGATGGCCAGGCCATCGTTTTTTAAAAAAATAAAATTGTAGGGGTGGGGTTTTTCCCCTACCCCTAAGGCCACGGCCACGGCTGCGGCTGGCGGTGGCCTGGCCACCGTTTAATAAAAAAAAGTGTGGGTGGGGTTTTCCCCCCACCCTTAAGACAAAGGCCACGGCTGCGGCCGTGGCCGGTGGTGGCCAGGCCACCGTGGCTAGGCCACCGTTTAAAAAAAAAATGTAGGGGTGGGGATTTTGCCCCACCCCTGAGGCGACGGCCACGGCTTCCGCCATGGCCGTCAGTGGCCTGGCCACCGTGGCCAGGCCACAGTTTTTTTTAAAAAAAAATGTGTGGGGTGGGATTTTTCCCCCACCCCTGAGGCCACGGCCACGGCGGCGGCTGTGGCCGTAGTCTCATGCCACTGCCGCGGCCGTGGCTGGCGGTGGCCTGGCCACGGTGACCATGCCATAATTTTTTTTTAAAAAAAGGGCCGGGGTGGGGTTTTTCCCTCACCCCTGCCATTTTCGGCCACAGCCGCGGCCGTGACCGTGGTCTCAGGGTGTGGGGTTTTTTTCTTCATTTATTATAAATTTTTTTATTTAATTTATTTATGTTTATGAACTCAATTTTATATGAAATATTAGAGAAATTTGCATATAATCTATAATCTTGTAATGCATAATTTGATATTTGCATAATATTTGATATATTTAAAATTTATATTTAGATTTATAAATGTCTTGTGTTATCGAATCTATTTATTTTTTGAAATATTGTTCATGATATATTATTATTAGAATTCTTATCATGCAATTTATATGGTTTTGATAGTTTAGATGATTAAATTTTTAATGAATTTATATTTCTTTATTATCTGTTACATTTTGGCTTAGCAAATTTTAAATATTTAGTTTTTAAATATTGTCACAATCATTTTCTTAGCAAATTAGAAAAAAATTTAGAGTATTCATATTCTTCAATTGAAAGAAATTTGATATAACAAACCATAATTTGATATAATTCCTCAAATTCTAAACCAACCAATCAAAATAAATTCGATATCATGAAGGAAAAATGATATAGCATATTTACAGCTAAATTTAATGCAAGAATATTAAATTTGATATAGTGAACTCAGATTCAAGTACTGAAAGAATATAAATCCTCCTAATAAAAGAATATGAGATAAGAGCATAGCTTTTATGTGATTTGAGTTATTAGATTGAATCAGATTTAGTTTAGGCTAGGTTGAATCCATTTTTACTTATCTAAAGTAAATCCATATGACATACATACTATGTCAAGTTCATTCTTTGATTTTTCATATTATTTCTCACAGCACTATAACCTTTAGACCCGTTTAAGACTTTGTAAGACTTAGTCTTGCAAATTCTCAAATTGTCCTAATGGACAGTTTGAGATTATTTTTTGCGATATGTTTGTCTGCTATTCGTCATCGTTAGTTGAGCTTGCAGTTTGTATATCCTCATACGTTCTCCTAATGTGGCATATAGGCCACACATTTAGGAGAACATAAGGGGAATTGCTGCCGAAATTTCAATGTAAACGATGATAATTTCGAGCAGAATAACATATCGCATAAAATAATCTTGAATGGGATAGGGCCTTACCTAAGTCATAGTGGAGTGAAAGTGGAATTCATTTAGGACACTTGCTTACTTGTGAAGTCTAATGATTGAACGGACCCCGATCCTGGGCCTCGGTCCTGGATAGCACGTCAAGGATCATAGCCATGGCCCGGCCTTGATTTATCGGTATAATTAAAGAAGCACAATATTTGTTATTTAGCTTAGATGTGTAAAAGAATTAATCTATTGCTCTAATGACTAATGCAAAATTATACTGTTGTCTCTTTTAATGGTTTACCAGGAATTGTATAACTTGGTTAAAAATGAGCGGGGCTCGCTCGTGGATGTATGTAAGGTTAAAAGATGGGTTGCTTAATCCAGATTTTCTGAATGGATTGGAAGAATTTATAGCATTTGCATGTAGTCAACCCGAATGGATGGATGGGCCTAGGATCAGGTGCCCCGGCAACTTACGCAAGTGTCAGAATAAAGCCTATAGAGATGTTGAAACTGTGAAGGTGCACTTGTGTAAAAAGGGGTTTGTTCCTAGGTACGATATTTGGAACTATCATGGTGGAACTAAGGAAATGTTTGCAGTTGTCACTAGACAAGAAGTGTCAAATCCTATTGATGAACCATTTGTGAATTTAAACACATACGAAGAAATGGTGATGAGTGCATCAGGTAACGAATTCAATCAGAATACATTTATGGAAGAACCAAATCCAGATGCACAACAATTTTATGATATGTTGTGTTCTGCAAATCAAAAATTGTATCCTGGTTGTGAGAGTCATTCCCAATTGTCTATGGCTGTTCGGTTATTGAATATTAAGGCGGAACATCGATTATCAGAAAAGGCATTCAATGCTGTAGCTGGGTTAATGAAGGAAGTTTTGCCAAATCATAATGTTGTAGCAGACAGTTTCTACTCAACGAAGAAGTTTTGCCAAATCAAGTATGATTCAGATGCATTTACATTACAGAAGAGTGGTAAGCAGTCATGGTTTGATAATCATAGAAAGTTCTTGCCTTCGAATCATCCTTATAGGCGGAACTTGATCACCTTCCGGAAGAACAAAGCAGTCACAAAATTCGCCGAGCCGATTAGGTTTGGCACAGATATATTTGATACTATAGAGCATTTGGGTTGAGGTATCCTTGGAAATCAGATGCAGATAGAATAAATGGCCGTATATGTAAAGAACATAACTGGAAGAAGCGGAGCATTTTTTGGGATTTGTCGTATTGGAGCACAAATCTCATCCGACACAACTTGAATGTTATGCATATTGAGAAAAATTTCTTTGATAACATATTTAACACGGTACTAAACATCCCAGGAAAAACCAAAGACATTGCAAAGTCAAGAGAAGAACTTAATCAGTATTGCATAAGAGGTGATTTGAAAAGGAATGCTGACGGGACCTATCCTAAAGCCTGTTACACTCTTGACAAAAATTTACGAGAAGTTTTATGTAACTGGATTAGAGGATTAAAATTTCCTGATGGTTATGCTTCAAATATCGGTAAGTATGTGGACATGCATAAGCTCAAGTTGTTTGGCATGAAGAGTCATGACTGTCATATTTTTATGCAACGGTTATTGCCCATAGCTTTTCGTGAGTTGCTTCCGCAACATGTATGGAAGGCATTAACAGAGCTCAGCTTGTTCTTTAAGGAGTTATATGTCGCAGTCATTACTTCTGCATCCATGGAACGGCTTGAGGAGAAAATTTCAATTATTTTATACAAGCTGGAGCGAATATTTCCTTCAAGTTTTTTTGACTCAATGGAGCATTTACCGGTTCACTTGCCATACGAAGCATGTATAGTTGGTCCTGTGCAGTATCGCTGGATGTATCCTTTCGAGAGGTAAACACCCAAATTAGTAATACATGTTGACATTTCAAATACTATTTTATTTATGCAAGGAAGTTGGTTTATTTATATTTTCAACTTTACATATAGGTATCTTAAGAAGTTAAAAATAATGTGCGGAATAAGGCAAGGGTTGAAGGTTCTATATGCAATGCACACTTGGTTGAAGAAGTTTCAACTTTTGCCTCGCATTACTTTGAGGGTCACGTTCATACGAGGACCTGCAATCTTGGTCGTAACGATGACATATGTGTGGACAAAGGAGAACCTACTGACAGTAGAATATCAATATTTAAAAGTATCACCATTCATTTGGGAGGCAGAAGTCAAGACAATTAAGCAATGTGGAGTATAATGCAGCACATTATTACATCCTAATGAACTGTAGAGAAGTCGACCCATACATTGAGTAAGTATATGTATACTTCATTAATTGCTTAATTAGAACTTCTACTTTAAATTGTAAAATACCATACTATTTAATTTCTAACAGAAGTTTTAATTGTTATAATCCCTTAAGGATGTATTGTGATAGACAATGACAGATGGATCCCAGCATCAGTCAACTTGCCATTGGTTAGAAGTTAGAAATGAAGTTCTTTTATGAATTTGTGAGTACTATCACTCAATCAATTACAATAATGGCTTTTATTTTTTGAATTGATTGTGAATAACTTATTAATTTATAGGTAAACGGTCAATGGTTCACAACCGACAATATTTTCATTAAATGTCTGGCGCAGTGGCCATTGAAGACCGTAACTACCTATACTGGCTATTTTGTTAATGGATACAAATTTCAAATTGAACGACTAGTATCTTCAAGAGGGACGCAGAATTGGGGCATATGTGTTAAAGGAGAAAGTGCTGGAGCAAATATGCAGGATTATTACAGAAAGTTAGTAGAGGTGGTCGAAGTTGAATATTCCGGTTGGCCTATGAAATGAACTGTATTGTTTCATTGTGATTGGTTTGATCCGACAATTCCTGTCGGTAAAAGGGTTCATAATGACTACAATCTAGTTGAAGTAAACCATCGACGAAGATTGCAGAAATATGAACCATTCATTCTTGCATCCCAAGCTTAGCAAGTGTTTTACTGTGGATATCCAAGTTTGCGCAACGATAAGCGAGATTGGTGGGCTGTTTCTAAAATCGTTCCATGTTCAACAATCATATTAGATGAGAGTTCATCAAGTCAATCAACTGAGTGCCCTGCATTTCAAGAGGATGAGATGGAAATGCATGTATCTGAGGACGACACAAGGGCTCCTGAAACATCACTTAGAGATCCAAATGGTGACGTCCAAGAAATTGAGGATGCAAATGTTCGATTTCCTTCCAATGATAATGAAACTGAATCACAGTCCGATATGACATCGGATGTTGAACCAACATTTTACGAAACAAATGACACTGATTAAAGATATAGGTTCATTCGATTTTGATTTATTTTTATAACTGTTAAATTTTTGTATGTTTATTAATTATTCGTAATTATATTGCATTGCATTAATCTTTAGTATTTACAGTATGACGGACCAAGGTAGATCTACCCCTGACATACATAGCCTTACGGCATCACATCCCACTACCAGCCCTGATGCACGGACTTCCATCTCTCCAGGCTTCGACGCTTATCCAGTATTTTCCTCTACCTGATCGGCACAGACCTCTGAGAGTTTTTCTTTGGTCGGTCGCACCGTACTTCGATTGGATGCCGATGGGCTGTAAGTATATACTAATTGTAACTATATGTTTATTTTTTAAAGTTAATTACTTATTTTAATTAGTTTTCTTAACAGCTTTATTGAGCAGCATACTGTATCGAGCCGGATCAGCTCTATATTTCAGAGCCGTGCTGATCCCAGTGGCTACGATTGGCACCATGTATCTGCGGCCACGAGGAAGTTTTATCTTTCAGAGTTTCAGGTAAACTTTTTAAATATATTTTATAACTGATATAAAATTTTCTAATCTTAATATATTATGAAACTAACTATTTATTTCAATGCAGAAAAAGTTTACGTGGGACCCTACTATCCATGATGCCATTAGGGCAGCATGGAATGCTCTTGTGGCATGCCGATACTCCGACATGCTTTATCGTTGGAGGAGTTCGAGTGAATGTCCAGGGCATGTGCCAGAGGGTATTTGGGCCAGCTGGCAGCAGGCGTGGCAGTCCGAGGCATGGATCAGGAGGTCTGCATCAGCCAGCATGAACCGTCGATCTGAGAAGGGCGATCGTGGCACGGGCCTCTCCTGTTACACTGCGGGATCCATTTCTATTCAGGAGCACAGGCGCCGTATGGTAAGAAAATATAAACAATTTAAATACTAATTTAGTCATTTAAAAATACTTGCATTTATATTCTTTCTTCTGCTTTTGTAGTCCGAGCAGGAGGGCAGAGATCCTGGTGAGTTTCGTCTATTCAGGGCGACACACACCAGGAAGGACGGTTCCTGGGTCGATACACGATCACGGAAGGTTAGGGTAAGAAATTAGATTTATATTTATTTATTTAATTTTTAATATTTTATTCAGCTTTATATATTAATTCATTTATCATTGATTTTATAACTCAAAGGCATGAGTCGAGGAGCTTCAGTCTCAGGCTTCACAGGTTGACTCCACTGATGGGGGGCCACCCGTCGAACTCTCACCAGAGGAGAGTCGATGTGTGTTTTTGGTGGCTATTGGTGCCCAGCTGCGAGATCGTAGGGTCTATGGTTTGGGCACCAGAGCTTCCAGATATTTTCCCCATCAGGACTCTAGTTCGTGTGGTTCTGACGATATTCCTCCCGAGCAGATAGACGACATTCGGAGATCAATCAAGGAGGAAGTTCGCCAGGAGGTTCGGAGGAGCTTGCAGAGATAAGAGACCAGATGCATCAGATGTAGGATTTAGTTCGTCTCCTATCGTAGGGTTCAGTCTAGCCTCCGCAGCCTCCACAGCCGCCTGCAGATACATGATGTATTTTTTTTCACTACTTGATGTATTTTTTTATTTTTTCTGTTTTGTATATGAAAATTTTAAATAATTAATAAAATAATTTTTATCGATTTTTGAAAATTTTGTAATGATTGTTTTGGTCAATTGTATTAGCAATTACATTGTATTAGCAAGTTTATTTTATTTTATTTTATTTTTAAAATAAATAAATTAATTTACTTTAAAACTAAAAAAATAAATTTACTTTATTTTAAAAAAAAATAAATTAATTAATTAGCGATGCTATTTTCCAACGCAATTAATTTTAAAAAAATTATAAATTATGTTATTTTAATTTTTAAAAAAAATAAATAAATTAATTAGCGACGTAATTGCGATAAGATTTTTCATCGCAAATATTTTTAAAAATTTATTTTTAAAGTTGCGACGCATTTAGGGGCATCGCAATTATTTTTAATAAATTAAAAATTATTTTATTTTATTTTTTAAAAATAAATAATTAATTAGCGATGCTAATTTCCATCGCAATTATTTTAAAATATATTAAAAATTATTTTATTTAATTTTTTTTAAAAAATAAATTAATTAATTAGCGATGCAATTGCGATGATATTTTCTGTCACAAAT
Source organism: Calamus simplicifolius (assembly GCA_900491605.1). Classification (NCBI taxonomy): domain Eukaryota; kingdom Viridiplantae; phylum Streptophyta; class Magnoliopsida; order Arecales; family Arecaceae; genus Calamus; species Calamus simplicifolius. Next base: position 527,402 of record UESW01004101.1, read on the forward strand.
ATTTTTAAAAAAATTATTTTTAAAGTCGCGATGCATTAAGTCTGTATTGCAATATTGCGACGCATTTATTGGTGTCGCAATATATTGCGATGCATTTAGGGCATCGCAGAGAGTCGCTGTTAAGCGACGCAATTGCAATAAATTAAAATTGCGATGAACATTTTAGCGACGCCTTTATTGCATCGCTAATGCATCGCTATAGCTTGTTTAGCGACGTATTAGCGATGCATTTGGACGTCGCTATATTTAAATTTTCTTGTAGTGTTTACTATAGTCATTTCATCGAATCGGTGATGGACGGATATCCGTGTCCGCGGAGGTATCCATGAAAAACTTTGGAAGTGTCATGATTTTCGTCCAATGAGCTCAAATCAGCTCATTGAAAGCTCATTACAGGTCACAAGCGCCTGTCAAGCACATGCGATTGCATTGCTTTGCCAACCATTCTTTGCCCGTGATTCTCGATAAGTCAAATCGTAATAATCATTATGTCGGCCATTCAAAGTGATGTAGCTAGTGGCACCACATTAGTCTTAACGGCCATAGGCTAACTGATGGCAAAAACCAAATAAAACGGTCCCGCCCCAAGATGGCTCCGCTTCAGGATGGCTCTCTGCCCCGCTTCAGGACGATCCCCTCTCTTCAAGGCAGCTCCAATCCAAAACGGCCACTGCTCCTCGAGGCAGCCTCTGCTCTTTGAGACGGCCCGTCTCCAAGATGGCCCCCTCTCTTCAAGCAGCCCCATCTTCAAGGTGGCCCCTGCTTCCCGAGGTGGCCCATCTCCAAGGCAGCTCCCTCTCTTCATGGCAGCCCCATCTTCAAGGTGGCCCCTGCTTCCCGAGGCAGCCGGTCTCCAAGGCGGTCTCCTCTCTTCAAGGTGGCCCCTGCTCCTCGAGGCGGCCTGTCTCCAAGGCAGCCTCCTCTCTTCAAGGTGGCCCCAATCCAAGGCAGCCCTGATCTGAGGCGGTTGTCTCTCTCAAGGTGGTTCTCACTCCGGAATTGGCCTCGGTGCTAACTGCAGCGCCAACCTACGCATCGACTCCCAAATGAGACGCGGTGCCTACATGACCTCCCACGTGAGCCGGACCCACCAACCACCTGACCCACATGGCTGATGGGACTAGGCCCACCAACCGTCTGGCTTGCATGTCTAACAAGATCAGGCCCACCAACCACCTGATCTACATGCTCGATAGGATCAGACCCACCAATCGCCTGGCTGACAAGACTAGGCCCACCAACCACCTAGCCCATGTGCCCGATAGGACCAGGCCCACCAACCACTTGGCCCACGTGCCTGATAAGACTAAGCCCACCATCCGTCTCTAAGCTTATGTAATCGCTATGAGGCTATCAGACATTTTCTTCTATGGGATTCCACGTGGCTGACCCCGGATGGGGACCCACAGTCCATAAAAAGGGTAAGAGGGATCCTGAGTGAGGTATGAACACTGAGCACTCAGAGAACATTCTCATCTCTGGGCCCTTGCAACCTTATGGCTATGACTTTAGTCACTAACTTGTCCATCAGAGGGTACCCGTCGAAACTTTCGGGTCCGGGAGTTTTTGTAGGTCCTTCATGATGAGGAAAGCTTCACCGACAACCTCACGGAGTTCCCTAACAATCCTATCGGTGACCGAACCTCAACAGATTACTCAAGTGGAGAGCCGCCAAGTTCATGTTGCTGGACGGATGATTATATAGAAGATCTTTCTTCTACCCCCTTCTTAAGTATGTCGGTCCTGCAGACGCTGATTACATCCTTAGAGAGATACATGGAGGCATCTACGGGGATCACCTGGGGGGCAGGTCGTTGGTGCAGAAAGCTCTCTGCCAAGGATACTACTGGCTTACTATGAGGGAGGATGCCACCGGGCTAGTCTGAAAGTGCGACGGCTGCCAACGTGCACACATCCAACGACAGCCGGCTTCTCAACTGAGTCCACTCTTGGCCCCATGGCCCTTCGTCCAGTGGGGAATAGACATCCTTAGGCTGTTCCCCTGGCATCGGGTTAGCGAAAGTTTTTACTCATCGCTATCGACTACTTCGCCAAATGGGTTGAAGTCGAGGAACTGGCCAAGATTTCCGAGAGCAAGGTCAAGTCCTCCTTCTAGATGTTCATCATATGCTGATTCAGGTTTCCCCATACCATTATCACCGACAACGGCCGATAATTCGATAATGCTACATTTAAGACGTTCTACACCGAGCTAAACATCTGCCACCGATTCACCTTCATCGGTCATCCGCAGACCATTGGAGAAGTCGAGGTCACAAATCAGACCATCCTTCGGAGGCTTAGAACCCAGCTAGATGGGTCTAGGAGCAGATGGGTGGAGGAACTTCCAAGCGTATTGTGGGTATACCACATAACTCTAACAGCCCCGAAGGGGAGACTCCCTTTAGTCTTATCTTCAGATCTAAAACAGTCATCCCCATCAAGATCGGCTTTCCAAGTCCCCGAGTGAAGTCATACAATGAAAAGGAAAACCCCACTCAGCTGAGAGTTAGCCTTGACCTCATTGACGAGACGCATGACCAGGCACGGCTAAGAATGGCCACATTCCGCCAATGAGCGACCAAGTATTACAACGCTCGGGTCCATCCTAAAACGTTTTATCTTGGAGATCTGGTCCTCAAGAAGGCCAAGGTGTCCAAATCAATGGAGAGGGGGCAAATTATCCTCAAACTAGGGCCTTACCAGGTCGCTGAAGTACTTCACTGAGGAGCATAACGGGTTGAAGGACTCGACGAATGGCCTATCCTCTGTACCTAGAATGCGGACAATCTCCATCAATATTATCAATGACATACCCCCTCACCTGATGATAATAAAAGAAATTCTAAATGTTACATCTGACTTATCTCCGAAGCTGAGGACTTATCGACATTCGAGTCGTCCCTCGGACCGGTACACAAAACCCCCAAGATGGTTCTAAATGAGCTTGACAGTCTCACGACTAGCGGGTCACCACTCGGGCTAGTATGGAGAAGCCCCCCGAGGTGGTTCAAGACCCTGACAGTTCCGACGTCATTTGAGTCGCCCCTCGGCTGGCACACGAAACCCCTAATGCGGCTCTAAAGAAGCTCGGCAGTCTCGCAACTAGTGGAACACTACTTGAACTAGCATGGAGATGCCCCACAAGATGGTTCAAGACCCCGATAGTTCCGATGACATTTGAATCGCCCCTTGGGCTGACACATGAAACCCCTGAGACGGTTCTAAAGGAGCTTGGGGGTCTCGTGACTAGCGGGTCACCACTCGGACCAGCATAGAGATGCCTCCTGAGATGGTTTAAGACTCTGACAATTTCGACAACATTCGAGTCACCCCTCGGGCCGGCACACGAAACCTCCGAGGTAGTTTTAAAGGAGCTTGGCGGTCTCACTACTAGCAGGTCACTACTCGGGCCGGTATGGAGATGCCCCCTGAGGTGGTTCAAGATCCTGATAGTTTCAACGATGTTCGAGTCGCCCCTTGGGCCGGCACACGAAACCTTCAAGGTGGTTCTAAAGGAGCTCGGCGGTCTCATTACTAGCAGGTCACTACTCGGGCCGGTATGGAGATGCCCACTGAGACGGTTCAAGATCCCGATAGTTTCGACAATGTTCGAGTCGCCCCTTGGGCCGGCACACAAAACCCCCGAGGTGGTTCTAAAGAAGCTTGGCGGTCTCGCGACTAGCGGGTCACCACTCGGGCCAGCATGGAGATGCCTCTCGAGGCAGTTCAAGACCCCAACGTTTCGACGATGTTTGAGTTGCCCCTTGGGCCGGCACACAAAACCCCCAAGGCGGTTCTAAAGGAGCTCAACGGTCTTGCGACTAGCAGGTCACCACTCGGGCCAACATGGAGATGCTCCCTGAGGCGGTTCAAGACCTCAATAGTTCTGACGATGTTTGAGTTGCCCCTCGGGCTGGCACACGAAACCCCCAAGGTGGTTCTAAAGGAGCTCGGCGGTTTCGCGACTAGTGGGTCACCACTCGGGCCGGCATGGAGATGCCCTTCGAGGCGGTTCAAGACTCCGATAGTTTTGACAACGTTTGAGTCGCCCCTCGGGCCAGCATATGAAACCCCCAAGGCAGTTCTAAAGGAGCTCGGTGGTCTCACGACTAGTGGGTCACCACTCGAACTGGCATGAAGATGCCCCCCAAGGCAATTCAAGACCCCAATAGTTCCGATGATGTTCGAGTCACCCCTCGGACTAGCATACGAAATCTTCGAGGTGGTATTGAAGAACTATCAAACTTGTCTAAGCGTTCCTTAGCTGACATCAGAACCCTACAGTCGCTCTGATAAATGCCTAAGGGACAAAAGACTTAGTTAATGCCACAAGTCCATGCAAATCTCGGTTAGACCGCCGGAAGAACCGCAGGCACTTGCTGCCGAGCCTAAAGATTAGGATCAGTACACCATTACAAGAAATAAAGCCACTACAAAAACTAAGTAAAATAACACACTTGGGAAAAATTTTCCTTTTCATTAATGTTTGAATGAAGTACAAAAGTTGATTCAAGTTCAGTTACAATCGAAGTAAAAAGGAAAGAAGAGAAGAAAGTAGGTAAAGGCCTAGGAATCTATGGCTCGGTGGGCCCTGGTTCGCTGCTGGCGTCATCCTCGTCTGATGCCTCCTCATCCAAATCTCCGGGTCTGATGCAGTCAAGGTTGTCGATCCCAAAGATCCGAGCGACCTTCTCCTTGTAGTGCTCGAAGCCCTTGAAGTAGGCGTCGAGACCCAGCTCTTCCACCTCCTGATCGAATGCCGAGGAATGTTTGAATTGTTCGACGGCATTCTGAGCTCAGGTCTCTGCATCTTGATCCTGGGCCTCGGCATTGGCCCTCCTCTCTTCAGCCTTCCGAGCGTCCGACTCAGCTAGGGCGACCCTCTCCTCGTTGGCATGGGTGTTGAGGCTGCTTTACCTTTGCATTGAGATCTGCAAGAAGTCTTAGGGACCGAATATTCCGACGGGGACCCTTCGACGCTTAAGTTAGTGATCAGAATCATAACCATGAGCCTGAATAAGCTCGAGAGAGTTGGGAAGATGAGAAAATTCTCTAAATGTTTGTGTTTTCATACCTTGGCCAGGGGTCCCTCTTGCCTGTTTTTTGATACTCAAAGTTTGTGAGACTTGCTTGGAAAGCTTGAAATCTTATGATGAGCTACGACTTTTTGTGACTGGAATATCAGAATTAGTGGGGTTTATTCCATCTGAATTAGATGATTGATACTTTATGGCAGATGATGACTTTTTGGGCTCATCTGATCAGGGTCATTAAAGCTCCACGATGGACGATGATTTTTTAGGCTTATGCCAGAACTAGTGGAACTTATCTTATTAGACATATATGAACCAAAGACGATTGATGGGCCTGGCCTGGTCAGAAGCGAAGGTTTGTTGGAAAGCTGAAGCTGAGCCCAGAGATGAGGCCACCTTAGAACTGGGGCCGCGTTAGTACTGGGACCGCTTAGGAGCTAGGGCCACCTTAGAATTGGGGCTGCCTTAGAACTGGGACTACCTAGGAGCTGGGGTCACCTTAGAACTGAAGCCGCCTAGAAGCTGGAGCCGCCTTAGAGCTGGGGCTGCCTAGGAGCTGGAACCGCTTTAGAACTGGGGCCGCCTTAGAGCTGGGGCCGCCGGCGTCCTATCAACTTTCATCGTTAAGTAATTTTGACCGTTAACCTACACGTGGCTTTTATTAGCTACATCAGTTTATAAGATTTTATTGGAAAGCAGGGTATTAAGAATTTCAGCTTTCTGGATCTCGAGTCGAATTGCTTCATTGGACCCATCCCATTGGAAATCTCTCAATGCTGCAACCTAACCTTCATCGACCTCTGATCCAACGCCATCTTCAGAAACTTGTTGGTGGGTTTGTTAGAGGCTTGCTCTCTTTTCAATTTCTAGAAATATTCAACTTGGAAAGCAGGACTTAAGCTTTTAAATTTTTACCCATTATCGAAGAGCACAACTTCATCTTTTGCTATGCTTGGACATGCTTCCCTCGAATTGGATCATGGGAGGAGGTGAAGGAGAAATTATGTTTACGATAGGATGGGATCATGGAATTATTCCAGGAGGAGAAGAATGGGGTAGTGTAAGAGAGGCAAGGTTGAAATTAGCCATCAGACAATGTAAGGAATGCATGATGGATAGAAAAGACCTTGAAGATATTTTGATTCTGTGGAGCTCTTTTAGAAGCAAGAGAGATCATCTTAGCTGTGCTTAGGCAGTATTTGAATGGAGCTAATGATGGTACTGTATTCGAATCAATAAATGTTGAATTGAAGATTAATTCAAGCTGAAATTTTAAGAATAAAGATTTAATAATAGAGGATCAAGGTTTAAGAATAGATGATGACAATCAGTGGAACAAGATCAGTTCATCAAAAGTGCCAAAGAAACCTCGATCATCAGTACTACCAAAAAGCCTAAATTTTGATCAAATTATTCATGGAGTCATTAATTGTTGAGGCAAAGATCACTTTAGGTCGAGCTTCTGCAAAAGAAGCGTTAAAGATGGATCTGAAAGAAGATTTGGATACGAATAAAATTAAAAGCTCAAAACGCGAAGCATCTTTTGCTCAAAATGCCAAAATTTTGCTCTCTAGTACTGTGAAAATTCAAAAAGCCTTAATTTTCTTTCAACAATTTTTTCGGCCATATTCCCGACAACTTCTTCTTCTCCAAGCTCCCCTTCGATGATCTCGAAGGAAACCCCAACCTTTGTTTCGCCCATTACTCCAGCGTGGAGGATGGCAAGGCCTAGCACGCTGCCCAGGCGAACGCTCGTGTGCTACTAAAGTGGCCGTGCGGTGGCAAGTGTAAGGAGGAGGATGGCAATATACCGCTGCCATGGAAGGTGATGCTGTGAAGGATTTAATATTTCACACAATATAACACAATCAAAACTTCAATCAAAATACCTTATTATCCAAGTTGAATGTAAATTAGCTTTTCTGCCATATAAGTACCACACCAGCAAAGGATTTACAGTTTAAATTTTTTTTGGCAGAAATTAAATTGAAATAAAAATTAAAATTGAATTTTTTTTTAAAAAAATTTGTTTATAAAACAAAAATAAAGGTGAAACGTTCTTAAGTTTAAGAATTAAATAAATATTTTATTCTTTATTTTGCTATGGGCTCGCAACGCTGGCTCGATCAAAAGGCACTTCAGACGCCTCTTAATAATGCCCTTATGTACTCTTTTTTTTTGACTAAATGTTGGTCATCTTCCACCCAGCGTCCAGGGACTTCCTGCTCCACCTCCAAGCTTCTTGTTCTAACTACAAGCTTTTCGCCCCTACTTCCCCCAAGGGGTAGAATTTGGATTCTCTGGCTGGCTGGCCGCCCTTGACCGCGTCAAGGTAGTACTACTCCATGACCAACATTTCCCAAAGACAAAGAAACGTGCCTGTTATTTTTGAGCTAGCTGAACTATAATAATTGATAAACTCTGTTACTTGGAATATTTAAATTTTATAGATAAAATAATTATCGAATGAGACGAGACGGAGACAAGGAGGCTAGTGGGGGCGGGGATGCCAGCGACGAGGCAATTCCGTCTGGATATCTCTTAGCAGTAATAGAGACAAGAGGAGATAGAGATAGGGTAAGTCACGAAGGCTGAGGTCAGCAAGATGGCTCCGGCGCCGTGGATCCTTCCTCTATCGCTGGGAAAGAGTAACAAAAAAAAAAAAAAAAGTGAGCTTTAGTCGCTAGCGAAATAGAATTAAATAATCCTTGCGGTGGACGGGTAGGAATAAAGCCGCTGCAAAGCACAGTCTCGAGCCCTTCTCATCAACGTGACAACCTCTAGGTTTGTAAGGATGCTTGCCAGCTAAAATCGATTTTTTTGGTCCTTCGCTTTTGGGCCTCTAGCACGCGCATAGACTATGATCAAGCGGCCGCCCCAACTACCGTCTCAGCACATACGTACGAGGAATCATCTTCCGTTTCCGTTTCAACATTATTAGTTGAGAATATTTGACAATCTACAATTGAAGATCACTCGAGACTCAAATATTTTGAATTAATTAATCTGATCCTTGCCACTGCATTCAGCTTCGAAACCGACGGGATCCGGCTGCGATGGATCCCATGCGCAACAAGGTGTAAGATGCTGATAGTTGGCGGTAAGATGGATGAGAGGGAAGGAGAGAGCGTGACTCTGGCAAAAAGATCTATGGATATCGCGCAACTTAGGATCTCAAAGGACAATGCATAGATCTTTCGGTGCTTAGTTAGAAAAGGAGGAGTAGATGGGGGAGGAAGAAAAGGTCCAGACAACCATACATATAAGTTTGTACAGGCGCATGATTAATGAACGTATTAGTACGTATTTTTACATCAAAAATTGTACAGAAAGACTTTTTCATATTGATACCTATAATTTTTACAATCCATTATAAGCCCAACGAACAAAGTCTAATGCAAACAGTAAGGCAATACCCCATTCAAGCCTAGTAGGAGTGTCAATATGAAAAGATCCTAAGGAAAAGACTTTGTGTACTGGTTTTTGTGTATAAAATGCATATCGGCGTGCGGATTAATCGCGCGCTAATGCCATCGCATGTGCTATGATCCAACAAGCCATGGTGCACATCGCACGCACAATGTATGGATGTGCAATCAATTTATGCACTCAATGTGCGTTTTATGCACCGAAAAATAATGTATAAAGGCTTTTCCAGATCCTAAACACTCTCTTTTAGAACGCATAACTACCAGCCCAACCTAGATGGGGTACTCAAATCTGACGCCCACCTCCGTTACCTAATTCATTTAACCGCAATATTGAACGGTTCGGCTTGTTGGGTCAGACTAGTTTTTTACAAGGCTGCAACCTCTATTGCACCATCGGTGGCTCCCTGGTATCCACGCATTCGAGATCCCTTTGGCCGACTCCACTATACAATATCGTAGGCTCCACGCCATCTCCTATAGTATAGTGTTCGACGACTATTTCCACTGCCACTACCATCCAATCCGTCACTCTTCAGGTCAGCATTGATATCACCTCTCTCCAATCGAGACATTTTTCTCATTGTCGAGCTCCACCACCGCGATCATGACTAACAATGGACGGCTTGCCGAAGCCTCCATACTGCTACACATCGTCACCCGTGCTTTGTGGTGATTTTTCAGAACGATAGAAGCATATCCTTGGCCAAACCATTGATATTGCAAACATCATCAAGTCATTCTAGGTTATGCAATTTACTGTAGTCATTTCATCGAATTGGTGATGGACGGATATCCGCATCCGCGGAGGTATCCATAAAAAACTCTGGAAGTGTCATGATTTTCCTCCGATGAGCTCAAATCAGCTCATTGAAACTCATGACAGGTCACAGGCGCCTATCGACCACATGCGATTGCATTTGCTTTGCCAGTCATTCTTTGCCCGTGATCCTCGATAAGTTAAATCGTAATAATCATTATGTCGACCATTCAAAGTGATGTAACTGGTGGTGCCACGTCAGTCTTAACGACCAAGGTTAACTAAAGGAAAAAACCAAATGAAGCGGTCCGTCCCAAGATGTCCCCGCTTCAGGACGGCTCTCTGCCCTGCTTCAGAACAGTCCCCTCTTTTCAAGGCGGCCCTGATCCAAAGCGACTATTGCTCTTCGAGGTGGCCCTTGCTCTCCGAGGTGGCCCGTCTCCAAGGCCCCCTCTCTTCAAGGTGGCCCCGTCTTCAAGGTGGCCCCTACTTTTCGAGGTGGCCCATCTCCAAGGCGGCTCCCTCTTTTCAAGGCGGCCCCGTCTACAAGGCGGCCCCTACTCCCCAAGGCGGCCCATCTCCAAGTGGTCTTCTCTCTTCAAGGTGGGCCTGTCCCCAAGGCGGCCCATCTCCAAGGCAACCTCCTCTCTTCAAGGCGGTCCCGATCCAAGTCAGCCCTAATCCGAGGTGGCTCTCCCTCTCAAGGTGGTTCTCGCTCCAGAATTGGCCTTGGCACTGACTACGGAGCCAGCCTACACGTCAACTCCCAAATGAGCTGCAATGCCTACGTAGCCCCCCATGTGAGCCGGGCCCACCAACCACCTAACCCCCATGGCTGACGGGACCAGGCCCACCAACCATCTGACCTGCGTGTCTGACAAGATCAGGCCCACCAACCACCAGATCCACGTGCTCCATTGGACCAGGCCCACCAACCATCTGGCTGACAAGACTAGGCCCATCAACCACCTGGCTCACTCGCCCAATGAGACCATGCCCACCAACCACCTAGCCCATGCACCTATAAGACTAAGCCCACCAACCGTCTCCAAGCTCACATAATTGCTATGAGCCTATCAGACATTTTCTTCATGGGATTCCATGTGGCTGACCTCGGATGGGGACCCAGGGTCCATAAAAAGGGTAAGATGGATCTGAGCAAGGTATGAACACTGAACACTCAAAGAACATTCTTATCTCTAGGCCCTTTCAAGCTTACGACTGTGACTCTAGTCACTAACTTGCCCGTCGAAGGGTTCCAGCGAAACTTTTGGCCCCAAAACTTTTTGCAGTCCTTTGTGATGAGAAAAGCTTCACCAACAACCTCATGGAGTTCCCTAACAACCCTATCGGTACTAGATGTCAACATATTACTCAAGTGGAGAGCTACCAAGTTCACATTGCTGGACGGACGATTATATAAAAGGTCTTTCTCCTATCCCCTTCTTATGTGTGTCGGTCCTGCAGACACCGATTACATTCTCAAAGAGATGTATGGAGGCATATGCGAGGACCACCTGGGGGCAAGTCGCTGGCGCATAAAGCTCTCTGCCAAGGATACCACTGGCTTACTATAAAGGGAGAACACCACCGAGCTAGTCCGAAAGTGCAACGGCTACCAACATGCACACATCCAATGACAACGGCTTCTCAACTGAGTCCACTCTCGGCCCCATGGCCCTTCATCCAGTGGGGAATAGACATCCTTGGGCCGTTTCCCCCGACTTCGGGTCAGCGAAAGTTTCTACTCGTCACTATCGACTACTTCACCAAATGGGTTGAAGTCGAGGCACTGACCAAGATTACTGAGAGCAAAGTCAAGTCCTTCTTCTAGAAGTTCATCATATGCTGATTCGGGTTGCCCCATACCATTATCACCAACAACGGCAGGCAGTTCGATAATGCTACATTTAAGACATTCTACACCGAGCTGAACATCTACCATCGATTCACCTCGTCGATCATCCGCAGACCAATGGAGAAGCCGAGGTCATAAATCGGACCATCCTACGGAGGCTTAGAACTCGGCTAGATGGGTCTAGGAGCAGATGGATGAAGGAACTCCCAAGCATATTATGGGTATACCATATAACTCTAAGGGCCACGAAGGGAGACCCCCTTTAGTCTTGTCTTCAGATCTGAAGCGGTTATCCCCATTGAGATCGGCCTCCCAAGTCCTCGAGTGGAGTCATACAATGAAAAGAAAAACCCCACTCAACTGTGAGTTAGCCTTGACCTCATTGACGGGACACGGGACTTGGCACGGCTAAGAATGACCACATTCTGCCAACGAGCGACCAAGTATTACAATGCTCGGGTCCATCCTAAGATTTCTCTTGGAGATCTAGTCCTCAGAAAGGCCGAGGCGTCAAACCAAAGAGGGCAAATTATCCCCAAACTGGGAGAGGCCTTATGGGTCACCGAAGTACTTCACTGAGGAGCATACGGTGAAGGACTCGACGAATGGCCCATCCCCCACACCTGGAATGCGGGCAACTTCCACCGATATTATCAATGATATACCCTCTCACCTAATGATAATAAAAGGAATTCCAAATGTTACATCTAACATATGTTTGAAGCTAAAGACTTATTGACGTTCAAGTCACTCCTCGAACCGGTACACAAAACCCTCGAGATGGTTCTAAAGGAGCTCGGAAGTCTCGCAACTAGCTGGTCACCACTTGGGCCAGCATGGAGAAGCCTTCCGAGGTGATTCAAGACCCCACAGTTCCGACGATTTGAGTCGCCCCTCGGGCCAACACACGAAACCCTTAAGGCAGCTCTAAAGGAGCTCGACGGTATCGCGACTAACGGGTCACCACTCGGCTGGCATGAGATGCCCCACGAGGCGATTCAAACTCCAAGCTTCGACAACATTCGAGTCGCCCCTTGGACTACACATGAAAACCCCTAAGGCGGTTCTAAAGGACCTCGATGGTCTTGCGACTAGTGGGTCACCATTTGGACCAGCATGGAGATGCCCCCTAAGATGGCTCAAGACCCGATAGTTTCAAAATGTTCGAATCACCCCTCGGGCCAGCAAGCAAAACTCCCGAGGCGGTTCTAAAGGAGCTTGGTGGTTTCGCTACTAGCAGGTCACACTTGGGCCGGTATGGAGATGCCCCCGAGAGTTCAAGACCCCGATAGTTTCGACGACATTCGAGTTGCCCCTCGGGCCGGCACATGAAATCCCCGAGGCGGTTTTAAAGGAGCTCGATGGTCTCGCGACTAGCGGGTCACCACTCAGGCCAGCATGGAGATGCCCCTCGAGGTGGTTCAAGACCCCGATGTTTCAACGACCTTCGAGTTGCCCCTCGGCGGGCACACGAAACTCCGAGGTGGTTCTAAAGGAGCTCAACGATCTCGTGACTAGCAAGTCACCATTTGGGCTGGCATGGAGATGCCCACCGAGGCGGTTCAAGATCTCAACAATTCCGACGATATTCGAGTCACCCCTCGGACCGGCACATGAAACCCCTAAAGCGGTTTTAAAGGAAGGAGCTTGGCGGTTTCGTGCCTAGCGGTCACCACTCAGATCGGCATGGAGATGCTCCCTGAGGCGGTTCAAGACCCCAATAGTTTCGACGATGTTTGAGTCACCTCTCGGGCCGGCACACGAAACCCCCAAGGCAGTTCTAAAGGAGCTCAATGGTCTTGTGACTAGAGAGTCACCACTCGAGCTAGCATGGAGATGCCCTCCGAGGCGGTTCAAGACCCAACAGTTCCGATGACATTCGAGTCGCCCCTTGGACTGACACACGAAACTCCCAAGGCAGTTATAAAGGAGCTCGACGGTCTCGCGATTAGCAGGTCACCATTCGAGCCGGCATGAAAATGCCTCCTAAGGTAGTCTAAGGCCCCGACAGTTCCGATGATGTTTGAGTCGCCCCTCGGACCGGCACGCGAAACCCCCTGATGGTATTGAACTATCAAGCTTGCCTAAGTGTTCCTTAGTTGACATCGGCACCCTACAGTTGCTTCGACAAACGCCTAAGGGACAAAAGACTTAGTCAATGCCATAAGTTCATGCAAATCCTAGTTAGACCGCCGAAAGAACTGCAGACACTTGCTGCTGAGCCTAAAGATCAGGATCGGTACACCATTATAGGAAAGTAAAGCCACTACAAAAACTAAGTAAAATAACACAATTGGGAAAAATTTTTCTTTTCATTAATGTTTGAATGAAGTACAAAAACTTGATTCAAGTTCAGTTACAATCAAAGTAAAAAAGAAAGATGAGAAGAAAGCAGGTAAAGGCCTAGGAATCTAAGGCTCGGTGGGCCCCGGTTCATTGCTAGTGTCGTCCTCGTCCGATGCCTCCTCATCTAGATCTCCAGGTCTGATGCAGTCAAAGTCGTTGATCCCAAAGATCCGAGCGACCTTCTCCTTATAGTGCTCGAAGCCCTGGAAGTAGGCGTCGAGACCCAGCTCTTCCACCTCCTGATCGAATGCCGATGAAACGTTTGAATTGTTTGATGGCATTCTGAGCTTGGGTCTCGGCATCCTGAGCCCGGGCCTCTGCATTGGCCCTCCTCTCTTCAACCTCCCGAGCGTCCAACTCAGCCAGGGTGACCCTCTCCTCATCGGCACGGGTGTTGGCCTCAGCCACCTCGGCTCGTTCCTCCGCATCGCCTAGCCTTTGGGTCAGCTCCTCTACATTCCCTTTGGCTAGCCCCAATCTCACCATGGCCTCCGCTAGCTTGGCCTCGGCCACCTGTGTTCGATCAAACTCGGCCACTTCCTTCCCTTCGGCCTCCTTGAACCAGTCCCTCCAGTTGCTGCAAGCGACCTCGGTGGCCCGAAGCTTGTCGGCCAGGCCCACCTTCCAGGCCTGGGCCTCGGCCAGCTTCTCGACTGCCTCGCTGCATCGAGCTTGGTAGGAGGCCACCCACTTTCAGGAGTGTGTGGCCATGTCGGCAGTCCGAATCATGGCATTCTGAATGGTGAGGACCTCGTTGGCCATATGCGAAAGTTAATGAGTCAATCAAAACTCAATTCAGATTAACATGAAAAGGAGAGGCATGAAGAAAAATTACCTGGAGCACCAACATGTACGCCACATCGAGGATCCTGGCGATGGGTTCGCAATAGAGCTGCTCGCAAAACCTTGGCAGGTGGAACCTCTCCAATAGGCACTCCGCCAATCGCCCGCTGTCCATAATCGAGAACCTTAGCAGTCGTCGCGGCTCTTCGCGCTGGACCCCTGGTTGGGCAATAATGGTGGGGTTGTTGGCCATGCCCCACCTTCATGCACCGATGTCTCTTCATCTTCGGCCCCTGAGCGATCCCTCCCGCCTTCGGCTCAAGCGGGACCGGACGTCCACTCTCGGCCCCCAGTTAACTGCCTTCGCGACTCAGCGGGGGCCAGGGTTTCATCTTCGGCCTCCAGGTCGACCACTTCTGCTGGCTTGATGGGAGCTGTGGGTTCATCCCCAGCCTCTCCCACCTAGGCCAGCGGGCTCCTTCTTTCTGGTCCCGCCTTAGAAGTGATAGGGATGACTCCTCTCCACGGTGCCTCGACCGGGACAATCTCCCTCGGCTTCCCTGCGGGAGCAGTCTCCATGGGAGCCACGGGAGCTCGGGCTGGCCTGCCCTAGGCTTCTCATCGAAACTTCTTAGCCAGCCTTACCACCTCGCTGGCTTCCTCCCTTGTAACGACCCGGGCCCTGGGCCCGCAGCACCCATGAATCCATTTCATTACAAGAAAGCAAGAGGAACAAAGTCCACACCAACTTGGGCCACCACAGCCCAAAAAGGGATCCAATTGGTACTTGTTCATTTTTCTTAACTGGTTATAAACCATACAACCAACTCCCAATTTTTTGATATGAGACTATTAAGAGGGGCATCACAATCTACCTCCTTATAGAGGTGATGTCCTCGTTGCCAGGGCACATGATCACAGCTATCAGGCAAGCAGGATTCTAGATGTGGCCCTCATAGGTTCAAGAGGTGGCTCCCATCCCCCATGGATGTAGCACTTTGCTATATGGTACTTAGCTCCTGCACTTTTGGATGGTGCGTGGCTCTGATACCATATTGTAATGATCTGAGCCCCAGGTTTTGTTACAATAAAGCAAGAAGACAAGGTTCATACCAACTTGGGCCATCACAGCCTAAAAAGAGATCCAATTGGTACTTGTCCATCTTTCTTAATGGTTATAAACCATACAACCAACTTTCAATTTCTTGATGTGGGACTATTGAGAGGGGCATCACATCCTTCCTCCTTTGAGCTTTCGCTTTCAATCGTTCAGCCGACAACTTCATCACTGCACGAGGAACTAGAAGTTAAAAAAAAAGAAAAAGAAAAAGAGAAAAAAGGTGAGGATGAGAGGGGCAATGTGTCGTGCTCATCAACTGCCGATGCTAGACCGGCCTCATAGAGGTTGGTCTCAGCCAACAGCTTCCGCAAGGAGGGATTTTGAAGGACATCAAGTGGTCAAAAAGCTCTCATCCTTGTCATCCATAACGGAGTTTTTGTTGGGGCCAACATCGGGACTCCTCCAACTCATCCTCACTCCATCCACATGGGCAAAAAGAAGATGAGATTTTCATTTCCTAACTTTGGAAGAAAGGTGGAGTGGCAAGGTCCTTTAGGGCCTAGAGGTAAAAATACACCATCCATTTTCAATGTGGTGGTGGAGTTTATAAAAGGCTTGAAACAGAGAAACCCTAGCGGTCGAGCCATGAAAGTAACAGAGAACTACAAAGGCACAGATAATCTAAATCGAGTTCAGAGTCAACTATAGGATGAGCTCATACCTATCTAACAAGTTCAGGATGAATGGCTGAAGAAAGAGGTGGAGCCCACACTTGAAGAACTCCTCATACAGAGCTACCCTACTGGATTGGTTAGAGTTCACCCTATCACCAGGCTCGGAGCAGACAGACGAATATCACTGGAAACCCAGTACCTAACCCTAAGGTCCTCTACTTCCTCAGGGGTCATCGTGGAGGCCGTCCCCTTGACCCTACCAAATCAGAGGTAGCAACCGAAGGGAGGGGTCGAATGGATTGGGGGTAGTGGAGATACCCTATGTGGAGGTGCCTAGGTGGGGACGCCCTAGGTGGGGGTCGAACAACAACCGTCGAATGGTCGTGGATGGTGATACCACCGGCCGCCCGACGTCGACGATATAAACCTCCTCCTCCTCCTTCGAGGATGGGAGGGGACTCACCACAGGCTTCTTGCCCTTTTTAATGGCATGGCGATCTATGGAAAAGGAAGACAAAAGAGGAAGAAGATGAAGAAAGAGGAAGACAAAGGGAGACTAACCTGATGTCAAGAAGGAAGAATGAAAGTTCAAACCTAAAGATGGAAGCAACAAGGAGAATGATAGAGGCGCGAGGAGCGTAAAGGGGCGAGCGAGGCGGTTTTATATAATTTTTTGAATTGTCCCGCCCGATGTGGTACCATGTGGCCATCTGTGATTGAAGACAACCTCCAGCTATCGAAAATCCTCCTTTGCTCAAGATATGGTGCCTCAATTCTACGCAGAGAGCGAGATCCGCGTCAATGATAGGACGTTAAAGGTAGTGGCCTATTGATGGTGCCTAACTTTTTCGCCCTCAAAAGTATTTCCTTGATGTACCCAAAATTGGCATTACTTTCGCGCTTATCTTTAAGTACGGATGGACTTTGAGAAAGCCTCGCCTTAGAAAGGTGCGCCCCCACCTTCATGATTAATGGCGCGCAAAATCAACAATGATGAAAAGTTTTACGCTCCCTTTGCTCAAGGGTTAGTAAGCATGTGACCACTCAAGCTCAGGAGCGGAGGAACATTTGATGTGGCTAGTGGCACCACGTCAGTGTTAACGGCCAGCGCTAACTGATGGCAAAAACTAAAGGAAGCGGCCCTACTTCAGGGCAGCCCCATCTCTTCAAGGTAGCCTCATCCAAAGCAGCCACTGCTCTTCGAGGCGACCCCTGCTCTCTGAGGCAGCCCGTCTCTAAGGTAGCCCCATCTCTTTAAGATGGCTCGTCTCCAAGGTGGCCCCTGCTCTCCGAGGTGGCCCGTCTCCAAAGCGGCCCCCTCTCTTCAAGGCGGTCCCATCTTAAGGACCCCTGCTCCCTGAGGTGGCCCATCTCCAAGGTGGCCTTCTCTCTTCAAGGCAGCCCAGTCTCCAAGGCAGCCTCCTCTCTTTAAGGCAGCTCCGATCCAAGGCAGCCCCGATCCGAGGCGGCTCTTCCTCTCAAGGTGATTCTCGCTCCAGAATCGGCCTCGACACTAACTGCAGTGCCAGCCTCTGCGTCAACTCCCAAATGAGCCGTGATGCCTATGTGGCCCTCCACGTATCCGGGCCCACCAACCATCTACACGCATGGCTGACGGAACCAGGCCCACAACTGTTTGGCCTGCATATCTGACAAGATCATGCCCATCAACCATCTGATCCACGCTCGATGGGATCAGACCCATCAACCACCTAGTGACAAGACCAAGCCCACCAACCACTTGGCCCACACGCCCAATGGGACCAGGCGCATCAACCATCTGGCCCATGCGCCTAATATGACTAAGCCCACCAACTGTCTTCAAGCTTACATAATCATCATGAGCCTATCAGACATTCTCTTCTATGGAATTCCATGTGGCTAACCCCGAATGGGGACCCAGAGTCCATAAAAAGGGTAAGAGGGATCCTGGGCAAGGTATGAACACTGAAAACTCAGAGAACATTCTCATCTCTGGGCCATTTCAAGCTTATGGCTGTGACTCTGGTCAGTAACTTGCCCGTCGAAGGGTCCTACCGGAACTTCGGTCCCGAGACTTTTTGCAAGTCCTTCATGATGAGAAAAGCTTCACTGACAACCTCACGAAGTTTCCTGATGATCCTATCAGTGACCAGACGTCAACACAAATCAATATATATTATAAGTTAAGATGTATTATCCAATACTTTGAATGGAGAACCATTTTACTTATGCAGGGGATTGGCAATACCATAGCAATTTTCAGTCTTTGTGGTCAAGCATCTGTTATTAAAAAGGGTCTATCCCTCTTATTTCCTCTCTTGTCCTAACCCACCCTCCTTCTAAAGCAGCTATGAGAGCTGGGAAATTGGATGCTTGCTCTAGCATCCTGTTCTTCACACGAAAGTCGTTTCATAAGGGCCTTCCTACAAATATTGTAGAATATTCATGAATTTTTGATTAAGTTTAAGATGCTTAGTACTGGTATAAAAATTAATTATATTGTATTGTTAGGTTAGATTGTTAGATATGGATTACTGCTGATATAAAGTTATCAATATGTATCTTTAGTATGTGGATGATTGTGTTGTAGATATTGATATGTTGTCGATATTGGTTTTGGTATAGTTTATGTTAGTATTTATTTGGTTTTATGATTTTGCAGCTAGTTTCATGGATACATTATGTTATTTTCTATAAGAAGTTATTTTTCTATACAATTTCTTTCAAGATTTTCTTAATATATTTATGATGGTACATGTGAAATTTTTATCAAGCTTTTAGCTCATTATTTTTTTATTACCATGTTTTAGAGGAAAATGATGATGCTTATCTATTGAACCTAGAATTAGGCATTGGGCATTAGAAGTGGATTAGTGTATAGTTTTTTTGTATTATTTGATATTTTAGATTCCTAATATGTACTTGAAGATTGACATTCAGATTTTTATATACTAATATGATGATTTTTTGATAGTATTTTGAGGCATACAAATTTAGTTTTTATAGATGATTTTATAATATTGCTTATGCTGGAGTTTAGTAGACCTTATATGTTTTTAAAGTTTATTTTAAGAGCATGCAGTCATGTTACGATGTTTCTAGACTAGATTCCAAATTGGGAATCGCGACAGACCTATAAACTAATGTTTAAACTTATCAATCTTTTTTATTTTTTCTTCAATCTAATTAATCTCTTACAAGCAAGTTATATTAATTCTTATTTAGTTATTATATTTATTAGTTCATTAATTTTTTTATTAATGACTCTATATTCCAATTTACTAAATGATACTATTGATTTCTAATATTAAACATTAATAGGTGAGATTTTTTCATAGGAAATCAGTAGAGCATCTTACCATGCTGTAGAATCTTTATGAAGAAAATGCAAATATAGATAAAGAATCACTTGACGATGATCAAGAGTTAAGACTCATAAGCTCCATAATTCTTATATAGATGGATAACCAAAGAATCCTAAGTTTCTTCTGGGGTTCGCTCTTTGATGCTCAAGTTAGTTCTCAAATTCAAAAAAAATCTAGTTGAATTAAAAAGTGCAGTCTTTAAAGAGAAAGAAATCAGTCTTATCTATCTGTGGATGAAACTTTTTTCCCTTTATTTATGTGTTTGGAATGGATTTATTTTGTTAACCAAGGGTCGGCTTCTTGGTGATGAACGAATCTAGATTGTTGATTTAACTTTAATGGGTTGAATCAATTCTTGTAGTGAAAAAGATAGTTAGAAAGTAATCCTGATCAATTTACTTTAACTAATCAAGTTTTAACATAGATTTATATTTATTTAATCATTCCCTGACAATTTTTATAATCCTATTTTGCCATATTGTTATGCTATGCTTTTGATAATTTTTCCTTCATCACTAAACATTTTTATTTTATTTTTTAGATTAGTTTTTTATCCTATCTATCCATGAAGTACTTGTGATGTGGTTTCTAGCTTATTTTTAACACTGTCAAGGATAGATATCAATAAAGAAAAAATTTTGCTTACTTTTCACTGCACTTAGATGGATGCTAATGTAATGTATTACTTTTCACTGCACTTAGCTAGATGGATGCTAATGTAATGGACTAAGAACGGTTCTAGCTAATTTTGCAAAACTTTTCATTACATTTGATGAGCAATATTATAAGACATTGCTTTCAAAAATCATTCTAATTTCTACAAATTTTTTAATTAAATTTATGTTCATATTTGTCAATTCATGTTTGAGTCAGCTGAAGGTAATCTAAAACCAGTTGCTGCTGGGGCTTTTTTTTTTCCATTAATTTTATAACACCTATCACATAGGATGTGTGGATTGGCGCTCATAGCAGAGCCAAGAACTGCTCCGTGTCAGGTCCGTCAAATTGGTTACTTCCATCCATTCTCCCACTTTGTTGAGCCAATTTTAGGTCGAGCTGATCCACCATCATGTGGTTCATCCATCAGCTAATAATGACTCCCTTTTGTATTCTACAAGACTCGATCATGACTTCATATCGCGTCATTAACCTGATGAATAACCCATGTGTTACTCTATCTAATAATAACTGCTTTGTGTAAATTTTATATTAATCTCCAGTGCGATGTCTTTCTGATATTTTCTTATGGGCATCCGTGGATCGATATATACCTCAAATAAAAATAAGGCATAATGTCTTCCTTCGGCTATATAATGATTGGGAACATGCCCTTCACATCCTGCAACCGAAAAAAAGAGAAGCACTTTCACATCCTGCAACCGAAAAAAAGAGAAGCACTTCAGAGAAAGAGAAGAAATATGGCTACCGCACCAAAGAAGCCTCATGCAGTGTGCATCCCCTACCCAGCCCAAGGCCACGTAACACCCGTGCTAAAGCTAGCCAAGCTCCTCCACTTCCATGGATTCTACATCACCTTTGTCAACACGCACTTCAACCACCAACGCCTCCTCAAGTCCAGAGCCATCTCCTCCCTCGACGGTCTCCCGGACTTCCGCTTCGAGTGCATCCCCGACGGCCTCCCTCCTTCCGACGAGAATGCCACCCAAGACGTCCCCTCCCTTTGTAATTCCATCCCGAAAAACTGCCTTCCCCCCTTCCGTGAGCTCATAGCAAAGCTCAATGATCCTTCTTCTCCTACACCCGCCGTGTCATTCATAGTTTCCGATGGGGTCATGAGCTTCACCCTCGACGTTTCTAAGGAGCTCGGAATCCCCGAGGTCTTGCTCTGGACCGCTAGTGCTTGTGGCTTCATGGGCTACCTCCACTACCAACACCTCTCTGAAAGAGGCATCTTTCCTCTCAAAGGTTACTACTAACTTTCTAAAGACAATATATGCCGTCACAATATCGATTCATCGATACTTATAATTCTTCTCTCTTTATTGGTGTACAGATGCTAGTGATCTCACTAATGGATATCTCGACACACCCATCGATTGGATTCCGGGGATGAAGAACGTCCGGCTAAGGGACCTGCCAAGCTTTTTTCGTACGCTAGACTCCCAGGACATCATGTTCAATTTCTTTATCCGTGAGTTGCAGAGAGTGTCGACCATGGCGTCGGCGATCATATTGAACACCTTCGACGAATTGGAACGTCCTGTACTGGACGCGTTGGCTCCGATGCTCCCTCCTATCTATACCGTAGGACCTTTATCCTTGCTCTCTCGCCAATTCCCTATGAGCCCATTAACATCGATAAGCTCGAACCTATGGAAGGAAGAGCCAGTTTGCTTGGAGTGGCTCGAAGGGAGAGAGCCCGGGTCCGTCGTGTTCGTGAACTTCGGAAGCATTACAGTGATGACCAACGAGCAGCTGATCGAGTTTGCATGGGGCCTGGCAAACAGCAAGCACGACTTCCTGTGGGTGATCAGGCCGGACCTTTTGATGGGGGCCTCAGCTGTGCTTCCACCAGAGTTCTTGAGTGAGACCAAGGAGAGGAGTCTGCTCGCAACCTGGTGCCCGCAGGAGGCGGTGCTATCGCACCCGTCCATCGGAGTGTTCTTGACTCATAGCGGATGGAATTCGACGTTGGAGAGTATATGCGGTGGAGTGCCGATGATAAGTTGGCCATTCTTTGCCGAGCAGCAGACTAATTGCAGGTATGTCTGCACGGAGTGGGGCATTGGAATGGAGATCGACAACAACGTAAAGAGAAGGGAGGTGGAGGGGTTGGTGAGGGAGTTGATGGAAGGGGAGAAGGGGAAGGAGATGAGGAGGAGGGCAGTGAGTGGAAGCAGAGTGCAATCAGAGCAACGGAACCAGGTGGTTCCTCTTTCCAGAATTGGGAGCGGTTGTTTAAGGAGGTGCTGCTTTGAAGAAATTGCGTTCGTATAGATATGCAGTCGGATTTGTAGTAAGATTTATAAAGCTAAGGCTTATGAAACAGTTTATTTCCTATGTTTGTAATATGTCTTTTGATCCTACTATGATCGAGCAATAAATATCTGGTTCCCTGCAATATGATATATCCGGAGGCTTGATCAAAATATATTAGAAAGGTAAATTACATAGGTGCCCGTTAATAATTTATTAGATAACTGTTAATCTGCGATGGCATCTCTTTGGAGACTTAGAATCTCATCAACAAAAAACCTCACGGGTGCTCTGTTGGGATTATCCTGTTTCGATGTTAATGGCATGTAACTATGAAACTGAAGCGGAAATGGTATCTGCAAAAACCTGTTGATCTAAAATGTTGTCCCCGGATGGGTTGCTTGCTGCGTTAGATGCAGATGCTAGGGTAATCTCTTTTCCCCAGACATTTGTAATGCTCTTTCCTACGTAATGCTTCTTTCTTATCCAGAAAAAAAAAAAGTCCCCGACTTGATTTTCTTGACGGAAATGGTTCATTTTCTTGAGACCGGAAAGGGTTCCATGGGCTATAGACGCTCCCCTGTTTGGTATTTCACTGTACAATGAGTTTGTTCCACGGGGGGTTCAATGTCTAGTGCTCATCATCATGGCTTCCTTTGAGCAAAGCCGGTGATAGATGCATAAAAATTTCGAATGCATGCAACCATCATCAAGACGCGATTTTACTGTCTTAGAGTCCATGGCCGATCAATTTATTCTATTTTACTAGCTTGCAATCCTGACGTGATCAAAAAAGAAACTCAACCGCCTTCTTAATAATGCTGTTGTACTTTGTACCGTCCAAAGTGGGCATTGCCGTCTTCACTAAGGTAGTGTTTGATATAGGGGATAAGGAAGGATATCCCCAGGATATCCCTCCTTATTCCCAAATGCTATAGCTAGAAGGATAGGTCTGAAAAAATTTAACTAGAGGGGATAACCCATGGTTAACCATGGTTAACCATGGGTTATCCCTTGAACTTATTCCCTAGGGAACCCAGGAACAACTAATGTTATCCCTTGATGGCAAACTTGTAATTTTAAAAAAATGCTTATTCCCTCAACTATCCCCTGGATAAATGCTATCCCGTACATTTATCCAGGGATAGCTTTTAGGCTATCAAACACTACCTAAATGTTTCACTTTCTCTTGAAGAGTCAAGGGACTTTTAGCTCCACCTCCAACTTCAAAAGTTTTCTCATTGGTTCTTGTACGGAAAAAAAAATCACCGCATCAATAGATATATTCGACGATAAAAATTAAGTTGTTAAAGATCAAATTATTTTTTATTTAACTGATTAAACCATTGTTGAATTGATTGGCTAGACTACGATCTCAATGCTGATACTAGAGTCGATCTCTGAACCTCGACAGGACCAAGCTATCTTTAAACCTCGACAGAGCCAAGCTATCTTTGAACTTCGGCAGGATCGAGTTATCTCAGTACTTTAGAAAAAATGAACTATCTTTGAATCTCGGTAGAGCCGAGCTATCTCCATACCTCGTCAAAATTGATTCTCATCCCTTCAACGTAAGTACCATTGCTACTTCAAACCATGCCGAATCTCGAAGGATGAACTACCCCGATTGCAAAGATTGCGAAGTGAGCTTCCCTAAACAGAAACGAGAGTCAAATACAACACTCCGTTCATGATCAACGAGATTTCAAATTTCCGATAAAGTGCCCGTAAGCTTCATCAACTACCGATCCCCGTAATCAATGGGATTCTGGCCTTATCGAATGTCAACTCCCTAAAATACGCCTGGTAAATCAGACAATGGCTCACCTCCTCGGCAGTGCACAAATATCAAGTCCCAAGACCCTCCAGATACTCT
Source organism: Calamus simplicifolius (assembly GCA_900491605.1). Lineage (NCBI taxonomy): Eukaryota > Viridiplantae > Streptophyta > Magnoliopsida > Arecales > Arecaceae > Calamus > Calamus simplicifolius. The sequence goes on from UESW01004101.1 coordinate 551,507, forward strand.
CTCGAACGCAATTTAAGTCAAAAAAAAATTTAGCAAAGGCCATTGCTCCTGAGAAATTATTTCAAGGAGGAAGATCATTTTGCTGGAGCCTTCTCCTCTTATCTGATTGTTGAAAATTTTTACTGACTTATGCGTCGAAGGGTCTTTCGTAGGGACTTACTCCGCGCTTCTTGCATAAAGGCTACATTGTAGGTCCATCCGGACGGAAGAGTATTATTCGGATCCCAACGTGCATTAGGGGTGCAACTCGGGCTCATGAAACTCAGGTTTTCCTCAACCCTAATCCTAACCCTATTTGTAAAATCTCAACCCTAACTCTATTTTTAAAAATCGGTTTCGGGTTGAGTTTCGGGTTGGAATTCGGGTTGATGAGAGAAAATAAAATAAAATGCTTTTTTCAAAGTAAATAAACATCGAATTATGGATTCCAAAGATGAAAAAAATAAAATTCCTTGCCGAACGTATAAGCTGGACTTGGGGCTTTAACATTGTATTAAAAAAAATCTTACCCGAAACAAAAAAAAGAAAGAGGTGTCGTAAACAAAGAAGAGAAGGAGGCGGGAAGTGAAACGAAATGTGCGGATGGTCCACTTTTATGTTTGTCATTTTCCTTGCCTGCGACTGACGGCCTTGCCCTTCTCGCCCTCAAGTTGGCCATTTCGTCCAACCCGATTGGCACCTTTAACGCCCCCAAAAATTTGGTACCGATAAGCTACTCCCGTTCGGATAACCCTCAGGTTCGGGTTATCTCGGGTTCGGGTTGCGGTTAACCCTAACCCGGGTCAATTGCAAATCGATCGGATTAAATCCGGGTCTTTCGGGTTCGGGTTGGGCAAACATGAATTTAAACATGTTGTAAATCGGGTTCGACGGGCCGGTTCGGGTTGAACCCAACCCAAGTTGTACCCCTAACGTGCATCACCCAAGCCGAAGAATGGATTTTTGCAACATTAGTTTCCAAAGCATGTGTAAATAAAACAGTTAATGGTACTCTTGACCTACATCGGTAGATATCCCTTTCCCAAAGAAATATAAACGCAGCTGTCATTTTTAACCTATGCTGCTTGTTGATTACTAAACCACCGTCCAAAAAAAAAAAGGAAGAAAGAAAGAAAGAAAACGAAACTACGTTACTGCTAATATTCAAAGTTCATAGATAAAATGGTTATCGAATTCAACGAGACGAAGATGACAAGAAGGCAAGTGGGGGATGCATGCAAGGGATGATGGACTCATTTTGGATTTCTCCGAGCAATGATAGAGATACTATCAAAGATGCGGCCGGCAGCAGGGCTCTGACGTTATGGATCCAAACAGGTGCCCCTGTCTTTAGGGAAACATAACTACAGAACACGCGGTCTAGAAGGCAATCAATCAACCTCTATGTTTATCGTTTATAAAGATATTTTATCAGGTACTGTTTTCTTTTTCTCCGATCTCCCGCCACATGCATAGACAATGGCAAAACAGCTGTTCCATCATCCATTTTTTGCACATCAATTCAATAATCAAACATTATTAATTGAGAATATTTGAAAGCCTGGAATTAAAGAATCACTCAAAATTCAAAAATTCTGAAAATTTGAAGGTTGCCGTCTGTTTTGGCCATTGATGAAAGGGACCTAGAATACCTTCTTTTCTTTTCTCTTTTTAGGGAAGCGAGGGACCATATATATATATATATATATATATATATATATCATCCAATATGACCGTATTTCCATAACACACGCTAGCTGATAATCACTTCCATGTGATGAACCGATTATATACCACATTCCTTGTACCATTAATTGCCCATGCAGGATTAACCTATCCATCATGTTTTGCACGCATGAGATTGCTCTAGCACAGTTAAACAATGGCTTATAATTCTTTTAGAAACGGTAAATAAAACTTAAAAGTAGGACATATATTTAGCAGCTGTCATAAGCAAAAGAATCTAAGCAGATCTGAGTATGCAGTAAATTTGGCAATCTATGCCAGAAGTGGCAAGTGGGAGCCTATGTATCTAGCGGATTTAGGCGTGCAGTAAATTTGGCAACCCATACTAAGAGCTACATATGGGAGTATGCCAAACGCATAAGCGCACATCGATTTGACAGTCTGAGCTAAGGATGGCAGGTGGGCGAGTGTGATGCGCAGAGATAAAAACCTAATAAATTTTTATAGCTGTAAGGCCTTGCTCTAAGAACCAGAAACCTTCTGTAAACGTAGGCAAATTGCCGAACCAAGTAAATCTTGTGTCTTATGTTTGATTGCTCTTTTCTCTTTTATTTTCAACATTTAGATTAATTCTCATTCACATCCCACGAGTTCCACGGTAGTTTATTTCACAACAAGCAGGTCATATAGCATGAGCATAAATGTATTCACTATAATCTAGCTAGCACCATAATAAACTATCAAATTGATGGGGCCAGTTGACCCCATGAAAAATAAAATTTTTTCGGATGGCCCCAAAGGCCGACACCCGACGGCCTCAAAGGCCGACAGCCCCAAAGGCCGACATCTCCAAGACCGACGGCTCCAAGATCGACGGCCCCAAAGGCCAACATCTCCAAGACCGACGGCTCCAAGACCGACGGCCCCAAAGGTCGACACCCGACAGCCCCAAAGGCCGACTTCTCCAAGACCGACGGCTCCAAGACAGTCGGCCCCAAAGGCCGACACCTCCAAGACCGGCATCTCCAAGCAAGTCGGCCCCGGCACTTCCCAGTCGGCCCCGGCGCTTCCATCCCAACCGGCCCCACCTGATTCAAGTCGGCCCCGACGCTTCCATCCTCGGTCGGCCCGACTCGGCCCCGGCATCTCCTGTCCCGCCGAGTCGGCCAAGGCCATCCCAGGCCGGCCCGACTCGGCCCCGACATCTCCTATCCCGCCGAGTCGGCCTAGGCCATCCCAGGCCGGCCTGACTCGGCCCCGGCGTCTCCAGTCCCGCCGAGTCAGCCAAGGCCATCCTAGGCCGGCCCCACTCGGCCCCGGCGCCTCCAAGTCCGTCAACCCCGCCGAGTCGGCCAAGGCCATCCCAGGCCAGCCCGACTTGGCCCCGGCGTCTCCAGTCCCACCGAGTCGGCCAAGGCCATTCCCGACCGGCCCGACTCGGCCCCGACGTCTCCTGTCCCGCCGAGTCGGCCAAGGCCATCCCCGGCGGCCCGACTCGGCCCTGGCATCTCCTGTCCCACCGAGTCGGCCAAGGCCATCCCAGGCCGGCCCGACTCGGCCCCGGCGTCTCCAGTCCGCCGAGTCAGCTAAGGCCATCCCCGACCGGCCCGACTCGGCCCCGGCGTCTCCAGCTCCGCCGACCCGACACTTCCCCCGGCGTCTCCAGTTCCGCCGAGTCGGCCAAGGCCATCCCCGGCCGGCCCGACTCGTCACCGGCGCCTCCAAGTCTGTCAACCCCGCCCCAGCACTGTCTTGCCAGCGGGATTGGCCCCAGCCATCTCGGGTCGACCCGGCTCGGCCCTGATAAGTCGGGATCTCCCAATTCCCGCCAGATCAGCCCCAACGGCTCAAGAACTGCCTCTCTAACGCGCGCCGCTCGACAGCGCCTGACGCGCGCCACCCAACAGCCCCGCCGGTTGATGGGACGTAGCCCACTGACCAGCCCAGATTCACGCAAGGACTCAGCAGATCTTCTGACTCAAGCAATCCCATGTGATCGTGCCAGAATCAACCCCTATAAAAAGGTGAATCCACACACCAAACAGGTATGCGCGATAACCCCCAAAATCGCCATCTCTACTCTCAAAGGAATTCCTCCTCTCGGAGACCCCTCTTTTCCACCCAAAAACAGGGCTCACTCGAGCCCTTCTTCAGCTGTGACCTCCGTCACTAACTTGGCCATCGAAGGGTCCCACCAGAGCCTCCTCCGGCCCCGGGACTTCCTTGCAGGCAACCCGGCGATGCGAGGATTCGAGAAGCACCTCCGTTCCCGACGTCCAGGAGAGGTGATCGAGCGTCATCAGATTGGCGCGCCAGGTAGGGGGGCATAAGAAAAAGTAGCGAACGTCCTCCCCGAGCTACGTCTTTCGACCCCCCTCTTCTTCCAGAAGCCATGGTGGTGACCCAAGCTCAGGATGCCTCCATCAGCTGCCCAGTGGGTCTTCCCCCCCAACTAGATAGCAGGAGGCCAATCCCCCTGCTGCTGACCCTCCGGTCGCTTGCCTGCCACCGGACGCCGCTGTCCAAACAGCAGAGCGGCTGGCGACTCTTTCCCAGCAAGTCCAGAATCTCACCGCCATGATCCACGGGCTCCGGCAACCACAGTACGTGGCCACCAGCATCAAACTGCTCCCCTCGCCAGTCAGCAATCGGCGAGGGAAGGCTCCCCTCGGTGGGAGGCCGGTCGGTGAGAGACCGGCCGACATCAAGCTTCCCCAGGAAGCCCTGGCGCGAGCCCTCCAAGCAGCCGCGGTCCCCTGACCACGGCCCCTGTTGGCCCAGATGACAACCCAAGAGGGAGGGGTGAATTGGGTTCTTTTAAAAAAAAATTAAACCTTTTGAAATATTTGTTTGCTTAGTGTGAGTGAAAGTGAATGCAGATGCAAAAACAAAATACAATCAATAAGATAGAGATAGAGATAGAGATAAAGGAGACACGGCAAACACAAAGATTTTATAGTGGTTCGGTGTATCCAACACCTACGTCCACTCCCAAGATTCACTTGGGTCCACACTATAATCTTCCTTGATTACAGCCGAGTTGTTTTACAAGCTCACAACTCAAACTTGTTGTTTTCCCGGGATCACAACGAACCCAGCCGGTTTTCGGGCTCACCAGCACAAAAACCCTAACACAAGCTATACCAAGCTTGTACCGAGGTAAGACTACCTCCACTAGTTCAATCCCCCAGATTGAACTAGACACAAACAAAAGAAATATTGTTTTTCAAGTACACAGCTCCTCAATGAGCAAATAATCAAGTAAATGAACAAGGTTTAGAAAAGCCTGATTTGTAGTTGGTTGGCTTTTGAGCTTTTCTTCTTTTCTTCTTTTCTTCTTCTCCTTGCTAGATTGAATCAAGCCTCAGCTCCGATTCTTCACAGTTGAAGCAGTTGAGAAGGATTGAAAAGCAAGAAACTGATCCTCTTTCTCCAATTTGGGAAATCCACCAAAACTTTGATTTGAATGCCTTGGATTCCTCTTGAGCTTTTTGGAGTGGAGTGGATTTGAGCTAGAAGGTTTTTTCTCTTGAGATTCAGGCTCTCTCTTTTTCGGATTTTTGAATTGGGATTTCTCTATTTCCGTTTTTCTTCTTTGTTTTTCCGTTCTTGTTTTTGAATGATAGTCTTCCCTTTTTATAGATTTCTTTCAAACCATTTTTGGAAGAAAACTATCCGTTGGAGTGTACCTTGCAACAAAATATATCCGTTAGAAATAAAGTAAAATAGAAATATTACCGTTAGAGCTGATCTGGCAATTTGATTTTTCGTTCCAGGTGGGTTGGAGTCGACTCTAACTTTTCTGGAGTCGGCTCTAACTCGAAACACTTTAATCCGTTAATTCTGGAGTCGTCTCTGACTTTTCTGGGGTCGACAAGAAACTTTTCTGGAGTCGACTCTAACAGACCCGGAGTCGACTCTAAGTCGGGGCCAGAAAAATCAACGTTCTGTCTTTTCTGTTGGAGTCGGCTCTAACAGTCTCGGAGTCGACTCTAACTTCCGTGCCAGATACTGGAGTCGGCTCTGTGATTCTCGGAGTCGACTCTAATGTCTGCAATCTTACCTAGACATTAGATTCGATCCAGAACAAGATTTAACTCCTGATTTTGATCATTCAATCGACTTATAATCTGAAAAACTTAATCAAAATCATTAGAGCCTTCAATTGTTATACTCAAATAGTTTTGTTAATCATCAAAATCATCAATTGGGTCAACAATCTCCCCCTTTTTGATGATAACAAAAACTTTGAGTATATGCATTCAAAAAATTCATTCGAACTAAAGATTATAGTCATTTTAAAGCTTAAAACATTTTTAATGAAGGATTTGATGCCAATATTCAAAGTGAACTTTTAAAATTATGCATGAGTTCTATATAAGCCATCAATTATGAACATTTAAACTAAATGTACAGAAAATTGCAATTAAGCTTGTTGTTAAGCTCCCCCTGCATTGAATAGCTCCCCCTATATATAAAAATCAAATTTTAATTGAACTGATTAAAATTTCAAGTCTCTTTCTTTTTGCATAAACAATCATTTCTCCCCTTTCTTTCTTTCTTTTTGCATATTCAACCATCTCTCATTAAAATTTCAAGTCTTTTTTTTTTTGCATATTCAACCATCTCTCCCCCTTTTTTGTTATCAGCAATAAGGAGAGTATTAGATAAAGAAAGTTATTAGAGAAAAATTGTTGGTTCAATAAGACATAGGGATTCAAGCAGTCAATCATAGACAGATTTGAAAATGTGTAATTGCATTACATAAGTAAGAAACATTACATAAGTTGATTCAAGTACATTCCAAAGTGAGATACATTAGATACTCAAAATTCCTAAATACAAACTATCAAGATAAGTAAACCTGGAGAACCTAAGATACAAAAGAGTATCAAAATCAAAATCAAAGTCAGATATGTTTGAATACAATTTTCTTCAAGTGACCTATGATTTCCATTACATCATCTTTTTGAGATTTCTTAAAATTTTCAAGACAAGCTTCAATCTGTGAGACTGCAAGGTCAATGTCCTTCTTCAGTTGACCAGTTGCATGAACATAAGATCCCGAGCCATCAGCAATGCCTTCCATCCTTTCAAAGATTTTGTGAAGTTCAGCACCAAAGGATTCAACAGAATTGCTTATGGAAAAGGAAATCATGTCAAGTCTCGAGTTAAGTTCTTCTTTTAGCTGATTGAAGTCTTCTTTTAATTGATTAATCTCATGAGATCTCTGACTGTCATATTCAGCAAGCAAGGCTCTCAACTGACCAATCTGCTCATCAGAGAATCTCCCAGAAGCAGTAACAGACAGATGTGGAGGAGAGGGAACTGTGCTCGGTCCAGCTTCTGAAGGTCCAGCTGTAGATGGTCCCGCAATAAATGGATCAGGGACTGATGGTCCCGCAGTGGATGGTCCAGGGATATCTTCTACTCTGGCCTCTTCAGTTCTATCTCTCTCAGCTCTTTCTTCTCGTCCTCCTTTCATCCAGATACCATTTAACTTCTTGAAGCCCATCCGATGAATAGTAGAAATACTATAATAGTCAGTGTGCCTTAATTTCCTTAGGGGTTCATTATCCATAATTAGCACACCTTGGCTTCTAAAGATCAATGTCAGAACCATACCATATGGCAGTGTAGATCTTTTCTTTGTAGCAGCCTCTGCCATATAACCAATCATCATGCCAGCTAGGTTGACTGGCCTTCCAGTTATAATACAATCCATCAAAAGAATGTCTCGCTCCGAGACGTACTCAAATCTACCAATTTTGGGGAATAAAATTCTTCCACATATGTTGTGTAGTAACCTGAGCTCCAGATTTAATTGATTAGCAAGAATTTCCTCAAACTCGGTTACATCCCTCCCTAACATTCTTGACAATGCACCACTTCTATCATCATGCTGATATTCCATAATACCAATTGTGGGCATTTCCAACAGATTTCCAAGGATTTCAGCAGTTATTACAACTCTAGTTCCTCTTACAATACTGACTAAACCGCCTTCTCCTCTACTCAAATCATTGTAAAATTCTCTCACTAGGGCAGGATAAGTGGGGATATCTAATGAACAAATCTTTTCCCACCCCATTTCTTTTAAACATCTTCCTATTGAGAAGCCCTCCGACTCAAAGAAATCAAAGTTGACCTTCCTTCCAGTTGTGATAGTCTTACCGGCTAGTTGATCTACTTTGGGTGAAGAGGGTGAAGGAGGGGAATCTTCTTGAGTGGCCGAAGAGGAGGATGGCGAGGGTTGCCTCCGAATCGTGCGTCGCCTCGTGGGAACGGACGCTCCTCCGACGAAACCGCGCCTCTTGGGTGCCATTGAGTTGATTGGAATGTGTAATCAAAGGTTTTGAGAAGATTGGGGAGGTTGGAAAGGCTTTGGAACTCCTTGGAGGGGTTTTGGGAGACGGATAAAATGATTTGGGGTCGACTCCGCCTTTTTATTTTTGACCTAGTTCGACCTAGAGTCGACTCCCGAAAACTGGGTGTCGGCTCCGAACCAGAAAGTCTGTCAGCGCTCGAATTAGAGTCGGCTCTACAGAAGCCGGAGTCGGCTCTAATTGCTTAGACAGAA